>VZRI01005287.1:163547-265288 GCA_013397515.1 Upupa epops
GCAGGAAGCTGTTCTCCCCCTGCCACAGCAGGACCACCTAGAGAGGTTCAAATTTTTACTGCAGTCTCTTAAGACAGTTCACTCTTTTCTGTTGTCATTTGCCAAACAAATCCTCTTTTTCCTCTTCCTTTCCAGTTTTAGTTTGAGCAGAGAAGGCACCCTTTTAAATCGGCATCATGCTGCTCAGCATTCTTCTTTTCCACTGAGATTAGTGAGAGTTTTTTGGTGGCACCTAATTGTGATGAATTTTACTGCCAAGAGATCACCGGGAGTATTAACCAGCGCTATTGTCCTTCTAGCAGGTGTCATCTTCCAAGCAGTGTTTTTGATCATCCAGAACAAGCAGGCACAGGAAAATAGGCGTTTGAATGGCACCCTTGCTTTTGTTATCACTTGTCTTTATCTGGATGCTAATACACAGGCACTTCTAAACGAGGCTGTGTGGAGGCAACTGAGCTCTGATTGATGCCCAGCTGCAGCAGAGATGCTCCTGCATAATTAGGGAAAATAGCTTTGCCCTCCTAAACCTGCGATAGGCAGAGGGACTTCACAGCTGAGGGGAGTTAAATACAGTTCTTCTTATCTCAGCCAGAAGCACTTTCTTCTAATCTGCCTGCCTGAGCTTCATCACAGCAGTGAGTTGCAGGTAACTAGACCCCCAAAATAAAAGCTCAGCTACTGCAGCTGCTGGTTGAAGGCTGGTTTTGCAGTTCTACACTGGTAACGCTATCAGAGAGAGCTGAAAAGCAAAACCCAAGAACAAACAGGGCAGGTTTCAAGCCTCATGTGCTGACCTGGGATAGGGCATTGAAAATGGCCTGAAGTGAACACTCTCATCACCGGTTTTCAGAGTCCTTCCTCTCCTCCTGGAACAGGTTGCCAAGGGGGAGTATGGAGTCTCCTTCTCTGGAGATATTGCAGACCTGCTTGGATGTGTTCCTGTGCAACTTGGTCTGGGTGATGCTGCTATGGCAGGGGGATTGGACTGGATGATCTTTTGAGGTCCCTTTTGAACACTAAAGATTCTGATTCTTGTTTTTTTTAATCCCTGTGTCACTTCAGCATGAATTAAACCATCTGAAAAAGAAGTAGTTTCAGGAGTCTGCAGCCACATGGCTCCACGACATTACTTTCCTAAATAGGAGTGGATCATTTAGCATCACTTCATAGAACAGGACAGAGCACCAGAACCAGAGGGGGGTAAAAAAGCAGAGAAGACCAGATTCTGCTGTGCTGAAATACCGCAGTCCTCTGACACTGCTTTCTGAAAATATCCCTGGGAACAAGATTTGTGGAGGTACACACATTCATCATCAGTCTAAAATCGATTTTGAACTGACAGAAATGAAGTCTTGGTGATTTCTGACAGCTCAAGGTCAAGGAGATACAATCGGAGATGACAGGTTTAGATTCCAGCACTAAATCAGGAATCTTCAGTCTGCAGGAATCTTAATCCTTTACAGCGGGTCCTGATCCTATTAGTCTTGCCAAGACCTGGAAGACTTGCACCAGCGTCAGGCTGTTCGAGTCAGTTCATTTCGCCACCTTTCTAACCATAAGAGTAACCCATTTCTGTTGTCTTCGTGTGGCAGCCAAACAGTCAGCAGATCAGAAACAGAGACAGAAAACAAATGTGGCCGGGCAGGGAAAAGGAGACCCAAGAGGAAACAAAAAGCAGGGAATCCTTCTCACACACTGAAATTTGGGGTTCTTGAGTTTAGCTGTAGAAACACTCCTTTGACAATGGTCAGGACTTCTCTCAGAATGAGGTAGAGGCAGGTGGTGTGGTGAGGGTAGAAGTAGCTAGAAGGGTGTCACGGGTTAGGGTGAAGGGCTAAATAGGTCTGGGTTAGTGCCTGCCATCCAAGTACAACAATCAGCTCTCATGAGAATTCAACAGGGAATGGAGCAAGGTGGCTAAAAAGAATGGAATTTATTGAACCCATCACCAATAAGGAAAAAAAAAATTCCCCAAATAAGTAGAAGAACCACAACAAAAGTAAAACAGAAGCTGTATCACAATGCCTTTACACACAAACACACACACGGAAATGGGAGGCAGCCAACACATCAGGGTTTGGCTTTAAATGAGAGCCCTGGGAAAGAGAGTTCCATATAAATATCAGAAGGAACTTCTTCCCACAGAGGGTCCCGGAGCACTGGAACAGGCTGCCCAGGGGGGTTGTGGAGTCTCCTTCTCTGCAGATGTTCCAGACCCTCCTGGCTGTGTTCCTGTGTGACTTGGTCTGGGTGATCCTGCCACAGCAGGGGGATTGGACTGGATGATCTTTTGAGGTCCCTTCCAATCCCTAAGGATTCTAGGATTCTAACACTCTAGCCATTTTTCGTGGCTGAGAAAAAGGCACAGTGAGCTGTAAAATCATGCTGGCTCATTTGAGACCCTTTTTCCTACCTGCGGTTACAGGGGCTTTAGGAAATAGTGTTTTGCATGCGAGCAGAAAGCTCTCAGGCAGATTTAATCAACTTAAGCACCTCAAAAAGTAGCTCTAGGCCCTAGTTAAGTTGATGAGGCCACTCATCTTTCGGATATGGTGGGTTTCAGTCCTCGTGGACCACATTTTTTCACTCAAGCCTAGAGCAGCAGCTGTGCTAAACCGCAGAGGCTTTTCTTTTGGAGCTCCTGTTTTAAATCGACTAGCCTACCTACACAGCTCAGCATTCCTCCAGACCAACGCAGCGCTTAATGTAATGCCATGCAACACAGATGTCAGCTTGAATCACTGCTGAAAACAAGGAACACTTTTTGGGGCAGCCTAGAAATGTAGAACGGTAAATAAATCCTCTGCTGTCAGCGTGTCTTTGCATCAGGCTGATCAACAGCCCAGCCTGTCCCCGCTGGTGCTCTCTGAACAGCAGCAGTTTTACTGGTGTGTTTTAGTAACGCCAGCAAGTATTGTCAGTGGGGCCAGGACTCTGAAACGGTAGAAATTCAGGCTCGGGAGAGATGTTGTCTTTGGATAAAATGAGTGCCAGGCATCTACAAGGACAAAGTAAGACAATATGGTCTTTAAAAATTATATACGTGATATTGTAGTCTACATTATTACACTCTATATTGTTAAACTAGTTAGTTGCAGTCTATATTATAAAACATCTAGTTATATTCTATATTATACTCTACATTATAATCTAGTTAGTTGTAGTCTTTATTATAATCTGTATACTCCAGTGACACTCTGTATGACACTCTTCATTATAATCTAGTTAGTTGTAGTCTTTATTATAATCTGTATACTCCAGTGACACTCTGTATGACACTCTTCATTATAATCTAGTTAGTTGTAGTCTTTATTATAATCTGTATACTCCAGTGACACTCTGTATGACACTCTTCATTATAATCTAGTTAGCTGTAGTCTTTGTTATAATCTCTATACTCCAGTTACACTCTGTATTACACTCTGCATTATAATCTGGTTAGTTGTAGTCTGTTATAATCTATATACTCCAGTTACACTCTGCATTATAATCCTGTTAGCTGTAGTCTATTATAATCTATATACTCCAGTGACACTCTGTATGACACTCTGAATTATAATCTAGTTAGTTGTAGTCTTTGTTATAATCTATATACTCCAGTTACATACTATATGACACTCTTAATTTTAATCTAGTTAGCTATAGTCTGTTATAATCTGTATACTTCAGATACACTCTGTATGACACTCTATAATCTCGCTAGTTATAGTCTGTATTATAATCTATAAACTCCAGCTATACTCTGTAGTAGACTCTACATTATAATCTAGGTAGCTATAGTCTATATATAGATTATAGTCTATACTATAATCTATATACTCCTGTTAACTGTAGACTATATTATAATCTATAGACTGCAGTTACACTCTGTATGACTCTCTACTTTATAATCTCGCTAGTTATAGTCTGTATTATAATCTATAAACTCTAGCTATAGTCTGTAGTAGACTCTACATTATAATCTAGGTAGCTATAGTCTATACTCTAATCTATAAACTCTAGCTATACTCTACATTATCATCCAGCTACACTCTGTTATAGTCTACATACTCTACATCATAATCTAGTTAGTTACTGCATTCCATTGCTATCCTTTATTAGTAGTAGTTATACTTCAACCTGACTGTTCCTAACAGCACTCGAGCAGTTAGAGTAATTTAATAGTCTAAAAAAAGAGCAAACACAAGTTGCCCATCAGAACATGAATTACCTCTAAACTCAGGAGTTCACAGTAGAATTTGTTAGGATGCTTCAGTAGAGCTCCTTAAACTACCTTGTCACAGGGGGACCTCAATAACAGCTGATTCCTTCTCTTCAGGTGTCTGTAATGAACTGCTTTACTTTCCCAAAGGTTTGAAGGATCAAATGAGAAAAGCCAGATGTAGAATGTGATCAAGACTTGGCTTAAACCGCTTGGCAATATCCGTCAGGGCTGTACACAAGATGATCCAAACGCCACTGTTTGAATTGCAAAAGAAGAGGTAAGAGTTCTGTTGCTCTTCCATATCCTCATTTCCTATTTACTCTGTAAACTGCAGAATTTAACAACAAAAATAACCCAGAGTCTGCAAAGAGACTGCAATTCAAGTCCATGGCAAAACCTGTCAGATCTGAAACACCGTCCTCCTTGACTCTGTCATTTATCATCTTCACAGAATCATTACGGTTGGAAGAGACCTCCAAGCTCATCCAGTCCAACCACCAACCCAAGCCCACCCTGCCCACTAAACCCTGATCCCCAGGGCCACATCTACATGGTTTTTGAACCCCTCCAGGGACGGCAACTCCACTCCTTCCCTGGGCAGGCTGTTCCAACCCCTGACCACTGTGTCAGGGAAGCATTTGTTCCTCTTGAAGGAACAGGGAAGACGTCTGAACCTCCCCTGGCACAAGTTATACAGTAACACACATTAGTACCTTGTTCTTTGTTAGTCTGCAAGACCATGATCCATTAAACTTGAATACAGATGGTGTTTTCTATGATCTATGAACTTGCTCCCTCTACAAAACCCACTTCTGCCCAAGTCTGCACTTCTGTCACTGACCAGCCGTGAGCTACCTGTGGATCTGGGATCTCCGGTGCCAAGCCTGTGCCCCTCTTTCATCATCACATGCCTGTACTCTTCCTCACTGCATTCTGTGTGGCTACTTAAGGCTTCCACTAGGATGTTACACACCGTGGTTGATCATTACTCTTATCTGATGTGTAATTATGGTTGCACCATGCCATAATAAGAGTAAAACGAGCCACAGCTACTTTCTCAGTAGAAAAATTTCTCTTACACCTAAATCAAGTTAAAACAAAGCTCCAGGGAGGTCAAAACCATTCAGCCAGCCTTGACCCCCAGGCTTTGCAAGCTCAGTTCAAAGCCCATGGCAGTGGCAGTACAGGACTGCAGGGCTACATGGTTACAGGAGACTGAGCATCACACCCAGACGCTGTGCTCAACAGCTTTAGCTCTATTTATGCTTCTCTGTGATAATTAGATCCTTTGGACTGTGGCTGTCATTATCGTTTCAACTGAAATGATTGTTTCCACTGGATTGCTCAGATTTTAGTGCAATAAACAGTTCTGATCTCGGTATTAATAGTCTGTTCCCTCCTGCCCACAGTAAAAGTGGAAGGATACCAACACGGACATTCAAAGCCAGGCTGGGTGGAGCTCCGGGCAAGCTGTTCTGCTCAGGGATCTCCCTGCTTGCTCTGTATGTGTGTGTGTGTGTGTGTGTGTGGAGTGGGCTAGATGACCTTTAGAGGTCCCTTCCAACCCAGCACATTCCATGGTTCCATGACTCTAGGGGCAGTGGGCTGGGCAATACAAAGGGTGCCCCGTGTCACAGAGCCAGTGCCTAGCAACTGTCCCTTCCCCAGCCTCATTGCTCCTATGGACCTGCTCCAGCCCCTCCATCTCTTTCTTGAAGTGAGGGGTCCAGCACTGCCCCCAGGCCTCGAGGGGAAGCCTCCCCAGTGCCCAGTACAGGGGGACTGGACTATGAATCAGAAGCTCTTGGTATATTTTCTGTCTAAATTATTAGCTAATTATTATTTCTCAGGCCAGCAGTAATCCCCCTTCTTGAGGGAAAGCCTTCAAAGGGAGCATTTTCAACTGAGAACACAAAGAGCCTTAGAAATACAGAGCAACGAAAGGTTAATCTCAACTTGGTGCGAGCTTTCTCCATTCTCTCAGCAGTCTGGAGCCTCAAGTGGTTGGAAATACAAATCTTGAATACAGAGATTTTCATTTACCCTTCTGTATAATCCATTTAAAATGGATTTAAGGGCATTTTAAGGGCATCAGCCTGAAAGAGAAATGGTGGAAGGTAAGATAACACCCAAGGACACACAAACCACCATCCTGGTGAAACTGAGGCAAACACCTGAGGAAATGACAGAATCCTTAGGGATGAGAAGGGACCTCGAAAGATCATCCAGTCCAATCCCCCTGCCACAGCAGGATCACCCAGACCAAGTCACACAGGAACACAGCCAGGCGGGTCTGGAACGTCTCCAGAGAAGACTGGAGAGAATTCTGAACCTTGAAGATTTATGAGGACTGAGACTGAGCTTGGACAACTGGTGTGATTGCAGAGCAAAGCATGGACTGTCAGTAGTGGATGCTCTGGACATCTTTAATCTCAGATTAAAGATCTCTCTATTTCGTGGTGAGTTTTGCTCTGCTCTGTGGTGCGAGGAGTGAATTACAATGTCTTGTTGCCTTCTTTCCCAAGCTGGAGTCAAGAACCCACACCACTCAACACTACCACTACTAAGACACTACAATCTGCCCGGCTGAAATCTTAAGCCACCATGAGAGCATCACTTCGTAGCTTGGCAGGTTTCACACTGAGTTAAGTATGAATTCAGTGTGCCACTACTGGTTGCCTGCCTGCTTCTGACTCTGCTGCCTGGTCACTGACCACTAATCCCTGGCAGTCTGGAGGACAGGTCTGTTTTGATGTATAGCTTCCCCTAAAGCCTTCCCAGGAACACTGTGAGGATGGCACATGCTCACTTATCTTCATCGTTGCTGCTGGGAAAGTGCCTGTAGCAAGGTTTTCCCATGTAGTTAATGGATTGTCTTAGGGTTTCAAAGCACTCTGTGTTACCAGAAGGCAGAGACAAATCTCTCCCCTAACAAAAAGTGCATGGATGAAGATACTTTAGCAAATGGTGTTTCAAAGCCCTTGCACACGTTGCTGTAGAATTCCGAATACAGGGAACTGAGTTTCATTCTCAGTAGAGATTACTCTCCTGTAAAACCATGAGCCCAGGTACTCAGTGCAACTGATCCTCTGGATTAAGTCAGCTACTCAGGAGAACAGTGCTGAACATTCACTGACAGCCTCAACAACGATGCTGTTATCACAGTCTCACAGTACTGATGAGGCTGGAAAAGACCTTAAAGATCATCCAGTCCAACCTAAAACCAACCCAGTAACCCTAACATCTGCCATCTAGCTCATGCCACTCAGCACTTCGTCCAGCCTAACCTTGAACACCTCCAGGGATGCTGACCCAACCACCACTCGGTTCCAAACCTGGATCACTCTTTCAGTGAAAACCTTCTCCTAATGTCAAGTCTAAACCTCCCCGATGGAGCTTAAGACTGTGACCCCTTGTCCTGTCTCCAGTGTCCAGGGAGAAAAGACCGACCCCTGCCTGACTCCAACCCCCTTTTAGGGAGTTAGAGACAGCGATAAGGTCACCCCTGAGCCTCCTCTTCTCCAGGCTAAACAGCCCCAGCTCCATCAGCCTCTCCTCATAGGGCTGACCTTCCAGCCCCTTTCCCATTCTAGTTGCCCTTTTCTGGACTCCTTCCAGCCCCTCGCCACACTTCCTAAACTGAGGGGCTCAGAACTGAACACAACACTCCAGGTGCAGTCTAACCAGTGATGAATCAGGCTGCCAAGGGGGGTTGTGGAGTCTCCTTCTCTGCAGACGTTCCAGCCCCACCTGGATCTATTCCTGTGTGACTTGGTCTGGGTGATCCTGCTGTGGCAGGGAGATTGGACTGGATGATCTTTCGAGGTCCCTTCAGATCCCTAAGGAGTCTATGATCTCACTGTAAGCTGAACCATGCTGAAAGGCTAGAACCCAGCACTTCTTTGATGCAGAACACGGTAATATATTGAATGAGTGAGAGCACACAGTTTTTAACTATAAAACAGTTTGGGTCATGCAGCTGTGACTTCAAAATCAGTGCAAACCTATGGATTTCAGAGGAGGAATACTGATATTCTGCTCCTGCCAGCTTTTAAGTGGAGTCAGACCAGCAGTCTCACTACAGAGACTAAACTTTACTATTAACTTTATTCATTCCATGATTCTATAACAGATTCTGGGGGGATATTAGCCAGTTCTGAGCCCCACTTGTGACTACAAATTAGTTCACTGCCACTATGAAAGCCTTTGACTCTTCCAATAGGACAAACCACAAATAAACCCAGTATTAAGATAGCATGCTTCCTTATCAGAAACGGACTCGAACCAGGCAACAGATAAGCACAATGAAATTGATTTTGTGCATTTTCATTACAGCAACAGGAAGAGATCACAGCTTTACTCTATCTCTTTCCAGAGAGTTTTGCAATTGGGAGGATACTGGCCAGCTAGCTCTGCTCCTGCTTACTCTTCGAGGCGAGCCCTGATGGCTAAGTTCTTCTCAAGATCTGTCTTCAGTAATGACTGCTTTATTCACCTTCTAACACTTGGCTCACAGATATTCTTAGCTGGGAGGGTCCTGACACACAGCTATCACCCGTGTCCTTAATCAGCATCTTCCCACTACACAGATTCTCTTTCTCAGAACTGAAAGTCAACAGTATCACAGAATCATTCACATTCAGGAAGACCTTTAGGCTCACCAAGTCCAACCAATAACCCAATTCTCCCAAGTTCACCACTAAATCCTATCTCAACCCCCTCCCTGGGCAGCCTGTTCCAAGCCCTGACCACTATTCCAGTGACACAAGTAGCTCCAGATGTCCAGCCTAACCCTCCCCTGGTGCAGCTTGAGGCCCTTCCCTCTTGTTCTGTCACTAACGACCTGTGAGAAGAGACCAGCACCCTCCTCTCTACCACGTCCCTTCAGGTAGTTGTAGAGGGTGAGAAGGACTCTCCTCAGCCTCCTCTTCCTCAGGCTAAACAACCCCAACTCCCTCAGCCGCTCCTCAGCAGCCCTGCTTTCTAGACCCTTCATCAGGTTTGTTGCCCTTCTCTGCACCCACTCCAGCACCAAAATTTCCTTCATGTATTGAGGTGCCCAAAACTGAACCCAGTGCTCACTGCTGTTTGTTCCAGTTCTCTGACAGGTCCTGCTTTGCAAGAAAAGATGAGTCCTTTCTTTCATTAATTCACTGTAACTTTAACAGCTTCATGAGTCATACTGTTGACATCTAATGGAGAGAAACTGAGGCACTGGGAAATTACCTCAATAAAGCAGACAATGTTCGGGTGAGCAGTAGTACAGGACAAGGAGAACCTTCCAAGTGTTAATGCTCCTATCTGACTTTTGATTCATGCTCTGACCTAGCGTCAGTCTTGAGCTAGGGACTCTCACAGTGGTCTCTGTGATAAAGAACGGTTAGGAGCAGGGGAATAAACTCAGGATTGAGGTATCAGCGTCTATATTTGTTTATCTGGGGCTCTTGAGCTTGGAGAAGAGGAGGCTGAGGGAGGACCTAATGAATGTCTATAAATAGGTGAGGGGTGGGTGTCAGGAGGATGGAGCCAGGCTCTTCTCAAGGGCATCTGGGGCTAGGACAAGGGACACTGGGTGCCAGCTGGAACAGAGGAGGTTCCCTATCAAGCTCAGCAGGACCTTCTTCCCAGGGAGGGTCCCNNNGATCCATTGCTGGTAGGAAGCTTAGTGAAGTAACTGAACTTTTCCAGGTTAGTTTTTCATCTTAATGTGCCGTAGGGAAAAAGCCTCCAAGAACCCAACCAGCTGTCAAGACTCTGCTGCTGAGAGCTCACTGACCTCAACAGCAGGAGCATCGCAAACAACAGACCATTCTCAAGGACACTTTGTCCTTCGTGTCTTCTGACATCCTTAAGAGAGCACTAGAAAAGATCTGCTTACCGTGTCTTCTCAGCTGGCTTCACACCAGACAGAGGCCTCTGAGGGGTTCTTCAGACAGCAGGAGGCTGATCTACTGCATCGTCAGGCTGCCGGTGCTGCGTGGGTAGAAAGGGTTGGTTTCTCACGTCAGCAGCATTTTCGCCGTGACCGTGTCTCACCTTCCACTGTTCTGCTCTGTGAATGTGTGAATGAACCCCGGACTAAACAGAAAATGAGAAAACAAAGGTGCTGAAACAGGTACAACCATTCGACAGTACAGTGGAAGTTCCTGAAGACACAGTGACTTCTAACGCGGAGAACCAGGGGAGTTATGAGAAAATGGAAGCCAACCCCTCTAACCAGGAGAAAGGGGCAGGGAGAGCTGAGATGGTATTGCTCACGGGAGGGAATACATGTGGAAGCACAAAGTTGGCGACTAAGCTCCCCGAATCCATCAGGATTATGAGAATCTTCAGTTGGCAATACCTACCTAACATTAGCTAGACAGCTCTGCATCTGCTACCATACGCTGGCTGCTCACTTGCCTGTGGGGAATGACTTCAGTGCTCAGTCCCCTTCCCAAAAGAGAGGTGAGAGCATCACAAAAATCACCCTTGCTGAGGCCAGCACCTAGCAGGCATGCATTGCTGAAATCCACCTTATTGATAACGATAGTATAGAGTAGATAGAAGACAGGATAGTACATAGGAGTAGATACTATAGTAGATAGTAATGATAGTTCAGTATAGAATCATCAGGGGTCAGAAGGGACCTCAAAAGATCACCCATTCCAATCCCCCTGCCACAGCAGGATCACCCAGATCAAGTGCTGACCTTAAAAACGCAGATGACAGATACTCCTTGGAAGTCTGTACTTACAGGCTTTGCCTAATTCCCTCATTCATCAGCCACTCGAAGCTACGGGTTGGGTTCCTTGGAGCTAAAAAAGCCATTCAAAACACGTTTGGTGTTGGGAAATACAGCCGGTCATACTCATGCAATGGAAAATGACAGCATCCATCCATCTGAAAACAAGATGAAGGGGTTCTATTATACCTGAAGTAACCTTCAGACTTTAAGTAACGGCTGGCAGGACCTAATAGTGAAGCTGGTTAGAGGGGAAGAGAAAATGGAATTCCAAAGGGAATGAAGCTCTTGCTGGGATCCCTGACTTCAGTCTGAAACTTTTCTCTGTAACTGAGATGCTTAAAGCATCTTTGACCCAGCTTTGTGTTACCGCATCACTCTTCCATCACCTTTCCTCACTCTGTTTAGCATGAATTACATTTTCTGGGAACATTCTGATGGGGAAGCTGTCACCTACAGACAGATCTTTCAGCAGGTCAGCAAAGCCAGAGAACAAAGTGCATTTGAGGGAGATAATGCAGAGTGATTTTGCCCTGGATCCTGGTTTTCAGCTGAGCCCTTACTCCTCATCCCATGGCACGTCCGACACAAAGTTAGAACCTTTTCTACAAGTCAAAGGAGAGAGAGCTGCACAACGTGGCTGTGAGGGATCTTGAAGGTGAAGGAGGGCAGAATTAGCAAGCAGAAGGGAAGGGGGAGAGTAGGACCACTCGTCTTGGTAGTAAGCAGCTAAAAAACTGGTCCCAACCAGAACAGCTAACCAAGCAGAGCTTAACCCCGTGAGTTCTACTTACATACATGACTTACATGTAAGGCTTAACATCCACATATACGTTCTGTGAGCCATCACAAATACACTTACCTGTAGGACTGGTGCTGCACTTAACATCATTATCTCATGAAGGAAAGAGAGGGGGAAAAGGAGACAAAAGGTGGGAGGGAAGGATACAGACTGAAGTAAGGAAAGGCACTGCTCTTCTTCAGAGCAGCCTGCAAGACTATTTTCAGCAGAGTGACTACTCCAGTCATGGTTCTAAAGAATGTGTGGCATATAGAAAATGAATAACATCAGAAAATAAGTAGCCAGGCACTATTTATTTGTTCACAGTGTAACCAATAAACTCCACAGCAGATACAGTAAAAACAATGCATTACAGCTGCTTTACAAAGGTCAGTGTTGAAATTCTCTTGATTCTTACCAGTTTAAGAGACATCAGAGCACAAACATCTAATCTGTTCATTTTTACACAGAACACACGGTATTCAATGGTGGGTTTGAAATTCGGGTTTGTTTTTAGAAGACTATGGCTTTCAGAGTTCTACATTTAGAAGATTACAGGCTACGTCTCTGAAACATCCGTATGGATCATGCACCGGGGTGCAAGCACGTTTCCATTCAATGCACGAGGACTAGTGCAACACTGAAATGAAAATCCAATAGACAGTAACATTCAGAGTACAGTCATGAGCTACCAAAACCTAAATTCCAACGGCCAACAGCCCGGGCCTGGCAAAAGGTTTCTGAGATTTCACTTTGCGTAGACATCCTTACAACCCAGATTTCTCACAATCTTGGGTCAGGAATTCTGTGTTTGAAGCCTTGAGTAGCTAAGCCTCTTCTTATAGTCAAGGTCACAAGCACCTCCTTACTGAACTTGGTAGCGTTACTCCTCCTTTTTAGCCTCAAAGCCTCATCAGTCCTCAAATACAACCAGCTTCTAATAGCTGACGTACTATTCTGCGTGAGGTATATCCTGTTTTCAGAACAGCCAGGGGTGAAATCGCTCCCCAGAACTCAACAAAGCAAAAAAAATTCCTTCCCCCCCCAAAAATAAAAAAGCTAAAATTAAAATAAAACTCCACAGGCAAGAGAACACAGAATTATAGTCTTCAATCATCTGATTATCTGCGATATTCTATAGCAATCTACACCTCACACCTAGTTACAACAGCATCAGTGATGCCTAGTTACGTCTGGAGAGCTGTGGGGGTCAGACTAGTAGTGTAGTGTTGTGGTGTGGGTCCTTCTCTGGATCCCCCTGTGTCGCCACCAAGGTCAAGAGTTAGAGACCCCAACTGTATTTCAACCAAGAGCTTTTAGCTAAAGCACAAGACACAAAGGGAGGGTCTAACAAACCCACTGATGGGTCTGCAGGCAGTGAAACAACTGACTCTGGGGATGAAAGGCACCCAGACATTTTCTGTCACTCCCCTAGCCCACACAGCAACTTTTTAAAACCAAACTCCCAACTTTTCTGTGGTGATCGTTACTGTGACCTGGGGCTTTTCAGCTTGGAAAGGAAAAGTTTATGAGTAGACTTAATCACTGTCCACAAATCCATGAGGGCTGGATGTCAGGAAGAGACAATCTCTCTTCACTTGGGTCCCGTGAGAGGACAGGGGACAGGGGGTATAAGTTGGAGCACAGGAAGTTCTACCTTAACACGAGGAGACACTTCTTCACTGTAAGGGTGACAGAGCACTGGAATGGGCTGCCCAGAGAGGTTGTGGAGACTTTCCAGACCCATCTGGATGTGTTCTTGTGTGACTTGCCCTAGGTTCTACAGTCCTGCTCAAGCAGGGGGGTTGGCTGGACTCAATCACCACTGGTGGTCTCTTCCAACCCCTCAAGATCTGTGCATCTCTTCTGGTTCAGCTACGCTCATTAATAACGGTGTCAAACCTTAAAACGACTGTCTCAGTGTTTCACTCTAACCCAGCACACTGCTTTTATCAACACGAAAGAGCAAATAACAATCCACTTTATCCCTCCAAATGCTTTTGTTTTGTCGTTGCACACAAAAGATGACGGCAGTTTAAGAGAGGCTGAAGAAGCCATGGCTTAATCACGTTAAAAGCCTACGAGGACACCTTGATGCTTCAAGGCAGTTGACTATAATAATGATGAGTGAATACCAGGACTACTGGAAAAGTCCCAAAGAACTGAGTAAAACTGTAAATACCAGCACATTTTTAACAATAAAAGCCCGACGGAGAAGGCTTCTGGAAGGGAAACTGAAAAGGAAGAATAATTTTGCATGGAGTAATTTAGATGTAATCCTGAGAAGCAGCACCACAAGCTACAAAATCATGGCAACTATAGGTGATGAGAGGGTAAGTGAATAATGAGCGATCGATACAATAAACACCGGGCACATACATCACTATCACAGACCACGGGGTGCATCATAAATTATAAAAATTATAAAAGCAGCTGCCAGAGGTCATTCTCCTTCAGCGCCTGGCACAACCCTGTGTCTCTGCACGTCAAAAAACCAGAGGAGGTTAAAGCCTTCGAAGGGCGCTGACGTGTCAACAGAAAACACGTCACCCAGAGCTCATGCTTCTGCTGCACTGCTGCTGCATGAAGCGGACTCATTCCAACACACAAGACACAACCCAAGACCAGTGAGGTACCATCGTTGACCAAACCCTAGCAGAAAATACTACGCTGAACTGCACGTGCTACCAGAACAGACAGGTGTTGAACACTGCTACAGAAACATCAAGGAAAACTCTCTTCTTTCAAAAATACCTCTCAGGAGATGCCTGAATAAAGGTGCAGTATAAAACAGCTTCCCAGGGCCTCTTCACCTCTCTAGCTTCAGGGAAGTTTCTCTTCTTACAGAAGAAGCTCCAGCTCGCATAATGTTCAACCATTTGAGCTACTAACCCCTCCTTATTGAAATTAGTGCAAATGAGGCATGTGTTAAGGGCATTCATTCAGGATAGCATCACTTGTTATGACAGCGCAGAAGCACACACTTCTGATCTAGCACTGATTAGAGATCCCACTGGTTCACGTCCAGTGCTGATTAGGAATGAGGTGCTTAAGCAGTACTGGGTGGAATAGTGTGACTCCAGGTACCGTGATCCCAGCTATCAGTAAATTAAATTCTATCCAGGTAGGTTTGAAAAATTACTACAGCATCAAGTCTGGTAATTATAGCCTCTATTTCTTGCTGGCTTTTGAGTAACCCTTAAATTTCTTGGAACTAAGTGTTTCCATACAGGTTAGAAAGAAAACACATGGGGTTAAAATAACACATTTAATATTACAGCTCACTGCATTCCCACCTCTGTCTGCACGGGAATCTAAAACTATTGAATCTGAACCAAAAAGAAGAGTACAGAAAGTCTGTCAGCAGACAGAAGCGAGCGTATCTGTAAGACAAACAGCCATGACACTCAATAGGCTTAATACTCCATCACATTGATTCATAGAAATTAGAGATGAAAGACTTGTTAGCCATCCCTTGCTAGTTCCGGATGTTTTCTGTTCTCCAGTCACTGGAGGCTCGCTGGCAGCTGACAAGCACATAAAGAGAAAATTAACTAGATGTGCCAGAGGACAGCGGGCTGTGAAATCTACTTCCTCTTGTCAAGTGCCAGGTTCTTTGGAGATCCTTTTGTTTGAAGGTGAATTAATGAGACTTACGAGCTCTCAAAATTTGGGACTTGCATTGCAGAGTGAGCAGACAGCCAGCACGCTGCTGCTGAAGCCGCCTTCATCCCTCCCATGGATGGATGGGTTTAGTTTTGTGTCAGAAAGCATCCAAGAGCACTATGGAATTAAAGCTGACACACGTCCATTGTACTGAACACCTCCTGACAACGAGACTAAAGGAACAATCAGTGAGAGTGCAGCAGCGTTGTTCATGAAGTCACACTTCTACGCTCAGTGCAAGAGTCAGAAACTGGGCTCTCAAAGATCATGCAACAAGTACAGTCAGTCAGCCAACCTCACTGCAGACTGCCAGATCCTCTCAATCACTTGATAACGATACCAAGTTGGCAGCAAAAAGGGATCTTCTCTGGCACAGTCTTCCAGAATCACACCACAAGTTCTTGCATTCTCTACCAAACCTGGGGGCTGAACACTGCAGTACCAATCCATCCGAAGCATATATTGCATATCACGTCTCACAAGGTCTGGCACCAACTATGTCCCGAGAATCTTGTCAAAGAAATTTGCAGGAGAGAGCCCATTCCACAGAAAAACTGGAGTGGGGGGTGTCCCTTCACATACTGTTTCCTAGTATTGCACGTTAATCATGCCTTTATCTCCAGGACTGAACGTCCTCACCTACAGCCAAACGCTAATCCCATTAATCCTCTTTAAAGAGCTATAAGGTCTTCTGTGTAATTCTGACTTACTGAACACATATCTTAATTTTACAGTGATTTACCAAGCTCACTTGAGAGCAGCTTCTTTTAAGAGAAAAGAGCAAGGACTGCACTTTCCCATAATGAAGACAACAGATTTAAAACCAGAAATGAGATACTAAACACCAGCCAGCGACAGTCAAGGGAGAAGTTAGTCCAGAAAGGCTACTGCTGACGAATTGCTATGAAAGCAAACAGAAGATCTGACTGCAGAAAGACTGGAGACCTGGTCCTGTGATTTTTGGGAAGGATAAACCCCATCACGGGGAAGGATCTGCGATGCATACGGGTTATTTTAATACAGACACCTTCATAACAGGGATTTTCCATTAGAAACAAACAAATAGCGAGGAGGCAATTACACAGCAAACAGAGGTTAAGTGAACTCATAGGATTTGGCTTTGGCTCAGGGAGCAGCTTACTCAGTAACAAGCAGAACCTACCAAACAGTACTGTGTGCAAAGTGGAACAGGTCACACACTGCAGTCCTAGGGCTGGAGAATGAACACAGCGGCTTTGAACACAGCAGCTACGGCACTGTTACAGGTTTTCCCACCTCTGATGACACAGATTCTACCAAATGTAGGGTTATGACTTTTTCTCTGGCCCTGAGTATGAATCAAACGAAGGAGAGGGGAACCACAAGGATGTGGAGAGCATTACGCTCAATGTCCAGAATCTCAGCCAACATCGGTCTGGTTTCCAGGGAACGAGAAAACAACGACAGCAGGCAGGGATTTCTGAAAGTTGTAGCCCTCTTGGAGAACTTCAGGGAACTCACGACAGAGAAGGAACAGCAGAAGAAGCACAGACATCAAAGTGATTGAAAATTGAAAGCCAAAAGCCTGTATCAACGGTCAGGATAAGACAAGCTCAGAATTACCTTTGGGGATTTTGGACGCATCCGTTTCTTGTTGCTCTAATCTCCCACATTCCGTATAAATGGGAATGTGATTAGGACTTAATCGCTCTTTCTAACATACAGCAGAGAACCAAATGGCTAGTTGAGAAAACAGAAGTGGCCCATTCCAACTTTGAAAAATCCAGGATTAACGAAACCATCGCTTTATGGATGAAACGGGATGAGAAGAACTAACCCCGTTTTATTAAGGCTTTCTTTGTAAAGGTGTAAGAGGCGCTACAAAAGTCATCTGCGTTACCGTTTAGGATTAGAAGCGACTGCTTACGTGGAACTGCCCGGTTAAATAACGTAGCCTCTTGACTCTGCGTTGTGTTAGAGCGGGACAAAACCCCAAAAGAGTGTGGTCGGTCGAGTTAAACGTAAAGGATAGTTATTTTAAAACTCTCTCTTCGAAATACCAGTTCTGGAGTTGATCACAAGAGGGAGACTACATCGCCACATTTCCTTTAATTGCTTCCAATCTTGAAAGCATCCAAACAATTGGAGTCGTTTTGGACCAGCTCTAATCTTTTGGCTGCTCACTGGCAAAGGACTGTTCGGTTAGGATTTATTTTGGTTCTGAGTTTGTCAAACCTCTGAAATTTATAGGTAAAGGTAGCCAATCCAGTAAACAAGATTGAACAACGCAAAGGCAGTCGGAAAGAAGATTCGGGAGTAGGAGTCGATTTTGGCAATACGGATGTGTATTCTTCCTTCTCTCCACGATCCTGTGCGGCAGTCTTCAAAACAACAGAAGAAGCTAGCACAGTCTTTCCCTTCTAGGCACTCATATCCGTAATCATCATCGCGTTCAGGGAGATGATTGATGTTGTTAATGGGAATTAGCGTTGAGCCAGGTCGAAGAGCGATTGCAGGCGGTTTCTTAAGAAAAACAAAGAAGAAAAATATGGTTTTGTAGGTATTTTTAGGTATTATTGTTTAAATTCATCAATTCCACGGGCTGTACAGAGCAAAGGGCGCTGTAAGCACCTTCATGGCACCATTACAGACACAGAGAAACTCTAATACGAAGGAAAACAGTTTGGGGACCTCTGTGAATTATGAGCTGCTGTATATAATTAGCTCCTGCAGGCAAAAGACCGTGAGTGATTTTCACCTGCCACAGTGAAAAGTGGGTTGTGCTGAGATTTGGGAATAGTGGATAATTAGTTACACAGACAGGGTTAGCTGATCCCATCTACACAACACAGACAAACAGTCTGGAGTCAGTCACAGCTTGACATCTGGGTCACAAGTGACTCCACAAGCACGCTATCGGCACAGTGATGCTTACCGAAGGAACGATGGCTGTCCTATCATTTGAAGATCTTTAGCATGAGCCTGGATGTGTTCTGGAAGCTACATTTTCACCACGAGAAAAGCTAATGGGCTTAGTACAGGATGGCTGGTGAACTGTAAGAGACTGAGTCATCTAAGGCTAGACTACACCATCTAACCCTCTGCTGTTAACCCTCTGCCCTGCCCTTAGAAACCAAGACATTAAGAAATACTTATTCACCTAAAGGTTAACAAGTACTGCAACTGGATGCCCAGGGAAGCAGCTGAGTCACACAGAGGTGTTTAAAAGACGCCTGGCTCTTAGGGACACGGTTTAGTATTGGACTCTTCCAATCTCAATGATTCCATGATTCTCTAAGACTTCTTAATAGAGCGCCCTTCAAGTCAGTGACACTGGTTAATTCAGCTCTTAAGCCTTACTTTTGCTTTCCAAAACTCAACGCTCCTGCAATCTGCTAAAATCTCAGTGAAACAGACGCTGAGGTTCATGAGTTTCCTGAGAAAACGTCCCCGTGTGCCTAGTAAATCTCCTGTTTGCTGTTCCTATTCTCATTTCTTTTGCTTTTCCACCTTCCTTCTGCTTGCACTACCCCAGCCCATCTTGGTCCCTTCTCTTCTTTTGTTCCCACATGGATTTTCACTCTTCATCCTTCCTTTCTGAACGTTTCAAAAGGCATTCTCACTCACTCACTCTCTCTTGTTTCTAAATATCACAGCCTCTTTAAACCACTCCATAATCCTCTTCCTTTGAATCCCCTTCTCCCTCCTCACACCTTTGGCATCTCTTCTAAAATCTTCAGTGAAGGCAGGGGTTACAGCAACTTTACTCTTACATTTCCTTCTCTATTTTCCCTACCACCTCCACATTTGGTCAAAGAAGCAACAAACAGAGCAGGGAAGGATGCAGTCAGAAGAACTAATTGAGTACTGGAGAGTAGAGAAGACTCTCAAACACAGGAGAGGCAATGGAAAAGTAGGAAAGCAAAGCTAAAAAGCAAGAAGCCAGAGAATGCAGCTTCTTTTTATGTTTGAGAGTCCTGCTGTCCCACTTCCAGAGAATTCTATTGCCCAGCAGACAGATCTCTCTACATCATTAAGGAAGCACTCCATTGCTGCGGGGATGTTGTACCCGCTGTCCCGAGGGGGGATGCTAAAGCAGCTCGATATCCACCGTGTTTTCAAATAGTTTTCTTTAATAAGTGTCTTCACCAGAGGAAGTTTCACAGAGACTGCTGTTTCAACACTTTTTAGACACGATGACCTAGGGAGCTAATTATCATCCTAAAGGACCTCATTATTCTTTTCAGTGATGATAAAATACTGACAGTCCTAACAGCAGTTACACACGTACCCTCACTTGAGGTCTTAGGAACAGGGATATTTTTAATACGACATAAAAAGGGAGTTCAATTTGTGTTTTGAACTTACAGAGTCATTACTTCACTGAAGGTACACAGAGAAAGAGGCTCATTTCTGATTCCCAGATACTCTGACTTCACTGTTGGTCCTGCTAATGTTAAGATTCACATGCTGATCCCTCTCTACCAGCAGGGTAAGACAGGAATCCTCAACTCAGAAACAGCACTGGAGGAGTTGAAAATCACAGCGCTGCTTTTCAGTGCTCAGACTGAAGCTGCCTACTAAATTACAGGCTTGAAGAGGTGGCCTGAGAGAGACAGATGGACACTGGCATCTCACCAGCCTACCTACCTACACTGCGGGAAGGAGACACAATGAAGGGAGAGACCAATCCCTTGCAAGGAAATGACCTTACACCAGTGGGCAGAGCCTTAAAAAGATGAATACCATGTAGATACAGTCGAATATGCTGACTGTTCATACAGTTGCTGACTGATACCGCAGATAAAGCTCCACGCAGAGAGAGGACCACTTATAATACCCTCTGATAGGATCAGAACCCAATTATTCTGCCTGAGCACTAACACCCGTTCAAAAGCAAGCCATCATCTGCGGAGATGAGAGCACAGGTGACACTTTCACTGCAGGTGAAAGGATCTGCAGCAGCACAGGATCCAGGACTAATTAGGTTTAATCTTTCTTGCCCAAGCTCATTATCCTTATTAAAAGAGATTTACATAGGCCAATTCATACTGCCTGCCTTGAGCGATGCCAGCACGTAGTTTGGGAGATAAAACTGCGGCTGTCACTTGTACCATCTCCTCATCTACTGCGCTTTATTGGCCTCGCTTCGTGGAGTAACAGCAGACCTATCAAGGCAAGGTGTCCACGGGGAACAAACACCCACGAATGGAGCTGCTCAGGGGAGTTGAACTGGTGGTGAAAAGTAAATTGGGGTTTTGAGCTACAGACCCAAAGCTACAAGGAAAAGAGGGAAAGGGAAGGGGAAAGGGAAGGGGAAAGGGAAGGGGAAAGGGAAGGGGAAAGGGAAGGGGAAAGGGAAGGGGAAAGGGANTGTCCATAAAAATAGCCCCCAGTGAATTTATTTCATAGGTATGGAAAGCTGAATATATGCTGTGTAGTGAGATTGTGGTTCTTCAGGAGTGAAGGGGAAAGGGAAGGGAAGGGGAAAGGGAAGGGAAGGGGAAAGGGAAGGGAAGGGGAAAGAGAAAGGGCTTTTCTAATTGAATTTGAAAAAAAAAATGGTACAGCTTTTTATAAGACATCAGAACTTCCTTATCAAATCAGAATCCTTGCCTCTAAGTACATGAAATCTAATTCTCTTCTTTTTTAAAGTCAACTCCTGTCTGGTTTTATGGCAACACCACGTAGAAACACGTTTGCAAGAATTCTGCATGAAAAGATGGTTTCCAACCACCCCGAACGAAAAAATCCTGCCTTCAGAACACAGTAAATCACAAGCAAACAGGATTTTGAGTACCGCTAGTGTTACTCTTAGTCCTCACTCCAGCTATTCATTCGCTGTCACAGTTTCTATGTCATCACTATTCTACATCTTAAATTGTCAAATGCACCGAGAACCTCAAAGCGCCTGGCAGATTATTGCACAAATGGCTGTCGAGCAGACTCTGGGAAAACTCATTCAATAGAATGTATTTGCAAAACACTTCAAAGCCTTTTGATCTGCCAGCACCTGATTCTGAAATTCTCTGTGGTTTGAACAAGCTGTGCATCTTCCTCTCTTCCTTTTCTCCTAGTGCCTGATAAGAGCAGACCTATTTCAGCTCCCTGTTTCCTAGGTGCTGTCAAGACTGCAACAGCTTCAAATTGAATGTGCTATGCCAGCACCAGGAAGACTCCTAAGTCCTGCAGCCTCTGTCATCTCGTACCATCAAGGCTCTGCTGTCGCCAAAGGCTCTGTTCAGTCCTGTCTGTTGTGCCCATATCTGCTTTTACCACTCGCAGGAAGGTCTGAAGTTTCCATTTTCCAGTTCTCTTGTCTGTACTGGAGTCCCAGAGGATCACAGGGATAGCTGACTGAAACATCACACGGCCAATATTAACCCTTCACTGGTAACCTTGTCCCAGATGACAGCTCTGCTTGGACCAGCTCAACATACGAAGCGTAAGGGTTGAGCCATAGCAGCCCCACAGCACCCCACATTATCCCACAGGTCAGTCTCCTACAGCAGCTCTGCTCAGAGTGGATGCACTAGCACTTTCTGACCCTACTCACAGAACAGATGTGGTTCACGACCCAACACCTGCACTTCCATATCTGGACGTCTGTAGCCCCACTTACATTTCTTTCTGATCTTGCACAGCTTTCACACATCCCCAGTGTCATCAGGACAGAGCCATAGACCAACCACGGTCTGCAGACCGTGCCTACAGGTGCATCCCAAACCATAAAGGTCATGATGCTCAGTATAAAAGGAGTATCTTTGCTGAGAAGAGGTTGGGAACTCCTTGCTTGGGCTCAACCTGACCAGGCTCTTTTTATTTCTCCTGCTCCTGAGGACTGCTTTCCTTTTCATTACTAACTTTGCTAACTGGGTTTGCATTGTATTTGGTGTCACTGTGGCTGAGTTAATGAACAATCTGTTTTTATTTTAACCCATGGGACTCCTCTCCTTTTAGCAATCCTGCTTTTGGGCTGGGAAGGGGCCAGGGAAGGGTTAGATTGGATGTCAGGAAGCCCTTCCTCATGGAAAGGGTGCTCAGAGCCTGGACTGGACTGCCCAGGGCAGTGGTGGAGTCCCCATCCCTGGAGGTGTTTAAGGACAGCCTGGCTGTGCCCCTTAGTACCCTGGTCTGGCTGCTGGGGTGATGTTAGGTCACAGACTGGGCTGGATGAGCTCAGAGGGCTTTTCCAGCCCAAATAATTCTGGGATTCTGATCTGGTTATAAAGCATCTGCTATAGTTTAACCCTGAATATGGGCTAAACACAGGCAACACAGAAAAGGCAACTGATGTGATGATTCAGCTGTGCTTCAGCATTCTTTGATGATATTATCTGGAAGGAGCCACTATAATATTGTCCTTTCTCTTATTCTTTCCAAAATATGTCTAGCACCAAGCTTCAGATATCAGCTGAGTACAATTTCAATGCCTTTACCTCAAGGTTTTATTACTTCCAAGACTAGCTTTAAATATTTGCACTGCATGCCAACAATAGACTCTCTGCAAGTTCCAACACCTCTTACTACATGAAGACAGACTTAAAATAGAGCGTGGAAGGGAATCAGAATACTGACTAAGGAAAAGCACTTGCTCCTTTGCAAAGCTAGCAAGGTAAGACCCAGGAGATGCAGATCCAGACAAACCCTCACACCTTTAAGCTATCCCTATCACTACAATCTTATCTGTGGGTCCTTCTCAGGTGCTCTTCCCAAACAGTCTGTGCCCAGGCAGTGTTGTCTCCATAGGCACACACTCCACAGGCAACTTGGGCTTGAGCACCACACAGAAGAATGGAATAGTTCACCAAACCACCTTCTAGCTTAGGCTGATGTGTTCTCATTCACATGAGCAGAATGATCTAGAACCTTAGCTCATTAGGAATATTTACAGGAAAGAAGGACAAGCCCCCAGCTGCAAAAAGCTTTGAAATGAGTATTTGTGTTAATCATCCTTGAATAGAAGCTGTAAACACATTGTGAAATAAATATCAGTGTTAATTAAGGAATCACAGAAGTATTGAGGCTGGAAAAGACCTCTAAGATCATCAAGTCCAGCCTTCTTCTGGCATGTCAGTTCCTCTGCATGAGAACCAGTACCTGACAACTACTGCTATAACAAAGAGCATCCTCCTCCAGCTCAACTTACTGATGGCTTAGATTTTGCCTTCTTTTCTTTCCCTTTGTCACCTTTTCTGTTGCTGGTAAAGTAATGCAAGGTACCGTATTCCATCAAGGCTGCAAACACAAAAATGAAGCACACTGAAACAAAAAGGTCCATCGCCGTCACGTACGAAACCTTTGGCAGCGACTTCCTAGCGATCGTACTCAACGTCGTCATGGTCAGCACCGTCGTGATGCCTGTTGGAAAAGAACAACACCACCACGTCAAGAGGGAAGGGTATAATAAACGATCCAACCAGGAGGCACCAGAAGGTCCTCCAGTTAGTTCTGCATCAACTCCTGAGGTGTCTAAGGACTGAGACGCAGCATGATTCACTGCTGATCGCCCCCAAGTACGCTGGTGCTGCCGCAGGAAGCCATCCCTACAGCTCCAGCAGCCACTGTGGAATCATGCAGAGGACAGCACACTGCAGCTTCACTGTAAATCCCCCCCGTTTGTAACACACACTATCGAACACTGACACTCAGAAAGCCTGTGTCACTTCACAAATCTGCTGTCAAATCCACACGTAGCACAAATATAACAGATGGGTACGAATAAGCATGACAAGACCTTTAGTTCTTTAAAGATTACAAGGTACTAAAAGACATAGAATCACTTCAGGGGTTGGGAGGGACCACCCAAGGTCATCAAGTCCAATCCCCCTGCCAGAGCAGCACCAAAAGTGGGGCAGATCGCTCAGAAATGCATCCAGACAGGGCTGGAAAGGCTCTTGGGAAAGACTCCAGGCAGCCTGTTCTAGGGCTCTGTCATCCTCACAGTAAAGAAGGTCTTCCTCATGTTGAGGTGGTCAAGCTGGAATCCATTGCCCCTCATCCTATCACAGGCTACAAGGGAAAAGAGGTTGTCCCTACCTTCTTGACACCCAACCCTCATGGATTTAAAGACACTAATGAGATCACTTCTCTCAGATTTCTTGTCTCCAGACTAAAAAAGCCCCAGGTCTCTCAGCCTTTCCTCATAAGGCAGCTGTTCCAGCCCCCTCATCATCCTCATAGTCCTCTGTTGGACTGTCTCCAGCAGATCTCTGTTCCTCTTGAACTGGGGAGCACAGATCTGGATGCAACACTTACTGGGGCAGAGATTCATCCTCGATTAATGCACCCCAGGATACCATTGGCCTTCTTGGCCACGAAGGCATGTTGCTGTCCCTTGGAGAACTTGATGGACTCCAAGGTCCCTCTCCACAGGGCTGCTCTCTGTCAGGTCGCCTCCTCACCCATACTGGTGCGTGCTTCTCAGGGATCAGACTCTGCACTGGCTCTCATTGAACCTCATGAGGTTCCTCTTTGCCCAGCTCTCCAGTCTGTCCACATCTTGCCGAGTGACTGCCCAGCCTTCAGGTGGATCGGCCAACCCTCCCAGCTCCGTGTCACACACAACACATCTCCCAATTAATTCACACCTTCAGAAGAAGGAATAATGTTCTCAAGTGTTTGCTCCTGACACGCTGCAATGCACCTGGATGACCTCTCTGGTCCTGTTCTCCAAGTTCCCAGCTAGGGGTTTTCTTTTCAATACAGTCTCTTCAGCAATAGAAAAATGTTTTCCTCGATTCACTTACGTGCAAGTTAATTAAAAGAACAAGCTGGCCTTAACAGCGATGCGCTCAGAATCTCAACTACAGCTCTCTTCACTGGTTTAGCATTTAGAAGGTGTTAACACTTTCTTCTCATGTTTGATGCTTCAGGGAGATGCGAAGCCTTTTTCATAGCAGTTCAGAATGAAGATGTGACCTTTCCTTTGGAGAGCGGTACTCGAACGCACTAATAATTTCTTTACAAGTGCAAGCTGATGGCAGAAAAGATGTCTTACACCAGCATAAGGCTGTCTCTGGTTTTTAAATCCAAGCACGGCATCAGTGATTGCTGTGAACTGATCAGACAGCGGTGGCAACAGACTTCCCACTGAAATGACATGAAATGATGGAGCTTCTGGAAAGTGCTTTGCTCCCACTAACTGCTTTCAAACCAGCCAGGTGTTTCTCTGTGTAGTTAAGCATCTTTAATCATCTCAAACCTCTTGCTTTGGGAAACCACAATCTGCCAAGATCTTCTGACATATATGGAAGAGAAAGTCCCAAGACTTCTCAGTGTACCAGACCCAAACATATCCTCTAGGTGGGAAGTCACACTCACCATTCCCCTCAGTGACTTCTGTTCAGAGAGGAAAAAGACTAGGAATGGAATTTCAGTCCTGGCCACACAGAATAAGGTATCCAGGGGGCTGTCACAGCAAGCAAATCTCCCTCCTGCAGCATCACTGTGGAGCAGCTAGAGTGGTCCTCACTCTGTTTTGGCTCTCCTATCTTAATTTCTTAGTCTTTACCTATTAAATCATGTCGGCCAAACTGGTACTCTCTTTGTTCTTCAACAGATCATTTTCATGTGAGAGAATTCCCCTCCCATCTGCCAAAGGATGGCTTCATAATGTTCACAACAAGAGGAGCTCTGAGTTCACTGCAGGGAGCTGTAAACACAATCATGCAGCCGTGTCTAGTTCAGTTCAAGTAGATGAAGGTTAGCACTGCTGAAATGAGAGCATGAAAGCTCTAGTTTAATCACGAGATCAAAGGCAACCGTGCTAGGTTCATGGCACAGAAAAAACACTCCGTAAGAAGAACAAACTGGATACAGAACGATCAGGATAGCAGAACATCAGTTCTTCTTGTAATACAGGTTTCCTTGTCTTCCAGACCGTGCCCAAAACAATGCCCTGTGATCACTCATCACAGACATCTCAAAATACACTCCTAAATCAGTTTATTTATCTATCAAGAGATAGGTTCACTTATTTATTTAAGATTTTAGGCTCTTCTCACTGAACTTCGTGACACTTTTAAGTGGGAAAAGTTTAAGATTCAAGCCTTGAATCCTTGATGAAGGAAGGAGAGCAGCTCCCTGATGAGGAAAGGCTGAGGGAGCTGGGTCTCTTGGGCTTGGAGTAGAGGAGGCTGAGGGGGGACCTCATGAATGTCTACAAATATGTGAGGGGTGGGTGTCAGGAGGATGGAGCCAGGCTCTGCTCAGGGTCATTTGGTGATAGGACAAGGGGCACTGGGTGCCAGCTGGAACAGAGGAGGTTCCCTATCAATATCAGCAGGAACTTCTTCCCAGGGAGGGTACCAGAGCACTGGACCAGGCTGCCCAGGGGGGTTGTGGAGTCTCCTTCTCTGGAGACGTTCCAGACCCTCCTGGCTGTGTTCCTGTGTGACTTGGTCTGGGTGACCCTGCTGTGGCAAAGGGATTGAAGTGGATGATCTTTCAAGGTCCCTTCCTATCCCTAATGATTCTATGATTCCCCAAGGCAGTGCAGGAATCATAAACAGTTAAAGACAGGAGACTGACACCAGGCTAAACAGGCCAGCCAACCCAGAACTATCACTGAGGCAGCACTAGCTACCCATGTGGGGTAAAAGCAGGGCAGTGACTTACATTCTTAACTGACTCAAGTGCAACTTTGGTTGTGAATCTTATGCCCTATCCTGGCCTTAAAGGAACAACCAAATCCTTGCTGTCATTCCATAACCCTCCAGCACCAATAACAAGCAAATCTAACACCATAACCTTAAAACCCCCATCTTCCTCATGACCCCCGTGTAGTAATGACCTCCTCTGTTCCATGGTTCTAAGCAAAGTTGAATACTACTCGCTAGCCTAAGGACTGCCATACTGCCAGCCCTGAAGATGACCAACAGAACATGAAGGAGAGAAAATGTGCCACAGCAGACCCACAAGCCTGGCATTCAGACTTAACACTTCCTCCTTAAGCCCTGCTGTGCAGCCACAGCAGGACCCCCCTCCTCTTAATCCTTCAGTTTAAGAGGAAGAGTGACCAATGATCACAATCTGGAGTTCAAGGAGTGTGGTTGATTACTCCCTGCTGCAGATTTGTATTCCCGAGGCACAACAGACCCTTCAAGGTTGAAAGAAGACGTTCTTACCCAAGGAAGTCCTTGCAGGAACTGCATCCTTATTGATCCAAAATGACACCCAGGACAGAACAACTGTGAGTATGCAAGGAATGTACGTCTGAATGGTAAAATATCCCATCCGCCTGCTGAGATCGAAGAAGATCGTCATAATAATGTAATCACCTGTAAATGAAAACAAGAGGACAAAACACACCCGTGACATTGAGAGTGGGTTCCAGTTGTAACGTCACCCGTTAGACCTCGCTCTACGTAGACCTTCCATGAAACGACACCTCGTGCTTCGGCTTACCAGACAGGGTATGAGAAATTTCAGTCGTGTTTCGTAACCCTACAAAGGCAAACTGGTACAACCTCCAGTATTTCGGATCCGCCACTTCAACAGAGGTTTTCTTCCATTTGTATTCAATTTCATTTCTGGGATATCCATCTAGAATAAATGGGACCAAAGCAATCATTCAGCTACAGCAAACCATGCTTTCTTCTCTCTCAAGCTGTTCATGAACTAAACCAGGGCTATGGGTAAGGTGGAGCAGGGATAAAGCCAATCGACAGTCTACCTGATACACTTCACATTCCAGCACAAACTATCTAGCCTCAGTTTTAAGCTTAGGACTGATAAATACACCTGCACACTACCTAAATACAGGTGTTTAAGAAATATCTATGCCATATTGTGCAACTCAGCTATGAAAAGCTGGCTCAGAATCACTGCTATGAATTCATCTGCTGCATGCCTATCAGGAGAAGACAAAGAGCTTAAAGTAAGAGACCCTTGTTAACACGTAATTTGCTACAACTCCTCATCATTTATCTGTCTGTTACTGATTGTTGTGGCCTCATTCACTGCTTCAGCTTCAAGGAAGGGCCTCACATGGTCCCCCCGCATTATCCTGCGGAAAAGTAAAACCTATGAAACTATTTCATCCATCAAGCTAGCGAAGCTCATTGACCTGGAAGCAGCTGAGAAGCAAAGATTAAACAAAACCATAAATTTAAAAAGAATCACTGAACTTTGATTTTGCTGACTGTTAGGATTCACACTTTGGAAAATCATTTGGGAACTGCGTTCAGCGGGCGCTCTGGGGTTCTTTGGTCAGTGACAGCAAAACTCTTTTAGGAATTTTTCTCTTCTTTTAATTTCTCTTTAAATCCAGTTTAAATTAAAGAAACGAAGCGTGAAAGTTGTGCTTCTCGCTCACGTAAATGAGCCCTACTGAAAGGCAATGAACTTCTCACGCTGATGAAGTATTTACAGGAATGAGTTGAAGAGGACCGATCTTATTTTTCCTGTTAAGTACAGGGCATGGAACGAATTCAAAGCTGGCAAGTCTGGTAGGAATAAAGTTCTTCCAGGGCAATAAATTTCCATTAACTGGAGTGGGCTTTGTACCCAACTAATCAGCAATAAGGTTATTTTTCAAGTTGCACCTAAATGAAGTGCATGTAATGAAAGGTGTTTAATAATGCATGAAAGAATGCAATAAATCTAATGAAAGCATCAACAAGCCGCTTCTTTCTTTCACTTAAAAAGTCATCACTTCTCTTTTGCTGCCAGAACTCAAGGAAATAAAGTAAAGAAGTTAAAAAAAAACAAACAAGTATGTTACCACCTACAGCTTGAAAACTCCAGTGGACAGGAGTGTTCATCCATAGGAAAGTTATGAAGCTGAAGATAACATTCAGCATTAATTGTCAGCCTAATTAGGAAAGGAAGGGGAAGAAAGGAAAAAAAAAAAAGGGAAAAAGATTACATTCAAGCACCCAGACACTTCAGACAAGATAGCAAAAAACAGGCAGAGAAATCAGTTTTGCCAATAACTGGTTGTTACGCACAGCCAACTGCGTACTGCAACGACCACCCGGCACCACTGGCACAGACCAAAAAGGGTTATCACGTGTAACCTCAGCACCTTGACTGTTCCAGCTGGTATTTCCAATGTTTCAGTTTACTTGGGGAGATCTCTCAGCTGTCTCCCAGAAATAAGGGATAAAAAGGAGGGCCTGAAGGCAGGGGAAATGAAGGAGGTCCCTGGAGAATGCGTTTGTCAAGTCAAATTGACTGTGGCCTCATTGTAACTGGTGGCTATAAACACCAGACACAAAGTGGGGACTCCCACGGGCTTGCTCCATGCTCCTGGTGAAAACAGTAGGATGGATAGGAGGGCCTTTCATAGGGGGCTTGTTCCATCCTTATGGAAGCAGCTCTGGTGAAAACAGTAGGGTGGATAGGAATGAGCAGACCTGATAGTCTGTTTATTTCATGTTCAAAGCATTCACACACCTAATGCACGTTTCAGTAGTAGTTTAGGACTTGTAATGGTATCAGCTGCATCACTCCTGAAAATACTATCACAGATTTCCAAGCAGCTTCCAAGTAAACCACGCAAAACCTGGTTCCTCTGATATTCACAGGGAAGCTAGAGTAAGGGGCTAGAATCCAAACTGCCTTCTCTGCATTTAAAATCCCCCCTCCTTTGCTGGCAGCACTGTGTAGAAAATCAGACTGTCTCCTAAAACCAGCTTGGAAAACCAATACACTCTACACGCTGAACAGCATGCCATTCTCACAGACTGCAGACAAAAAAGGGACAGGAAAAGCAAAGACAGTTCTCTAAGTCTGTGAACGAAGGTGGTACCTACACAAAGCACCACTAGGATCTTTCTAGAAACTTGTCCTGACTGAGAGAGGTTTATAAGGGAAAATATATCTCTTGCCATATACTGGGTTGGGGGAGAAGAGAAACCCTACCCCAACCCCACTCATTTCCAAGGGACACAGTGCAACCCTCTGCAGAGGTTTTTGTTTGCAGTGACTGTGTATGCACTTGCTGCCTCTGTTTTCTGTTTGCTGCCTTTGGATATGTGAGGGGTGGGTGACAGGAGGATGGAGCCAGGCTCTTCTCAAGGGCATCTGGGGATAGGACAAGGGGTACTGGGTGCCAGCTGGAACAGAGGAGGTTCCCTATCAATATCAGCAGGAACTTCTTCCCAGGGAGGGTCCTGGAGCACTGGACCAGGCTGCCCAAGGGGGCTGTGGAGTCTCCTTCTCTGCAGACGTTCCAGACCCACCTGGCTGTGTTCCTGTGCGACTTGGTCTGGGTGATCCTGCTGTGGCAGGGGGACTGGACTGGATGGTCTTTTGGTATCCCTTCCAATCCTTAATGATTCTATGATAGTTCAACATGTAAAGAAAACAAACCCAGACTTTTATTAAGGCATCATAACCAGGTCTAGAATCACTAATGGACATGATGGACAGACCAAGGACTGCTGCCAGAGGAGACTCAGTAAGGCAGACTATCAGAATCACCACATCTGCTCCCTGACTTACCACGAGAGCAAGACTGGTGGTACAGGGGTGCCTGTGAACCTGGAGCACTGTCAGATGCTATTCTTGTTCCTTCAATGATCAACTGATGAACTTCTCAATGTTATTCCACCTTTGGCCAAATTCAAGCCACATCCTCACCCACACAGATGGTCGCATGTTAAGGTGCTGAGCAAGTACCTGTTCTGTTGGGTTATTACTGGTTCGCTGCATTTCCTAGCTCCTACATCATTCTAACCTACTGCTCTGGGAGAGCTCACGGGTTTTTACTGGTGTCATTTCTTTATTTCTTTGTGTTAGATCCTGTTCCAAAAGAAATTGCATGTTAACACTGAACAGACAATGGGAGGGTAAAGTCTTGACTCTAGAATTCTAGAACTGGAGTGTTGACTGGAGCACTTCCCTTTATGAGGAGAGATTGAGAGACCTGGACTTTTTAGCTTGGAGAGGAGAAGGTTATGAGGGGACTCAATCACCATCTCTAAATCCATGAGGGCTGGGTGTCAAGAAGAAAGAGTCAATCTCTTTTCACCTGCACCCTTCTCATCATGAGAAGAAACTTCTTCACTGTAAGGGTTACAGAGCACTGGAACAGGCTGCCCAGGGAGGTCATAGAGTCATCTTCTCTGGAGCCTTCCCACACTCAGGTGGATGCACTCCTGTGTGTAACCTGCTCCAGGTTCTATAGTCCTGCTTGAGCAGGGGGGTTGGAGTCAATGATCCCTGGAGGTCTCTTCCAACCCCTAATGATCTGTGTGTCTGTGTATCTGTAAAACTGTTAGCAACAAAGGTAAAATGATTAAATAAATGAGTTTGTAGGCAGAACAGGCTCTCTAGAGATTGTTTTATGAACACCAGCATCACCACCTGTTCTTTTTAAAACATTTGAATTCTTATTTCTGCTACAAAAGGTTTTTATCCACTGTTCATACAGCACCACAGAAACAGCATAAAGGACTTAAAGGAATTAAAAAAGGTGCTACTTTGTGTTTGTTTTCAAGAAATAAGCTGTGAAGAGCACAATCAGATGTATGGCATCCTCTGCACGGACTGCTTCCTCATCCTAATTTATTCTCAGATATTTTAAGCTTAAGATACTCTCAAGCCCTTTCTGCAGACCACAGCCTTTCACTAACTCAAAGTAAAGACAGCTTAGCTGCTAAGCTTCAAACCAGCCCAAGCATCCCCTGTTTGCCAAGAAGAATTATCACCAGCACATGCATTCAAGCCTAATTTGGATGAGCAGATCTGTTGATTTTAATAGCTCGCAAGGGTAACCACGTTGTGAAGTCTGTGCAGCGCTGGGGCCTTGGCCTTACTCAAACTTAGCTTTTTTACTCTTTAATTATTTATTCACATAATACCATTTGGTGGAAATTAGATACTGGGCTGTTTGAAACAGGTCTGCAAACGAGTTATTGACTACTTCTGCAGTATGTCAGTGACAGCTCACTGTGCTGCTCCTTGCTCTACAACACCCTTTATTCGATACTGCCTATCCCTAAGTGAGATTACAGTTTGGCAACCCCTTCACTTGTCTTTACCCAATTATCCAGGCAATATATTTCAATACTATGCCTCTCATAGGAGCATTCATTCAGGCTGGAAAAGACCCGTGGGATCACTGAGTCCAAACATCAACCCGACCCTACCAAGTTATAGCAGCCTTCCAATACCTGAAGGGGGCTACAGCAGGGCTGGGGAGGGGCTGTTTCCAAGGGCTTGGAGTGGTGGGAGCAGAGGGAATGGTTTCCAGCTGGAAGAGGGGAGGTTTAGACTGGAAGTAAGGAGGAAGATCTTCATAATGAGGGTGCTGAGACACTGGAAGAAGTTGCCCAGGGAGGTTGTAGCTGCTCCCTCCCTGGAAGTGTTCAAGGCCAGATTGGCTGGGGTCTTGAGCACCCTGGTCTAGTGGGGGGTGTCCCTGCTCATGGCAGGGGGGGTTGGAACCAGATGATCTCTCAGGTCCCTTCCAAACTGAACCATCTGTAAGTTCACCCCTAAATCAGATCCCCCAACACCACATCTAAAAGACATTTCAACACCTCCAGGGATGGTGACCCAACTCCCTCCCTGGTCATGTTTTTCATTATTAAATAGTTTCATTTTTAACCCTTTAGTAAATTCCTGTGGGTCACAACAAACAAGATGCCAAGGATTTGATTAACAGTCACTATTTTGATATGCTTGATATTTCCTTTCTACCCCGTTAATACAAAACCCACCTTAGAGTGTATAATACTCTTCCATCACTCCAGATCCGAAGCAAACGATTCGGAGTAGTAATCCAGTGCGCATCAGATTTCCTCGAGTTCCTGAAGAAAGTGTCTGGAATCCAAATTTTTCCAACCATATTGCTATTAAGCATGAGCACCTTCATGGAGCTGTTAAATTTGAGGCGACTGTCATACCAAGTCTGGGCAAAAATGATATCTATAGTGTACTCCTAAAAACAAGAGAAACAACCACAGCTATGGACGTGTTCACCGAAGTCTGCAGCTCAGCGAGTCCTCATTCATATCTCAACCCAAGCCAACAACTTCCTTTCTCTTCTGCATTACTGTGCATCAACCATCAACCAAGGAATTCCGCACTGGTGAAAGACCCCCGTGGCATTCTGGCTCTGCCTCCTCTCCCCTGGCACACACTGATGAGTCAGAGGAGATGTGATGGGAGCTTTCTGCAACTCACAGGTCCCCAGAACCATCTCTGGGGGGGGGTTAGGCAGCAATTTAAGGGCAACTTTACAACTTCTTACTCAGTTATCTGCGCTTCAGGGCACTTTCCCCGATGCTTCTTCGTTCTTGTCTAGCTTTCTAATCCCTTCAGCTGGAATGCGATGTGAGGGAGGTAGGGAATTTCTCAGGAAAAAATGGAAGGGCAAACTACAGAAAGCATTACAGCAAGCAGTAAAAGAGATAGAACTTCATACAAAAGACTCTGATATAAGAGGTTTAAACAACAAAGTCATAGACAAAGCCAGCCACCACACGCTTTCCTGGTGGTAAGCACCAAGTAAAAGCATCAATCACTAGCCCATTTACTTTCACCTTGCCAGGGTGCTGCCAAGAAACACCTGTACCCTTCACCTTTTCCCTCACCCAAACTTCTCCCCACAGCCCTAAGGGGCCATTAGGTCATTTAATAAAATACTTAGTCGATCTCTGATGTATAACCACTCTTCACAAAAAGTCAAAAATCTGCTTGCTCTCCCTGCTGGGCTACTTGAGAACCCCTTTACAGAGCCTTCTGAGCAGTTTCAGGGCCAGCTCCACTTTTAGAGCTTGATCCCTACGGCTGGGAGGGAAGCAAAAGCAAATTCACTGGGTTTTTTACACCATCTTTCTCACCAGAACAACCTGAACCTAGCGACTGTAGGGTGAGATGTGAAAGACTCAGCAAATCCAAGTGATGCTGATGAGTACCTGCAGTATTGGATTAATTCGACTGCATTGGGGGGGGTTTGTGCCCAAAATGCACTGAACAGAAGCTCACAGCATCTGCTCCTGGAGTCTTTTAACCCATCAAGCTGTTAGGATGCCCAGAGAACACATGCACAGGGTAAGTGGAAATTGGGAAATCTTATCTACAGAAGGTTAGGGAGTAGAGCGAGACCTGTGCTTTCCCAGTCCTCCCTTTGAACACAACAACAGCAGATGCAAAGAGCAATGCAAAGGAAAGGCAAGATTCATTTCAACTGTCCTGGACTTAGTTACTCAAGGTGTGACCTCACCAATGCTGAGTACAGGGTACATCAATAAAGTTCTACTTGTGAAGCATTGGTTGAGTTCCCCGAGCTGCTAAAACAAGACACGCTAACAGATATATCATTTCTGATACTTAAATGTATTTCCTAACAACAACAGAGCAATGCTCAAGGCTACTGAAAGAATATTTACTCAGCTGCTGTAAATGAACACCATGCCCATCAGTCTCCAACACTCCTCTGAGTAATGGCCACTTAACTCTGATCCCCTGCAATGCTGACAGGAACCAAACTGACCGGAATCTATCATTCCTAATCAAAATAAAAGAGGAGGTTGGGAAAACATTGCTATTCTAGTTTACATCAAAGAATACACCAGTTCTGGGCTCCCCAGTTCAAGAGAGACAGAGTTCTACTGCAGAGGGTCTCAAACACGGGCAGAAGTGGATCCCTCGTGGCTTTCTGTCATCATAAACCTCAGAGAAGCCATGACTCTCCTCAGCATGGTCTTCTTCAAACATGAGAACAATTCCAACCTACGAGAACAGCCTGGGTTCCAGTTCACAAACCACACCATGCACCATCGAGTGGTGCTCTGGAATGCCCTGAAATATTACTGTCTACTGCAGCATCAGGACAGCACTGGGGTTATTAGTTTTGGGTAGGTGAGGAGAAGATGAGGGAATGATGTGGCTCCGTTCAGACATGAGACCTGGGCTCAGGAGTTATCTCATTTTCTAGGTACTTGCAGTACAGACATCCACCCCTCAGCTGGTTGCCTAAGGCTCCCTAGGGCTGTCTAAAATTACTTGCTCTAAATTATTTTAGACAGTTCCTTCAGTTTGAAGTGACTCGTGCCCACTTTTCTCCTCAGGTGAGGAAAGAAGGGCAGTGAGAAGCAGACAGATGTACATGTTGAAACACCCTGTGCTGGGTACAGGTGAGGCCACACTTTAACTACTGGAATCAGTTTTGGGCATCTTGACACAGAAAAGACATTGAGGGGCTGGAGAGAGTCCAGAGCAACAAGGCTGGTGAATTGTCTGGAGGACAGGGTCTCCTTGTGAGGAGATGATGAGGATGCTGGAGCTGATTAGTCTGAAGAAAAGGGAGCTGAGGGGAACTGTCTACAACTAAGTGAGCAGAGGAGGTTCCATATCAATATCAGAAGGAACATCTTCCCAGGGAGGGTACTGGAGCACTGGAACAGGCTGCCCTGGGAAGTGCGGAGTCTCCTTCTCTGGAGACGTTCCAGACCCACCTGGCTGTGTTCCTGTGCAACTTGGTCTGGGTGATGCTGCTGTGGCAGGGGGATTGGACTGGATGGTCTTTCGAGGTCCCTTCCCATCCCTAAGGATTCTGTGATTCTATGATTCTAACCCCTTCTCTGTTCCTGTTACTGGAGTACTGCTCCACTCTTTACCAAATGAAACTTGATTAAACAGACACAAAGAGCTCCGTGCTCTTCATTTTGAATAGTAAGTGCTGTGTGTGAAGATTTAGTGGTGCTGATAGGGCTAGGAAAAGCTTGGACTCGAGGATCTTGAAGGTCCATCCCAGCCAAAACTGTTCTATGATTCTAAGAGCATCCCCACTGAGCTCTGGGACAGTGTGGCAGATGTGGGGACACCTCTAAATGAGTGACATGAAATAGTCCCATGGCTGATACTATTGTTCATGCGAGTGCAGTGTGTGATGACAGTTCCTCCCATTGCCTCCCACACAGAAGATAGGTTGTAAGTTCAGGAGAGGCTGTGGTACACAGCAGCATGCGGCTGCAGGGCAAGAAAAGGTTATAGGAGATGGGGAAGGGCTACCCTGCAAAGTCAGCCACACTCTGATTCTTTAAAATGGGAAATCTGAAGCTGTAAGCCTTCTCATTTTCAGTTCCAGCATATGAAATACCTGATGGCCACAGGCTGAATGACTTACATTCATTACTGGAACAGGAAGCCTTTAACATTCACTAAATCCTTCTTTCAATTTGTTGCCAGACCATGCATTTTACTCCCACAATAAGCTCCTTCAAAAGAGGACAATGGCATAACAGAGACGTGCAGGAGGAAGACAGACAAAACCAAACACATCACCTGTACTGCACATGGAAGTGTAAACATCTCCCAAACCCATCACTCTGCTGCTCTTTCATGCATCATCCCTGACACAGCCCCTGTGACAATAAGCTCAAGCTTGTGAGACCCTGACCTTGGGATGAATATCCTTTCTGCCACAGATACACATCATCTGCTTGTGGCATGTTTATCCATAGCATCTGCATACCACTGGGCTTTCCTGCCTGGAAAGTCAGTATTCCTCAGCCAAGTATGATGACAGAGGTGTAAACCACAGCTTCCTTAATCACAACAGTAATAATAATAATAATAATCATCTAGAGTTATAATAATAATAATCTAGTTATCTAGAGTTATATAGAGTTAATAACTCTAGCACCCTCCAGCCTCAGAGTGAATGAAATGCTTCTCTGCCACGCAAACTCAACAGTCAGGAACTCTGAATAAAGCTGCTGGGTGCACACACACACACAGAGAGAGAATGAAGAGGACCAGTAAAACCAAACAAAACATGGACAAAGCACTACAAGACTGCTGATTCCAAATATTCTTTGTATGAGTTCAAAAGATAACATGAATTGCAGCACTGAGAATAGGTTGATTCACAAAAGCCACATCAACGGTCATAACCTCTGAAGAGCAGTGCCAGGAATGGACGCTGGTCCAGAGATAAACCAGATATAAACCAGCACAATGGAGGTGTCCAACACAAACTGGAATAAGGACCTGATCAAAAAGTGAGGATGTTTGAAGAGTAAATATGATTCTCCAATTAAAACCATTTCAAGGAAGTGTTCTTGCAGTGATGGCAAACATACCTGAGTTTAGAAAGCACAGGAAAAACCAAAGAACCTCGTTGGAATGAGCTTAGATTCTTTCACAACATCATTCAGATAATGTTTTTTGTCAATATTCAGACTTACCATATTGATTGGGTCAACTGGGCCAATGCTGTTAACATAGACATCTGTTTCAATTACCGTGGTTCTCACTAAACAAAACAGCAACCATAATAATTAAATCTTTAATGAACTCCGTTCCTCATTAGTGCAATTTCATCTATTTACTAAAACAGCACAAAATAAGACACTCTTTTATTAGTTTCACCACAACTGAATCCCAGGTCTGTTCATTCTGTGAAGGACCATACAGGATTTAGCTCCTTTACTCCATCCAGATGTTTAGAGACATCAGCGTTAACCTCTACTCCACCATGCAATCCCTGCCCGTGCTCCGTGGACAGATGCAAGGTAGATAGAGATGGCACAGGAAGAAGAAAAGGAAAAACACCCAAACTACCTTACAACATAAAAAGTTTTCCATCAACAGCAACAAAAAGCTTTGGAACAGATTGCTCACACAATAGAACAGGAGGTGTGGGAGTCAATGTGTTTATTAGCTGTAAGGAATCAATAGCAGCCCCACTCCTCAGCAGACCTCTTCAATTTATGCATCACTCAGAATTCCTCAAGTCCTCTCACCAGCTTGGCTAGTGCACTGCTTCAAACTCCACCCTGAAAGCTCCTCGAGTGAAAGCCACTTCGAAGTTAAACATGCCCAAGATGATTTTTCTTTAAAAACACTGGGCAGACAAAAAATGAAGTCTATTAAAAAACCACTCCTGACACTGGGCTCTTCCAGAAGGGCACTCTTTGTCACCCAATGAGTCCCATCTGAAGGAAGGGTGACACTGAGAACTCTTCAGCTCACAGGTACATAAAGGGGAAAGGGTAGGAAGCGTTTTAACTTCATCAACTTACTGAATTATTTTCTTCTAGCTTGTACTGCAGACTCAGAATGGGAACACAAGAGGACACAGTCCTCAGTGGGATGAGAAGGGTTAATAATAAAGCTCTGCTGGTCTTTCTTCCATGATCTGGCATGTTAAAATGAAGCATCTCTGTGCCTCTGCGTATGAAAAAGGGGAAGGTACAAAAAAAGAGGGCACTTGGATTTCATAAGAGAGAGACTCTAAGTCTCTGCAAACCACCAGAGATTGTCCAAACACTCTGTTTTTTTAACAAACATAAAAATAAGAGGATTTTTCACATCTCAAAAAACCCTAAGAAAACATGGTTTAGTGGGCAGGACACGGTTGGGTTGACAGATGGACTTGATGATCTTGGTGGTCTCTTCCAACCTTAATGATTCTATGATTCAAACATCTAAGAGACACACAGAAAGATGTGGGGTATTCATTAACATCCCCGGCAATCAAGACACATTCCCTCTATCACCCTAAAATACGTTGTTCCTGCCAATCTCACTTGGGAGGCAACTCTTCCTGACTCCACATCCTATTGCTGGTGTCAATTTAATCCTTAGAGCAAAACACACCAGGGTTTTCTGTACAATGATGGAGCAGAGAGTCATTTCATCATCACACTGACACCCCAGCCTGCTCTCAAGAGACTCTGGACACCAACTTATTTCTTGGAGGGGGGAATAACCAAACTTCCTGAATAGCAAATGTGCCATGCCCCCCACACCTCATATCCTTAGGAAATGTTCTGCTATCCTTAGAGTTATGAAACCTTGTGTTTGGCACTGATGTTGATCAAGGATGGATATCAGGAGGAAGGAGCCAGGCTCTGCTCAGTGGAACCCAATAACAGGGCAAGGGGCAACGGGTGCAGGTTCCTCATAAATATGAGAAGAAACTTCTTCATGGTGAGGGTGACAGAGCACTAGAAGGGGCTGCCCAGGATGGTTGTGGAGTCTCCTTCTCTGGAGATGTTTCAAACCCTTCTGGATAAGTCCTTGTGGTCTAGGAGATCCCACTCTGGCAGGGGGGTTGGACTGGATGACCTTTGGAGGTCCCTTCCAATCCCTAATGTTCTGTGATTCTGAGGCTCCAACTCTCAGCAGTCCCTGGCCATATATCAAACCTCTTCTTGAGTCACAAACCCCCTCACACAGTGACTGAGGTCACTGCTGAAGCTGGCCTTGCCAAACAGTTCATTTTGCAACCTACAGCTATTCCTGTTGGCTTGAACTCCTCAACTTGCTGCACTGCTTCCAGATCCCTCTGGAAACATGGACAACTCCAGAGCAGGGAATTTTTGTAGCAGTAATAGTGTTGCTCAAATATTTCCCAGTTCCTGCTAGCCGTGTTCCTTTGTCCAAAGGAGAGCTATCTGCAGACACACAGCTAACATCCTATACCACACAAAACATCACCCTTTTCCTCACTGCTTTGCTGGGCAGCATCCCTCACCTTGAAACACGACCCACAGCGTTCCTCCCCACCATCTGCTTTTCTTTCCCCTCCCAATTCATCTATCTCCACTGGCACTGGAAGAACTGATTACTCTGCAGATAGATCCCCCTCCTGTCTTTCTGTCATCTGCCAACCTTGCTATCAACATCCATTGCTGAAGTAATTCAAACCATAGTTATCCTTGACCAAGATTTTCCTGTGAGACCCCGCTGCAGACAGTCCAGCCACTGCTATTTCCTTATTAACAACTAAATGCTGAGCTCTGGCAGCAAGCCAGTCCTTAATGGGGCTGTCTCCAGTTTATGCAATTCCAGTTTGCAGTGAGCAGCACTTGATCTGCTACAAGGGCTCTCCTGTAATGTGCCACCGAGTCCAATTGGCCATTACAAGCCAGTGAAGAGCCCGGAAATCTGCCTCTGTTGAAGTAATTTTAATTGATCCAAATGATCCAGAGAAAGAGATCCAACACAAGACAACTGGAAGATGCTGTTTTGTTAGCTCCTGTAAGAAAGACTTCATTCATCTCCTGTTCTTGAGCTGGAAGTGACACATGCCCATGGAAATGACAAATGCCAGGGGAAAATACATTCTTGATACTAATTTCACATCCAATTACTACTGTTAATTTATTCACCACGAAGAGCTACCAGTGAAGGATGCTTTGAGAAGATCTTATTCCTGTGAAGAGTTATTTTACTGCAAAACTTTGCTGTCGGCCATGAACAGGCTACAAGTAGGATGAAGGTTATTTAACATCCTGTGTGAAATGCAAAACAGCACTGAAAGCATCAAGAAGCTTCTAAGGAAGGGGAGAAAGGGCTTGCACTTTCAATATTTACATTTCAATGCAAGCAGGCGATATGAGCCAGGATAAGTAAGAAGGTGAGAGGACAGCACACTGCATACTCATCAGAGATAGAAAAGTAAGAAGGGGACCGTGCCCTCGAATGACAGCTCATCAGCTTCTAATGTAGCTGGGTACACAGGGGACCTGTTTGCTAAGCCAAATCTTCAGTGAGTAATCTACTCACACTTCTCAACTCCCTGATTTGACCTCTTTTCTTCACTAGATGAATCACAGAATCATCAAGGCTGGAAAAGCCTCTGAGTTCGCCCAGCCCTGGACCTAACACTACCACAGCGGCCAGAGCAGGGCACTAAGGGTCACAGCCAGGCTGTCCTTCAACACCTCCAGGGATTGGGATGCCACTACTGCCCTGGGCAGTCCAGTCCAGGCTCTGATCACTCTTTCCATGAGAAAGGGCTTCCTAACATTCAGCCTAACCCTACCCTGGCAGCTTCTGGTCCTGCCCTCTGGTCCTGGCACTAGTTGCCTGGGAGAAGAGCCTTCTTCATGGTGAGGGTGACAGAGCACTGGCAGGGGCTGCCCAGGGGGGGTTGTGGAGTCTCCTTCTCTGGAGACGTTTAAAACCCATCTGGACTTGTTACTGTGCAACTGATCTAGGGATTCCTGCTCTGGCAGGGGGATTGGACTGGAGGATCTTTTGAGGTCCCTTCCCATCCCTAACTTTGTGTGTTTCTGTGATTAAATACCCCAGTTCTCAACTGTCTGTTAGTCCATCTAAATTCACTAACTTACTCAAAGACTTTACCACAATCCCCTGCTGTGCCATGATGGTGTAAATTACATCACCTATTATCATTAATCATGCTATTTAATATAAACCAGGACAAGTTCTGATAGTGTCATCCAGGCTTATTTTATTTGAGCAAGTCTTCTATAACATCTCATTAACTGGCTGTGGCTGACGAAGCAACTCTTCTTGGTGATAAAGCAGTTATTTAGCAAATAAATTAGGAGACTATCAGATTCAGAAATAGCAGAGACCTTCAAATTGTAATCATTTGTAATGAAATAAAGCACTTCTCACAATCAGTTAGCTAAGGGTATTGCTGAAGTGGCCATCTACACTGAAAATTCAGCCTTCAGAAGGCTTCCAGCTCCATCTCTGAAGAAATTTCAAAGGGATTTCGATGAAAGCAGAGCCCAGTTGGCCACACTTCTCCTCTTCCCTTTTATTTAAAAGAAAGCCAACCTTAGCAAACACTCCAACCTCACCACTTTAGTTATTTCCATCGTTTTCTATGCACTGCACAGTCCCTTTAACATCCACTGTCTATGCTCTTCTGCATCTTGCTCTCAAATTTCAATTTCCTTTAATTCTTGCAAAATATTCATCTCAGGAGACAGACCTTTCTACCTTCATTTGATGTTTCTCTGCTTATTTGGCTTTATTGCTTCCCTGCCTTTGTCATACTTTCATCAGTGCTACACTAGGAGAATAGAGCACCCTCCAAATAGCCTTATTTTCCCTGAATTAATGCTTCCATTAGTGTCTTGAACATCCACTTTTTGTCTCTCTCTCTCTGTTTTATAACCCTGAGCACGGGGATGCAAGTAGCTACCCATGCCCTCTGCTTATAGGGAACCAACAGCTACACCAACTTCTCTAGGCACCCCACTGCTCTCAATTCATGAGCAAACATCCTCAGCATCCCGAAAGATTCTATAAAAGATGATTTTCCTCAAACTGCTGGTAGAAAGCACTGTAGTAGACATGTAGATATGTGATGATTATCCACTATTTTAATTAAACTTCCAGCTAGAACAGTTGTGCTTCACCTGATTACCACACAACACAGGACGTGAGACCTAGCTGGAAAAAATGGGCTGGCAATTGATAGGTAAACACTGATATAGCAGTGCCCCTGAGGTGTGAGAGAGTGCACAGCCAGGATGATTTCCTTTAGACAGTTGACAAATAACAGCGATTTTCACAGGAACACTGAATCTCTGTGGTTGGAAGAGATCTTTAAGATTATTACAGAATCATAGAATTATTGAGGCTGGAAAAGATCTCTGAGGTCATCAAGCCCATCGTGTCCAGCAGCCAGGTCATCCCTAACCCATATCCCTCAGCATTACATCTATCTGTGCTTTAAACACCTCCATGGATGGGTACTCCCCCACTGCCCTGGGCAGACTGTTCCAGTGTCTGATCACACTTTTGGTGGAGAAATTCTTCCTGACATCCAGCCTAAACCTCCCTGGTGCAGCTTGCATTTCCTCTGGTCCAATTGCTTGCCCCCAGGGAGAAGATGCTGTCCCATTCCTCTCTCCAACATCCTTTAAGGTAGTCATAGACAGCAATAAGGTCTCCCCCCTCAGCCTCCTTTCCTCTAGGCTAAACAACTGCAATTCCCTCAGCTGCTCCTCACAGGGCTTATGGTCCAGACCCTAAAGTGATACAGGACTAAAGCTAAATCTGTGTGGCTATAAAAGCAGGCAGCCAAAAGCTAACGACAATGAAAATAACTCTGCTTTACTCATACATCAGCACCCCAAGGTTGTGTCTGTAATTAAAGGGATTTACACCACAGGTAGGAGACCTCAGCTGGTAACTACCATTACTGCATATCGAGCAGAACACACTCCAGACATCTTAAAGACTACTCAATAAATTTAATTAGCAAAGAGCAGCTGTTAAGAAACAGCTACAACTCATGAATGCTTGGAGGAGACAAGCTGGCAGCACGTGGGTTTCTCCTATCAAATTTCAGTATCACCCCAACATTTCAGTTTTCAGTTGGCTGTCCTGTATCATCTCCCTCAACTAATTGCATCTCAATGAAACCTCTCATCTCAACTCGGAGATGATGAAGTTCTGTGTCAACACCCGGAAGGAGATTCTGCTCTGGCACTGGAATGCCAAAGTCCAACCCAGAAATGATGCTGTTGTAAAGGAGCTTTGTAATCCGACAGCCAAAAACTGTTCGGTGGGACGTTCCTGCTCTGAAAGGTAATTAAACTCCCAGTTCAATAACCCTGTTGTACAAGTATCGACGTGTTCTCGGAAGATGTGCAATCTGATACCGCGTTTTATCTGCTGGATTGATGCCGACGAAGATGAATGCACTATAGCTTCCCTTTGTTCTTCTCTCTAAGTATCAGCTGCAGTTCCCAAGCAGCTGGAAAGGATGCGATTCCTTCACTCTAAGCTGGAAATTTCATCTTAATGTCATCCAAACCTTCTACCTTGGGGCAGAAGCCTGCAACTTCCCCTCCAACCAGAAGCCATTCAGTCTTAACGTTTGTTCTCCTGCCAACAAAAATCAACAGTCCTGAATGTCCCCTTTTCTCCTCACTCTTGCTGATCATTCATGACGTTCATATTGGATAGAGACAGGTGCAGATCTGACTGGTAAAGAAGTGGAGAAGAAACTCAAAGAGAGCATTTATGCGAGATGCTAGAACCAAGCATCTTCCTCCAGGGACTGAGACTTGGAATCCACGAAGCTGGACATGTTGACTTCTTCCCTTCCAGGTTTCTTGCCTTACCAAGGCTCAAAGACCTGAATTCTTCCATATTTGGCATGTCAGAGTAAACTCCTCTTCCTCTGTGTTCTCTTCACGTGTCTCAAAGTTTTACAGGAGGAGCAACAGAATTCTTTCATCCTCACCTCCCAGTTAATCATTAGAAGAAGTTCTAGTGGAGAAGAGTTACTCCCTCTCATTCACCTCACGCTGGAGTGAGTCCAGAGTAGGGCCATGAAGATGATCAGAGAGCTGGAACATCTCTCACATCTGAGACTGAAAAGCAGAAGGCTACAGCAAACCTTACAGCAGGCTTCCTGGACCTAAAGGGGGCTCCAGGAAAGCTGGAGGTCTGCAGTGATATGACAAGGGCTAATGGCTTTAAAGTAAAGGAGGGCAGATTCAGATTACAAGCAAGGGAGAGGTTTTTTCCTATGAGGGAGGTAAGACCCTGGGACAGGTTGCCTGAAGTTGTTGATATTCCTTTCCCTGGCAGCTCTGCATGAGGCTTTGAGCAGCCTGGTCTAGTGGGAGGTGTCCCTGGGGTTGGAGCTAGGTGACACTTTAAGGACCCTTCCAATGCAAACCACTGTATGATTCTATAATTCTACAACCCTTTTGCTGTCTGCATCAAGCAGTAAGGGAAAAATACCTCAGCAAAGCTGTATATCTGTCACACATCGATATGGAAGGGAAAAATATGTGAAAAACCTTTCTTCTTGTCTAAATGTTTCCAGTAATTCCCTTAAATGAACGTGAAGGCAGAAACTTATGGCAAACTTTGTGAGATTCCCACGTGATTGTATTATGACAGTACAAGAGAAGTTGCCATTCAAAACATCTTCAGGGAAACAGGCAACATAAAAAAAACATAGCTGAGAACTATGGAAAAGAAAACAATATGCCAGAAGCTTTCAAAAGAAAATACTTAGTTTGAGATTGTGTGTCTTCTCCTGCATAAATGAAACCAGTCTAGACTCACAGAATAGCCAGGGTTGGAAGGGACCTTAAAGATCACCTTGTTCCAACCCCACAAGCAGGGACACCTCAGGGTCCCATCCAACCTGCTCTTCAACACTGCCAAGGATGGGGCAGCCCCAACTGCCTTGGGCAACCTGTTCCAGCATCTCAGCACCCTCACAGGAAAGGACTGTTTCCTCATGTCCAACCTCAGTCTCTTCAAGTCTCTAACACTTTCCCGTTGTCCTCTCACTATGCACCTGTGTCAAAAGCCCTCCCTCAGCTTTCTCATAGCCCCCTTCAGCTACTGGAACGCTGCTAGAAGGTCACCTGGGAGCCTCCTCTTCTCCAGGCTGAACAACCCCAGCTTGCTCAGCCTGTCCTCACAGGGGAGGTGCTCCAGCCCTCTGATCATTTCAGTTGCTCTCCTCTGGACACGTCCAGTAGCTCTCTTTCCTTTTTATGTTGGGGACTCCAGAACTGGACATAGAACTCCAGGTGGGGTCTCACCAGAACAGAGGGATAGAATCCCCTCCCTCAACCGGCCCTTAGTGCTTCTTTTGATGCAGCCCAGGACACAGTTGGCTTTCTGGGCTGCAAGAGCACACTGATGACTCCTGTTCAACTTCTGCTCCACCACCCCCCTCAAGTTCTTCTCCTCAGGGCTGTCCTCAGTCCTTTCTCCTCCCAGTCTGTATTTGTGTATGTGATTGCCTCAATCCCTGCAGAACCTTGCCCTTGCAGAATTTCATGCAGTTTGCACAAGCCCACTTCTCGAGCCTCTGATGGTGCCTCTGGATGGCTTCCCTTCCCTTCAATGCATTGACTTCACCACACAGTTCAGTGTCTTCATCAAACTGAGCGAGGATGCAGTCAATTCCACTGTCCATGTCACCAACAAAGATGCTGGATTGTTTCTTATATAAGAAGCTTACAGACTGACATGGTATTCCTTAGATAGAGGATGCCAAGGGTTGAACAAATAACTATGTTCTCCACCTCTGCCTTCCCAGTTCAAGAAACAAACCCAGAGAAATGACTTTTCCTAGTGTGATCCAGCATGCAGTTGGTACAGGAGAGCCAGCAAGGGATCATCTATTCCATGGTTTCAACACAAGAGTCTTCCAAGGATTTATACTTAACAGTTCTATGTGAAACGAAGCTTTGACTACTGAAAGGCAGCACTACCTTAGAGAAGAATGCCATAGAATCATTCAGGTTGGGAAAGACCTTTGAAATCATCAAGTCAACCCATAACCCAACTCACGATGACCACTAAACCAGATCTCTAAGCATCATGTCTAAATGACCTTTAAACACCGCCAGGAATGGTGACTCAAACCCCTTCCTGGGCAGCCTGTTCCAAGCCCTGACTACTCTTACAGTGAAAAAATGTTTCCCTAATGTCCAGTCTAACCCTCCCCTGCTGCAGCTTGAGGATCTTCTGTCTTGTTCTGTCCCTAATGACCTGTGAGAGGAGACCAGCACCCATCTCTCTACAGGGTCCCTTCAGGAAGCTGTAGAGGGCAAGAAGATCTACCATCAGCCTCCTCTGCCTTCCTACTAGCTGCAAAGTTTGAGCTCCACTAATGCTGTCTCCCTTCCTATATTCTTCTAGAAAAGATACAGTCCTAGGTCAAATTTTTAGAGTCTTCATCAGTTTCTCAAAATCTGATCTAAGAAGAGCACCGTGTTGGGGTCAATTTGCTCCAAGTGCACCTTCACGATGCTTTTTTCCACAGCAAGAGTAAACAATTCTTTAGTAAAAACTCCTAAAGACTCAGGATTAGATTTTAAAGTGACTGTGGCTGCTTTAGATCTACAGTCCTCCCAATTTAGTTAAACAAAGCAAATTATAATCAGCTTTTGGTGATGCACTATAGATTGCCCACTCTCCCTAGAGAGCAATACTTCACATAAAAAGGAGAGAGTAAACAGAACATGAAAAAGCCCTAATCTTGCATAAAACATTTTACCAGCTTCAAATAAAATGTGGTCCCCATTCTACTTCATTTTCTATATTAAGGTTTTTAAATGGCATGAGGTGGGTTCTTGCCATCTCTGACAAAGCACAACCATCTCCCCTTCAAGTCTTCTACTTATTGCAGTATTTTATGAGCTTACCCCCAATATCTGGCCGAAGCTTATTGTCATAGCCTTGAAGTAAGGAGTCCAGTATGTGAGTTACATCCCCCCCGTGAATCTTTGGTGCAAGGACCCACGTCTTATTCACCGTCAGATCTTCATCGTCCTCATCGTCTGCTTTATCAGCTCTACGGAGAGGGAATGAAAAAAACCCAAGATTAGGAAAAAGAAACCCAAGCAGTAAACTAACCACACAAGAGGTGAAGAAGAAACCACTACAATATTGAACAGTATAAGAATCCAAACGCATTCTGGTGCCAACACAGGGCTTTATGAAATCAGCAACACTGGTTTTTATGGCAGTAGAGAGTGTACTGTAATGACCGTCTCAAGGCAGGCATTAACACATCACCTCAAGTCCAAGTCATAAAAGCATCAGTAGGCATCCTCTTGCTGTCAGCCTTTTCCTCTTTTAAAACACAAGCTGTGACTCTCTCAAGCTTTCCCCCACGTGTATTTAAAACTGACAAGCAGGGTGCTAATAGTTCTACGAGATGCTTAATGGATGCACCTTGGTGTCAAGAGCATTAGCATCACCCCCTTCACAGCAGCCTGCATTCTGTGATGTAAAAAAAAGACTCGTGGACCCTCCACGCCATGCACACGTTAAGAAAGCAAACACACACTACATCCACGTGTGGTGACTAACCATTCCCAAGCACTGCAGCCCTGCGTCAATCACACATTGGCACGTACACGAGGCACAGTTCAATCGTTGTGCTGTTCCTTGCACTGAGGAAGATAGCTTGCTAGCTGCCTATTTTACCAAGGTTAAACAAATGTACAAGGAAAACACTTGTGTTCCTGGGTTCAGCTACCATCGGGTTCATTTTCACAAGTAGCTGGGGTGGGCAAAGCCAGGCTAACAGAACTGAACCGGACAATGGGATGCTGCACCCCATACTGACCTCCTCTCGCTGTGTAAGGGGGCAGCTGCTCAGGAGAAGGATGCACAGAGACAAGTTCCTGGTGGTGAGCAGCTGTGTTTTACGTCATTCACTTTATGTATAGGGAGAGGAACTAAAATGATCGGAGAGCTACAGCACCTCAACTATGAGGACAGGCTGAGCAAATGGCGGTTGTTCAGCCTGGAGAAGAGGAGGCTCCCAGGTGACCTTCTAGCAGCTTTCCAGTAGCTCAGGGGGGCTACAAGAAAGCTGGGGGAGGGATTCTGACATGGATGTGTAGTGAGAGGAGAAGAGGGAAGTGTTACAGCCTTGAAGAGGTGAGATTGAAGTTGGGCATGAGGAAACAATTCTTTCCTGTGAGGGTGCTGAGATGCTGAAACAGGTTGCCCAAGGAAGTTGTGGCTGTCCCATCCCTGGCAGTGTTGAAGGGCAGGTTGGATGGGGTCCTGAGTAACCTGACCTAGTGAAGGTGTCCCTGCCTGTACTGATGTTTGCAGTCTGCATTACTCATTCAGCTGTTTTTAGGGAGCTGCTCCGGGCTTGATGGGAAACACAGAGCCATCAGGCTGACAGCAGTAATTCTAACTGCCACATGGGCTACCTTCCCAAGTGGCTAGAAATTGTTAGAGAACTTGTGCAACCCATACAAACCAGTCCCAATGGTAATATAAACCCAGATAGAGCAGATACACCTGGCACTTATCCCAATCCTTTGAGGCACGCACCAAACCAGTCCCCTTAAGAATTGCATCACCCCTCAGGTACCACCAGCACTCTCACTGGAAATCAGTCCACACTACCATGGCTACTTAGTGCTTGGGAAGAACAGCTCAAACGAGTCCTAGGAATCTATTCTAGCTGAGAGTAAAATGCTTTAAACACTGCCAGCTTTCCCTGGAAAGGCTGAAAAGCACTTGGGCTTCACTGCACCACATAAACATTACAGAAATGTCAGCTATTAAACATTTAACAGTTCCCATTAGCAGGATGCCACTAATGGGAGCACTGTAAGTAGCAGGCTACTACCTGTAGCCTTCTCTTTCGTGTTTTGTCAAAATGTGGCTTCTTTTGTAACGTGCAGTTTTGATCCACTTGCACTTTGTGTCATCTCATTAGTAGACGAATTAGCTCATGGTTGCTAAGAGTGCAAAGGCAGTCCCAGCCATTCCCCTGGGCTACTAAGACGATGAGTAAAACTTCATTTCTAAGCAGCAGTCTGAGGAAGGAAAGATGGGCACACAAACCTGACCTCTTCTTCACGTGTTCTGTCCTCCATCCCACAAAGAGCAGAAACAGGGATGTGTATGGTTAAGCTACCAGCCCCCCTGTACAGAGCCCAGAGGATGCCACTGGCATGCCAGGCTACCTGGGCACCCTGCTGGCTCCTGTTCAGCCGGTTGTCAACCAGTACCGCCAGGTCCCTCTCTGCCAGGCTGCTCTCCAGCCACTCATCCCAGTCTGTAGCTGCAGGGGGGTTATTGTGGCCAAAGTGTAGGACCCTGCACGTGGTCCTGTTAAATCTCATCCCGTCGGCCCATTGACCCAGCCTGTCTAGATGAAAGGGAACAATCCAGTTTTACCTCGAAAATATTGATCACCAAAAGAAGTGCCAACTGCTAGGAGAGCAAACCAGCCTTCCATGCCATTACACAAGGTTTTCAAGGATTTGAGGCTCACAAATGCAAAGGGATGATGGCAAATCAGAAATCAGTACAACCAAACATCCAGGTACTGGGTTAGCACTGTTCTACCCAGTGAAAGGAGCTGTTCTTACTCCTTTCACTCCTGTTTGACTGACCTCTTCAGAGATGACTGTCTGTGATTAACCCATCTTGCTACTATACTATGGGTTTAGCTCTTCCTTGAATGCATCCAAGACCACAGACCATGCAATCAAGGCTATCATGTCTCTGCAAGACTGAGAGCACTGTTCCACACATGTGATTCTCAAGCTGCAGTCACTGACACACAGGGACAGGACTGAGATAAGAGAAGAATGATGCTGGCTGGAAGAAGATAGTGATCAGGATACATACAAAGGCTTCTCTGGTGAAAGTGAGCATGCCCCTGCCAACCTGAATTCTCAATCCAGATGGTTTAGGGGCAGTTGCATTAAGCTTCCCTGAAGAACCACATAAGAAGGCAACAGGACAGACATTTCTATGAATAACTGATCTTACTGCCATGCTAAACAAATTCTAACTGCCCTGTTTCAAAGGTAAAACTCCTTTTCAATGGTCTCAGCTGACAGTACCAGTTACCACAACGTTACCAGGACCTAGTCGAGGTTGCTAGACCATGTTCCATTCCCTTGCTTAGAAAACAAGACTCTGCCATCCTGTTGGCTTTCTGGGTGTCTCACATTGCAAAGCCCAGCTTCTTCTTCAGGGTTTGGAACAGGGTGTGGAACAGGGTGTTGGAAGGGACCTGAAAGACAGCATGCTTCATGCCAACCCCCAAAATACACGTTAACTCCAGGTATGTCATTCAAATATCTAGCAACAGCTAACTTGGGCTGAAGGCATTTCTACTCCTTCACAGTCAACATACACCAAACACGTGGAGATCAGTGACAACTCACTCCACTCTCACTTTAACATCTACTTTCCCTCTCTCCTGCACAACCAAGAAGAAAAGCAAAGAGGAATCCTTTTCCTTTCCACATTCATCTAGAGGTTATTTCACTGTACACACATCACTCGATTCTCTCCCTCCACTTACTGTAAAATATACCTTTACCCAACAACGTTTCCTCAGGAGCAAAGTTTACTCTTTTTCTGCAGAGACGATGATTTAGAAGACAAATCCTGGTATCAAATATTAAACCACTCCTGTTTGGTGCCCTGGTGCTGTTTCACTGCTGGTGTTAATCCTAGTTTTAATGGTTTAATACATAACAAAAAGACCTCCGTTCTCAATATGCTTGTTGTTACAACACTGCAGCTTAGTTACTCCAACACACAGCCACAACAATAAATTGCATGTATATAGTTAGGAGTAATTAGGCAGGAAGTGCCCTAATTATGCTCTCTGTCCTCCAACTAATTTAAGACATTATTATGACTAATAAATCTCTGAGCACAAGTGACTAATGACTAAGGAAGTTTCTTCAACATCAGGCAATGGTTATCTCCAGATGATGGTATCACACGGTTTTGTTCTACTTTAAATCTGAGAGAAACCAATCAGATGAGCTTTAATTTGCAATTAACATCTGTCAGGTTATGTAATGAACTGGAAAAAAGCTGCTGCTGTGAGAGCATTCCCACTGCTCAACGCACCATGCGCACGGAAGGATTGCACAAAGAACTACCTGTGCAGCATAGGTGGGAGTACTGCAGCACAGACAACCATCAATTTACTTCTCTATTTCCAGGCTGCCATTCCCACCCAACATACCTGAGGCTATCAATCCTCCAAGTGGGGTTAATTTATGGGGAACCTACAGAGCAGGAGACACTGGGCAAACAACCAGACTTCTCTCTCCACTGACACCTCATACCTGTGAGCAAGCAACTCACGAGTCCAGAGAAGAGCAACTAGAACGGTGAAGGGGCTGGAAGGTCAGCCCTACGAGGAGAGGCTGATGGAGCTGGGGCTGCTTAGCCTGGAGAAGAGGAGGCTCAGGGGTGACCTTATCGCTGTCTCTAACTACCTAAAAGGGGGTTGGAGTCAGGCAGGGGTCGGTCTTTTCTCCCTGGACACTGGAGACAGGACAAGGGGTCACAGTCTTAAGCTCCATCGGGGGAGGTTTAGACTTGACATTAGGAAGAGGTTTTTCACTGACAGAGTGATCCGGTTTGGAACGGGCTGCCCACGGAGGTGGTTGGGTCACCACCTCTGGAGGGGTTCAGGGTTAGGCTGGATGAAGTACTGAGCGGCATGAGCTAGATGGCAGATGTTAGGGTTACTTGGTTGGTTTTAGGTTGGACTGGATGATCCAGATGGCTTTTGGAGGTCCCTTCCAACCCAACATATTCTATGTATTTCTATCTACTTTATCTAAATATAATACAAATTAAACTTTATTTTCTAGTACTTTAGAAAAAACCCACTATTTCTCTCAACTTTCAGACAAAATGGTAATGTTTCCCTAAAACACAGGAGATTACTTTTTAGGAACAGTAATTTGCTAAAATTCTGCTTTTAATCAAAGCCTCCTAAGAAATAAGTTGAGACAGCCAAGGTTTGCAGGGAGTTTCCAAAAGATCAGATGTAGAACCATAGAATGTACTGGGTTGGAAGGGACCTCCATAGGTCACTTGATCCAATCCCCCTACAACAAGCAAGGACAGCTCTAACTAGAAGAGATTTTCCAGAGCCCCATCCAGCCTGACCTTGAATGGCTTCAGAGACCCAACATAACACTCTCAGTACGATGGCTGAAGGGACCTGCTGGAGTGAGAAGGTCCCCACTCTCCTGTGGAGCCCCTCTAGCACCTGGGTTAGATGCAAATGCTGCAAGGACTACACACAGTTTACTTCACAGAACACCCCACACTAAGAAAAGAACCTGTTATCCAGTGATGTTTTCAGCGCAGGAAAAGTGCAACACTGATCAATTTTCCTTTTCTTTAAGTCTGTGAGGTACAAAAGGCTGTTATAAAATAAGTGCTGTTCAGGGCTAATTCTACCTTTACTCATAAAAACAGTAACCAGGGGATGTGAATTCACATAACACTGTAATACTCCCTTACTCCAGAACACTGTAGGGCTTGCACGTGGTAAAGATCTTTATTTCATGGCCCCATCAGTGAGAGTTCAGGGGTTGTCTGACCTAACTAGTATTTCAGCATGTGCTGTATGAGTGGCTGGACTATACACCAGGTATAGGTGTAAATCTGAACCCTGAAAGGATGGTGAGTTTAAGCAGTGCCTGAAATTCCTTACAGAGAGGGGAAAAAAGCAATTCCAACAGGGTAGGAATGGATAACTACCCTGTCCAGCTACATTAAATACACATGACGTTATTTCCTTGGCTCTTCTTAAGCTAAACAGAGGACTCAGCGTTGCATTCAATAGCTGACAAAGGATTTGAACGTCCTGCTGAACACACACAAGTATAACTTCTTTTCAGTAGCAGCGACAGCAGCAGAACCATAGCGTGACTGCTGGAACACAACAAATGTCTTTCTCTTCAAAAGATTTCCTTTAAAGCCTCCTTCCATCCCACTGCTAGCTCTCAGTAGTAGATGGTTGAAACATTTCTCCTCCAAACTGGATGGCTGACTTCAGACTCATCAGTACCACGACATCTGTGCAGAAATGAACTCTCCTCTGTGTTACCAGCTTCTTAACTGACACCATTTTAGTCATCGCAGAGAAACATGGGGAAACCTACTATAACGAGAATGCCTCCACAATTCATTCCCTACCCCACTAGGCTGAGAGGAGTCTAGAGTCACTGATGTACTCCTTCCTCTCCATCCTTCCTAAACTGCCTTGGATACCTGATTGACAAAAATCTCGTCTCTCTTCCCCCCACCCATTCCATCTCAGCTACTTTATAAATCAATTTCCCCCTCCCTCTGCCCTTCCAGACTTTGGCATACTCTTTTCTATGTCAAAATGTACTGTCACTCCCAGTTAAAAATGTTTTACTAACTCCTTACAACTCCTTGTAACTTTTTTCCAATGCCGTGTAAAGTTATGTTGACTTTATTTTGGGATCCACACACTGTCCAGCGCTCTTCACCTGATCTACTCTTATTTTTCACTAGCTATTTCTTGCCCTGTTTCCTCTTTCTCTTCTCCTTCCTGAGCTTTGGCTGAATTTGAAACCTTAAGCCATCAACAAAATTATCAGGAAGACAATTAATTTGAGCAGTTGTAGAGAGCAAGGAGGTCTCCCCTCCATCTCCTCTTCTCCAGGCTAAAGAGCCCCAGACCCCTCAGCCATTCCTCATGCATTGGAATTACAGAACACGTTCTGAGGTTTGGTTTGGCTAATAAAAGTTGGTTATCCTACTGACTGTAACAGCCACATCCACAATCAAAATACCCCTCCTCCTCTGTGCTCAGAAAATAGTTACTACAGTCTTTTAAAGCAGCTCTCTATTCCTTTCCCCTCAGTAAGTAGGTCCTTCCCTTTTCTCCAGCACAAAATTAACAGGGGTCCTGATATCATCTGCATTTTAATCTTAGAGATCAAGAGGATTTTGTCATCATCACTGTTTTTGATAGAAATAGACCCACCTTCTTCTATCAAATGTCCTCTAAGAAAGGCTTTCCAGCCACTGCCTGCCATAAAAACATCAAGTTAACCAGGAAGGTACAGCAGTCCCTAGAATAATCTGTACTGCCTTGAATGGAACCAAAGTCAACATCTACTAAAATCCTTAGGGAGGTTTTATTCAGAATGAAACCTAGAAATGCAAGTGCTCTCTCACTTTCTGTTCCTCTTTCACAGCCGAGCAGAATCTGTCAGTGTAATTGCTGTAATTCCTGCTGAAAAGTTGAAAGTTTGGGTTTAAAACGTTGAAAAGTGGCTGCAACCTCAATGACTCCTTCTTCTCCCCCACTCGGTGACTTCTGCTGCCTTCTTTGCTTCTCTCCATCTTGGACTGCTGGAAGCTGTGTGGCTGCTGCTGAGAGAGATCGTTATCACCGCTGAGAAGGTTGTTGCTCCTCAAGGGGATGAAAACTTATGGCAGGTGAGAAGATTCACCTGGACCTGGAGACACAGAGAATTCTGAACCTTGAAGATTTATGGGGATCAAGCCTGAAGTCAGATGACTGCTGTGATTGCAGAGAGAACAGGAACTGTCTGTCATGAATGTTCTGGACATTTTTAATCTCAGTTCAGTGTAGGAGCAGTGTGATGAAACTCTGTGGGATTTTTCTCTGCTGTGTGGTGGAGACAGTGAATTAAAACATCTTGTGGCCTTTCACCTTCACGTGGAATCAGTTGTTTCAATGGCTTCAGATTGCCTTCACGCCTGATGCTTTAGCTAAAAGCTCTTGGTTGAAATACAGTCAGGGTCTCTGACCCACAGTGTTAATAATGCCCCAGGTGGGATGCTCAAGGATCCAGACAATGGCCCACACTACACCCTCTCAGCTGGTAAACTTTACCTTCTTTGCAGGTTTTGACCAGCCATGCAATCGAACAGTTCGAACGTAAACAGCCACACTGCACTGCTTGGTCAGCCAGACTGAACAGCAGCACATAAATTCAGCTGTCGAGAGGAGAAGATAAAAGGATAACAACAGCGAATGATAGCTGAAAATGGATAATCAACAGTGAATTACATAAAGGGCAAAACATCCCCAAACTGCTAAAGAAGGACACGGTGATGAAAAGGCATCGCCTCTCTGCCTATCTGAAACATAGCGTTGTGACAGGATCAGATCTCCTGGGCGTTTCAGACTGGAACCACCACACAAAGAGAAACACATGCAAACCCACGTGCCACGTCCCAGCAGCCTGCTGCAAGGACTGCAGAGCTTTATCTGCACTTGACTGATGAAAACTGCCATCGAGTTCAGAATTAACTGTGGAAGGGTTAAGCATCTGGATGCAAGCAGCACCATCCATAGCGGCACTAGACTTGAATCGAATGCAAATGGATGCTGAGAACCACAAGCTCAGGAAAAAGCAGTTACCCTAATTAAATGCCATCCCACAGTCACTATAACTTCTATCAAAGTGCAGAGTCAGTGGTGCTAGACTGCTACTTTAACACCAGCATCTCAGGAGAGAGGTAAAAGCAGCTCCCCTTTATGAAGCGTGTTCAGTCATCTGAGTGTCTAGTAGTTCCTGTGAACCGTCAACGTTTATTAAATGTTAATATTTAACACGACTTTCTATTAATTATTATTCAAATCGAATTAATCTTCTAAATAAATAACAAATAATACAATCCACTGCACATTTCCTGCAGACTCCTCAGGGAACTCAAATCTACTACAGCTCTTCAAAAGAAGGACTGGAACAGAGGTGTGCTGGTACCAGTTTCCTCCCACAGAAGGCAAGGAAACATGCAGAGACAGATCTGGAGACAGAACTAGAGATCTGTGCTGAACAGCTCTGGCACACGGGCCAATCCAGCTTGAAATCATGGAAAAAAACATTCCACTATAATAATTAGGCACTGCATCAAAAGAAGCAGAGACAGACAGTCAAGGGAGGTGGTTCTCCCCCTCTATTCTGCACCTGTGAGACCCTACCTCAAGTACTCTGTCCAGTTCTGGAGTCCCCAAGGGCTAAGAAGGCCAGAGAACTCCTGGAATGTGTCCAGAAGACAGCAACTCAAATGATCAGAGGGCTGGAGCACCTCAAGTATGAGAACAGGCTGAGCAAGTTGGAGCTGTTTAGCCCAGAGAAGAGGCTCCCAGGTGACCTTCCAGCAGCTTTCCAGTATCTGAAGGGGAGTACGAGACAGCTGGGGGAGAGCTTTTTGACACAGATGCATAGCGAGAGGACAAGGGGAAAGGGTTACAGGCTTGAAGAGGGGAGACTGAGGTTGGACAGGAGGAAACTTCCTTTCTGGGAGGGTGCTGAGGTGCTGGAACAGGCTGCCCAAGGAAATTATGGCTGCCCCATCCCTGGAAGTGTTCAAGGCCAGGTTGGAGCAACCTGATCTAGTGAAGGTGTCCCTGCCTATGCAGGGTGGTTGGAACTCGATGACTCTATGTCCCCAAGAGACATAAAATCTGAAAGTAACTGCCCTTGGGTGATTACAGACTAATCCAAAGGTCAATGAAACTGATAAACAGCTGTACAGCGAGGTGAAAATACTTTGCAAGGATTATTGTAAATACCAACACCACTTGTGCTCTCTCTGCAAACAAAATGATGTCTTCTCTGCTGAAATGTTTGTGTAGTAAATATATCTTCTGCAAGAGGAGCATTCCACCTCTTGTCATATCGGCCCCCACCGGATCCAATCTGCAGGCCATCAGCTGGATGGTCACCTCCACAAAACAAGAACCGAAGGGGCAGGCTGACAGTTCACGTGCAGCAGGTCTGGTACAACCCAGTACGCACATGAGGGCTGCTAAGATCAAGTACCTTTTTGTCCCAGGGAAAACATGAAGGTTACTTTATTTATTCAGCCATGTAAATATGGATCCAGCTGGGATAGACCCTGTCGTCTTCCTAGTAGCCAGTATAGTGATGTGGTTTGGGTTTTGAACGCAAACAACCCTGATTACACACAGTTGCCAAAGACTAAGCTAAGTCAGGAGCTTTCCAGCTGCCCATGTCCCACCAGCAAGAAGTCTGGAAAGGCACAAGAAGCTGGGAGGTGACACAAGCAGGACAGCTGACCCCAAATGGCCAAAGGACTATGGCATATCATACGACTTAAAGTCCAGTACATAATGCAGGAGGGAAGCTGGCCAGGGGCCACTGCTTGGAAGCTGCCTGGGCATGGCTCAGGGAGTGCTGGGCAATTGCAATGTGCATCACTTGTTCTGTATATTCTAAATAAGTCATTGCATCATCATCACTTTCTCTCTTTTTTGCTCTATTAAACTGTCTTTATCTGAAGCCACAAGTTTTACCTTTCTTTATATAAGTTTTACCTTTCTTTATATAAGTTTTACCTTTCTTTATAAGTTTCATCCAAATGACCTTTATTCCAACAGATAAATTGGACCAGAGCATTTCATTAATAAGACTTCATAACACTAGGACTTAATCCCTGGTGGTACCCTGCTTTAAATAAGGAGAAAACCATATTAAATGGAGGAGCTAACAATCTATTGAAGATCTCAAAGAGCTCAATGCAAAGAGGACACAACTCATTTTACCTCAGAACTTTCCTATTCACTATGTTCCTGACATTTAGCAGTACAGAGCTGATCATTCACACTTCAGAGGTGAAGGCAATGGCATATGAAAGGAATTGAGAATCAAGGTGAGAAGAATGCGAGGTACACCAGAGCAGTACTGGAGTTCAACTGGGTGAGAGTATCTCAGCAGCATCAAATCTCAGCAGGGAACTAACATTCTGCTTGCATCTGCCGTTAAACAACCTACCCAGCTCAGCTCTTGAAAGAAAAGAAGTGTTTACAAAACAGTGAAGCAAACAGTCAAGCATTTTAGGAAGATACATAAGCAGCTCTGTTTATCTGAGAGGAAACTGTAAGCTGTCATTGTTACCTCTTGACTACAAACACTGGGGAAACTGACCCTGGATAAGGAGACCAAATCCAATCCAGTACATTTGCACATGACATCAAATTGGTGGGGATGTTGATCTGCTGGAGGAGAGGAGGATGCTGCAGAGAGAGCTAGGCAGGTTGGGTCAACAGGGTAAGGTTTAATGAGGCCAAGTGCAGGGTCCTACACTTTGGCCACAATAAACCCCAGCAGAGCTATGAACTGGGGGACAAGTGGCTGTAGAGCAACCTGGTAGAGAGGGATCTGGCAGTACTGTTTGACAGCTGGTTGAACAGGAGCCAGCAGTGTGTCCAGTTAGCCTGGAATGCTAATGGCATTCTGGCTTGGATCAGCAGTAGTGTGGCCAGCAGGACTAAGGATGTAATTCTCACCCTGTACTGAGCACTGGGGAGGCCTCATCTTGAGTCTGGACCCCTCAATTCAAGGAAGAGATTGNCGAGCAACAATCACCAGGATGAGAAGGCAGGACCTGAAGCTGCACCAGGAGAGGGTTAGGTTGGCTGTTAGGAGCCCTTTTTCATGGAAAGGGTGCTCAGAGCCTGGACTGGACTGCCCAGGGCAGTGGTGGAGTCCCCATCCCTGGAGGTGTTTAAGGACAGCCTGGCTGTGGCCCTTAGTGCCCTGGTCTGGCTGCTGTGGTGATGTCAGGACATGGACTGGATGAGCTCAGAGGGCTTTTCCAGCCTCAGTGATTCTGTGATTCTGCTAGCAGCAGTTAGTACAACTGCAGCAGGGCAAATTCAACTCAGTGGGAGCGATCCCCTTTGCACAGAGTACCTCTGATTGTGACACCTTTGTCTAAACCTTCTATTTCATCCTGCAACAGCTGCTGGGTGTGGAACTGCACTGCAGCTTCTCATAGCCGAGCGGCTAGGAAGTTTCTCTGAGCCAATAATCTACAACATATCACAAAAGAGCAGGCTGGAAAAGGAAGGAGCAGGCTGCTTTCTGAACAAAATGCTGATTACTAATTTTCAGGATTCGTTTGAGGTGTCCTGTGCTCTTCTCATGGCAGAACTTGGCAGAGGCAACACAGGGTAATGTTGTGCTTTAACAACCGGTCTCCCTGTTGAGGGGCAGCCAGCTGCTACCACGGTGTTCTTGAAAAGCATCTCCAGCTACGGGTCTGCACTCTGAGGCTGCCCTGAAGAACCAGAAGTATAAACCCAAGATGTTAATTTCCCCAAGAAGAGATGGATGTGGGGTCCAGCAGCTGAGCCAGGTGGTGCTGCCAGAGAAAATATCAAGCAGGTTTTGTCAGCTAGAAGTCAGGAAATCCACTAAGTGGAAGCTAAGAGAAACCTCAGACTAGAAATACTGCCCAGAACTTCACCAGGTTCCTTCTCTCACCAAACCTTTAAGCAGGGACTTCGCTCAGTTATACTGAAGCAACCAACCTGATGAAGACAGCAGGGTAAACGCTCCAAGTTTGCTTTATAGTCTGATATGGGACTCAAACGTCACAACAGATCCTGCTGTCTCAAACATCCGTTGGGAAAAGCATGCTTCAGGAACTATTTCTTTTCAACTTTATCACTGAGATTTCCTAGGATCATAGAACAGTTTCAGATGGAAAGACCTTGGGGATCATCAAGCCAAACCTGGCCCTACCAGCACCTCTAAACCCCATCCTTCTTTGAAGCAAGATCTGTTCTGTGGTCTTTCTAGTCTCTGCTCATCCTGGGAGATGCTCAGTGTCGTTGCATGATTTAACAATTTCAAGTTGAGATACAGGGCATTAAGTTTTTACAGAGGCTTGAAGCCACTGAACTCAGCACTAATAAGGCTATTTTCAGCCTTATTAAATATGTTTGCATGCGGAACACCGCAGAAGCTGGACCTGCGTGCGATCTCCAGGTTAATTCAATCACATCTGAATTAATCCTTCCAAATCACTACCATTCAGAGAAATGCTAAGAAAGAAAAGCTGGTGTCACAGTGATCTGCCGCCCTTTGCAAGGCTCCTTACATACTGTCATTTATAATTATTAGTTCTCTCTGCTGCTTTTTATCAACTAATTCATGATACTGTTGCTTTGCATAAGTAGACGCTCAATTTAGTATGCGGTACCAGAGATGGCTCTGCGGGTGATTGAAAAGCCCTACTGCCTCATAACTCTAAACTTGCTCATCCTGGGAGATGCTCAACTGTTTTTCTCTCAGTTCAATATACCTAAGTGTTTTAACACACATCTGTGTAGATAACTACATCTCCTAGCATGAACAAGGCAACTCACTGTCAAACACCACGCATGCCAAGCTGATTTACACTACTGGACATAGAAACTATGTGTGGTATTTGACCCAGGTTATTAGAATTCACAGAATCACTGAATTATTGAGGTCGTCAGGCTCATCCAGCCCAGCCCAGGACCTGACCACCACAGCAGCCAGAGCAGGGGACTAAGGGCCACAGCCAGGCTGTTCATAAACACCTCCAGGGATGGGGACTCCACCACTGCCCTGGGCAGCCCAGTCCAGGCTCTGATCACCCTTTCCATGAGGAAAGGCTTCCTAACATCCAACCTAACCCTCTCCTGGTGCAGCTTCGGTCCCTGCCCTCTCATCCTATCAGTAGTTGCCTGGAAGAAAAGCCCGACCCCCACCTAACTACAGCCTCCCTTCAAGGATCTAGAGGAAGAACATTGCCCCGGAGTCTCCTCTCTCCAAGCTAAACAACCCCAGCTCCATTATAAGCTGAAGTATTTCTCCATATTTACTTCCTGTTCAACTTTATACTGACCAAAGAAAATACTACTGCACTTCTCATAAAACAAAGCCCCATTTTGAAGCGCTGGCACCGCTAAATAACAAGTTCTTCACAGCCACATCGTGAACAAAACGCACAGAGCGTGAGGATAATAACGCATAAACATCACAGCTGTTCAAATGAAACAGTAAATCACTATTATCAAGCGTTAAGAACCCCTCGTTGTTATGACAGGCTTAACTTTGATCCAGGTATTTATGAGAAGAAAACGTAGGCCGTATTACACAAGCCTTTTCCTAAGGAATAACTCTCAAATGGCAAAGAAAACCTCTGCTGGCATTTGCACCTGCTGACAGCTAACACCGCAGCGGAGCATTTCTAATTGCTTTTGCACAACATCACATCACAACCCTCAAGAAAGCGATGGCTACAATTAAACGAGGCTTACAGCATGGTGGTAGGGATGCTGACCAGCCCCTACCACTTAACACAGTATAAGCACTGTTCCAGTTACGCTGCACCTGGACGGTGACAAGTACAGGAGAAATATTAATTACATTGTCAGCTCTTACTCTCAACCCACGAGTTATCTATTTATTTGAGTTCAACAAGAAGAATGGGATTGCAGAACATTCGGGACTGCAGGGACCGCTGGGTAACTCCTCTTTTCCTGCGCATACCTTACAGAAAGGCTCTCGGTCCTGTTTCTGCTACAGGCAAGACAGCAGCTACTGATAAAAACCAGTCCTTCCAAATCCTGACTGATGAAGTTACCCCAAGCTCACTGGCCAGCCTGGTCTGTTGGTACTATGTGCATGGAAATGGGGCAAAAGAACTGATTGATGGGCAGAATTTAGCTGCAATTAAAGCAGCATCACACTCCAGCTTTTGGGGCAGCACACGGGAAGGATAAGCTCTTGGATTGACTCTGCATCCAATGGTCTTGCTTAGTGCTTAGGCTTTAGCTCCATTCATTACACTGGAGTAACTACACCCATCACTACTAGTACTGAGTGTAAATGCATGCTAGAAGCGATGCAATTGGGTTGAGTCCTGCAAGTTGTTGTTAGAGCAGCCAGAACTGGTGCAGTCTAGTCTGTTTCTTGACAAAAGCATTACTTCTGTGTGTTAGTGTGACCTGCATGGAAAACCTTGGGTTGCAATCCAAAGGAGAAGGAGGAGGTAATTCCATCCTACTTTGTGACAGGCTGCTAGAGTTCTCAAGCCCTCTGATATCATAAAACTTGGTAGTTATCATAGAAGCATCACTTCTTTCACCTGCACCCTGTGATAGGTCAAGGGGCAGTGGGTGTAAGTTGGAGCACAGAAAGTTCCACCTCAATATGAGGAAAAACTTCTTTACTGTAAGGGTGACAGAGCACTGGAAGGGACTGCCCAGGGAAGTTGTGGAGTCTCCTTCTCTGGAGACTTTCAAGACCCATGTGGATGCATTCCAGTGTGACCTCTCAGGTTCTATGGTCGAGCAGGGGTTGAACTTGATTACCTTAGGAGGTCACTCCCAATCCCTAATGATCTGTGTATCTGCATGTGCATCATCACTGGAAAGGACCTCCAGGACCATCAAGTCCAGTCTTCACCCCAGCTTCTCCCTAAGCCCTAGACCATAGCCTCAAGTGCTCTATCTGCTCATTTTTTAAACGCCTCCAGGGATGGTGACTCCACCTGTGACCCCTGAGCTGTGCTGTCCTACAAACCACAGAATGAGGTTCTGAAACCTCCATTTGTGGTCACTTAAGGAAAATCTCTCCACCACCATCTTCCCATGTAACCCCTGTATGAAAGGCAAGCCTGACAACACCTGAGTGAAGAGACATGGGCACTGCACTTAGACCAAACGTTCCATTTCATCCGAGATGTTCTCAAAACCAAAAGTCACTGGAGGCTTATGACTTCATAAACACCGCTGTCAGTGAGATGTGTTCATGACAAGCTACACCCAGTCCTGTAACCACAACCCCACAGTAAGAACTGGAATTAAATTAGGGCTTTTCAGTTGACCCTCTTCCTTTGTAGCTGTTAGCACACATATTATTTCCTCTCAAACCACTCGTTCATACCTGAAGCAGAATACATTCGCTAAGAAACACAGAGCTGCACTGGGATAGAATTGCCATCAGTGCTTTGGAGAAGTATCTCCACAACATACCAAGGTTTTAAAAGACCCAGATGAAGCCAAGATAATCAGTGGTGTTTCTGACTAGGACAACACAGCAGCCTTCTGAGGAGAGATGAGCTGAAAACAGACTTCTCACAGTCTGATAAACCTGCATTCAGCGAGAGGAAAGGGTCTGTAGTCTGAGAGACTTTAAAAACTATATGCTAGATTTTAGTCATTTATTTGGCCAGCTTTTACAGCAGATATTTAAAACATCCTCTAAGAACGACCGCTCTGCCTACCATCAAAAGCAAACGCACACCGGGCAACAGCTCCACAGCCTTTCAGTGCTGCTCTGTGGTTTACACGAGTATAACCTGTGGAATGGTTTACGCTAACTCTTGGTAATTAATGGAATGGAACGGTCAGGCTGCCCTTCGTCAAGTTGTTACGGGTACTAATTGCAAACTTACACTCAGCACCAAGCTGTTGTTCCTGCAGAGACCCTCGGATCGAGGTCAGACCTCTCCTCTAACACACGCTTCCAGCTGCTGGGACCTGCCGGCACTCTCCCATCACCCAAGGTTGCGGGGAACTCGTCAGTGCCGGGCGGGCAGCGCAAGGCAAAGTGCCGGCATCGCAAGGGCTGTCCCCACGCTACCACCGGCCGCTGCACCTGGCACTTCCCGAGGAGCCACCGCCGCTCCCCTGCCTCCTCCCGCAGCAGCGAGAAGCGGGGTCGGGCGGCGACCGCGGATGGAGATGCCGCTTGAGCCGGGCCCCTCGCACCTCTCCGGGTGCATCCCGCCTCATCGGGCATCCCTCACGTCCTCGGTACATTCCCCTTCCTCAGCTGCATTCCCAATCCGCCTCCCCGGGCACCCCGCACCCCCCAGATCGCACCCCGCCTCGCTGCCCGTCCTCGGGCTCCCCGCGCTGCGCCTCTCTGCCTCCGGGCCGACCTCCTCGCCTCCCCCCGACGTAAGATGGGGCGAGCTGCTCACCGGGGCACCAAGTGAAGCCCGGACCCTCGATCACGTCCAGCGAACAAGTGGGATGCGGCTCATGTTTTACTTTGCCGGTACCGGTTCCCCCCGCAGCCTCCCGCGGGGGCCGCCGCAGCATCGGCACCAGTTCTGTTCAAGTTTGGCGGTGCGTAGCATCCCCCTCCCTCCACCTTTCCCTTTGCCCCCCACCCCTTGGCAAGCCCGTGAGACATCCCCAGAGCTCAACCCGGAGCTAGCCGAGAGCCGGCTGGCAGGGCAGCGCTGCCGGTGTGGGGTCCCCACCGCACTCACCCGCTGCCCAGGCGCACAGTCAGCAGCAGCAGCAGCAGCCGGGCCCCGCGGCGGCGGGTCCAGAGGGGTGCGGGGCCCCCCCACGCGTCCATGAGTGCGAGGGTTCTTTCCGGAGATGCTGGGCAACAGCAGCCCTGGCACAACTATCGTCCCCTCTCCGCCCGGCACACGCCAGGCAGAAAGAAGGGGGGGAGGAGGAAAAACAACTACAGAAACCCACCCAAACAGGTAGGAACCCGCTCTACACGGACTGAGCAGCTCGCCCAATAGGCTCATCAGGTTGCCCCATTAATTATCCTAAAAACTGCTGGGCGAATCAGTCCCCAGCAGGGGTGGAGCCTTCTTTACTAGAAGGGGGAAACAACCTGCTCGGGAGAGTGGGAGGTGGTGAATTGCTGTCTTCTCTGGAGAGGGAACTGGAGGAGCTATTGCACACACATGCATGCGTGTAGATGTACATCCTCTATAAAGTGTAAAGTCGGTGTTTAAAGCTACACATATAGATAAAAATCGACTTAAAGCTGCTCAGAGGGTGGCTCGTGGTCTGGGCAGCAGCGCCTCGGCCCTGCCGAGCGGAGAGCCGCAGCTAGCAGGAGGAGGAGGAGGAGAAGCACGGGGGAGCCTGTGCACGGACACCCGGCTGCGGGTTGAGCGGGGCGACCGCGGGTAAGGGAGGATCCCCGGGAGCCGGCACCCATCCATCCATCCATCCATCCATCCATCATGCCGCAAGGTTCCCCGAGCAGGGCTTGAGGCCAGACAGCATCCTCGGTGCGCAACTGCAGCCGTGGGGATTCCGCGCAAGCCCGGAGGCTGCGGGCTGCTCTCCGCGGCCGCGGAGCGCCCCCGGGGGGGAAGGGTGGGGAAAGCGGGAGCTACGCGGGGCTGCGCTGTAAACTGCAGCGGGGCTGCCTGCAACCAAACGCTTTCTTTAAATAATTTTTGTCCTTTTTTAACATAATCTCCTTCCTACCGCCCCTCTCGGGGAGAACCATGGGGAGAAGCGGCACTAACCCCCGACACCCTAAACCCCGCATCAAGAAAAGCAGCTGCGGTGTCGCCCCGCGGGTTCCGAGCTCCCAACCCAACCGCCTCCCCGCCAGCGGGGACGGGTCGTTTCTTCCCGGCTACACTGGAGATTAAACGAGGCTCTTGCACGGCTTTAGGGTGGGATTGTCCCAGAATCTGACCCCAACCCAGTTTCCCTGACTCCGCAGGTGCCTCCGCTTGCAGCTTTCGGTGGGATGCTCCCGGAGTAACCTGCGCAGCGCGATGCTCAGCGTAAGGCACAAACCGCTTCCTAGCCATCGCCAGCCCTTGAGCCAAGGTGCGACGGCACGGAAATGTAAATAAGACCCCCCAACCCCTTCCATTCAGGGGTTTTCCAGTGAAAGGGGGTGCTTTTGTTCGGGTTCTCCTCTGACTTTACTCAGCATCGTCTGGTTATTATTTTATGTGCACAGCTACAGCTGATTTCATGATTCCAGAGCCCCAGATCGCTGCAGCACAGAGTGAAAATTCAGTGACTTGAAAATTAACAGCCAGTCCCAGGGGTAGGGGCAGAAGGTAAAGGCACGTATTACTGTGTGTCCTGAGGTCTCTTTATTGGGGGATTAACGCAGCAGGCAGCGTCCTACTGCGATGGCAGGGGCAGCTCAGAGGAGAGAACATGCATTCATTACAGAGTTAAGACCAGAAGCAGCTCCCCTGCTGCAGCTGGTGGCACTGGCTCCAAGAGCAAGGACTGCTGTCCCCCTCAGCAAGAAAACAAGCACAGCTCATTCCCCAGGTTCCTTTCTTCCTGCAAAGTCCCTTTCCCCTGAAAATAGCCGTGCTGCTTGGGTTTATTACAGACTGATTTGTCAAACACGCGGTGAGCTCATCTCATGCCTGTGCACTCCGCTGTTTATGGAGCCATTAAAAGTCTTTGCCGGTCTATGAAATTCCATCCTGCCACTAAAATACATCCTATAATTAACGTGGCTCCTGAGAAAGTTTGACGTAAGCAGCTAAAGGTACTTCCAGAATGACAAGGCGTCTGTCTCTGTGAGTGGTTTGGAGCAGCTATTTCAAACCACTTAAGTTCACTGCTGGAAAGTCCAGCAGCCTGCTAGCACTCTGCTGGGAATGGCTTGAGATACTGTCCGAGTGTTTAACTCCTCATTTAAAGATGAGTGCTGAGTTCTTAGGAATCTCCTCTTGAGATTTCTCCTCTCTACACTGGGTTTGATGCATGGAGGGTTCAGCTGATAAGGAACTGGCTGGCTGGTTGCTGCCAGGGAGTAGTGGTCGATGGCTCTAAGTCCAGATGGAAAGTGGTGACAAGTGATGTCCTTCAGGGGTCTGTGCTGGGACTAGTGGTGTTTAATATCTTCACTTACAACGCTGACAGTGGAATTGAGAGCACCATCAGCAAGTTTCCTGGTGGTACCAAGCTGGGTGGCGCAGTCAATAGACCAGAGGGACAGGAGGTCATCCAGAGGGACCAGTGTAGGCTGGAGAAGTAGGCCCAGAGGAGCCTCATGAGGTTCAACAAAGCCAAGTGCAGGGTCCTGCACCTGGGCTGAGATAACTAGAGAGCTCAATACAGGCTGGGGGAGGACACACTTGAGAGCAGCCCTGTGGGAAAAAGACTTGGGAGTACAGGTGGAACAAAAGCTGGCCATGAGCCACCAGCGTGCAACTGCAGCCCAGAAGGCCAGCTGCATCCTGGGCTGCATCAAAAGTAGTGTGGCCAGCAGATGGAGAGAAGGGATTCTGCTCCTCTTCTCTGCCCTGATGAGACCTCACCTGGAGTCCTGCATCCAGCTCTGGTGCCCCCAGCACAGAGGGATGGGGAGCTGTTGGAATGTGTTCAGAGATGGCCACAAAAATGATCCAACAGCTGAAGCCCCTCTTCTGTGAGGATAGGGTGAGGGGGTTGGAGTTGTTCAGTCTAAGGAAGGGAAAGCTCTGGCATGACCTCATAGCAGCCTTCCAGTACCTGAAGGGAAAGCTGGAGAGGGACTTTTCACAAGGGCAAGGAGTGAGAGGACAAGGGCTACTGGTTTTAAACTGAAAGAGTAGAGATTTGGGTTGGAGATTAGGAAGAAATTCTTCAGTGTGGGGCTAGTGAGACACTGGAACAGACTACCCAAGGGAGCTGCAGCTGTCCCATCCCTGGCAGTGTTCAAGGCCAGGTTGGATGGGGCTCTGAGTCACCTGGTCTAGTGGGAGGTGTCCCTGCCCATGGCACTTGATCTTTAAGGTCCTTTCCAACTCCAGTGTTCCTATGATTATTTTATGTGACCAATTCCTTGCTGAAATAGTGGTTTTAAAGGCAAGAAACAGAAAAACAATGACAGAGGAAAGTTTCTGTTAAGTCTACAGGAGAAATAAACAATAAAAGTTGTGCATACTGTTGAATTCATCAGAATAGAGATTTCATTATCAGGTGGGAAGTGATGATCCATTGGCAAAGAGAAGAAAGGAAAACAATACATTCATTCATTTGGTAAAGATTCTGAGTACCTAAAGGTAACAATTGCATCTCAACTTTCAGCTCTGCTTCTAGCTAGAAGGGGAGGATGCAGAGAAAACATTTATGTTTAAACATGAAATGTCTCCAGGACTGAAGAGAGCACCTGTCCATCAGCCACAAGAGTGATGTTTTGAGCAGCTCTGTACCTGAATCACAGAATCCTCATGGCTGGAAAGGACCTGCAGCATCACCAAGTCCAGCCCTCCTCCCAATTGTGGATGAACAAGGGGTCACTGACAGCTTTGGCCTTGATGAGATAGAACTCTGCCTTTGAAGCAAGAAAGAAAACAACTTTAAGGAAGATAAGACAGCAAAAGCAGGATGAGGTTTGATACTTAGCAGCTCCAACCTATCTGAGCAGCAAAAAGGAGGCATGAACAAGAGTAATAAATCAATCATAAACAAAAGAAGTTGCATGGACGCTGCATGCGGACAGTGTAAAAGATCATGTAGAGCCTGAATAAAGTGCTGACACGCTGACACTTATGCCTGAACACGAGTCTGTGTCAGTCTTTTGACTGCCATCACCCAGCATCTCCCTAACCCCTGGACCATGGCCTAGACTCCACAAGTTCCCTGAGCAGCCCCTTCCAGTGCTCTGTATAGAACTCCAGAAGGGATTGAACCCCATATAGAACCCCATAGTTAGGGATTGGAAGGGACCTCGAAAGATCAGTTCCAGGAAGGTGCCCTAAACAACAAGATACCTATTGCTGTTATCAATGTAAAAAGCATTTCAAGAACAAATTAAATCCTGCTCATGGCAGGAGGTTGGAACTAGATGATCTTTAAGGTCCCTTCCAAGCATAACCATTCTATGACTCTATTAAAACGAACGAAAACACAGGCACTGGCCTTTCCTTCACCCTTTTGGTATGAGGGTGAAGGATATCCACGGGAAGAGAAGAACAAGATGCACAACAGTCAGTTCAGTGTCGCTTTCACGTTGTGATTAAAACCACAAAATAATTGCATTTGGTGAAACAGTCAGCATCTTAATAGAAAATAAATTACAAACCTCTCGCTTCCCATAGCTAAATACCCTTTTAATTAAGATTTCATCTCTGACACATTGATTTAACTGCTCGTTCACTTATGTTATTCATTAAAATGATTACTAATGGTACGACTTGAGCAGCACTTAGAAATTAAATGATGGAATCACCGAATCATCAGACTTGGAAGGACCCTCCAGAGATGCTCAAGTCATAGAGGAGAATCATAGGATCCTTATGGCTGGGAAGGAACCTTCAGGATCATCAAGTCCAGCCTTCATCCCAACATCTCTCTATTCTTTGAAGGGTTACTTCAACCAAAGCAGGGCTGCATCCAGAGGGTCTTTGAATATCTTCAGAACAGGAAGCTCCACAGCCTCTCTGGGCAGCATGGGCCAGGGTTTTGGGACTCACACTGGAAACAAGTTCCTCCTTATTTCTAAAAGAGAAGTGACCTCAAGTACAGAACTATGGATGTAGGAGAGAAGACCTGCATCCATTTTTGCACCCAAGGGATGGGGGATGAGCCAGAGCATATAAAACAAGACTCCTTTACATTCAGCATGTTACACTTCTCCTTCTAAGCCATGATGAAATGAAAAACAAGCTGAAGTCTAGGCAGGTCTGTGGTGACTACTCTGAAGTGCTTAGATACAGAAAGATAACTTCCAAGCACAAGTAGAGGCTGAAGGAGCTGAGGGTGTTTAACCTGGAGGAGACTCAGGGGGGACCTTCTCCCTCTCTACTCCCCATCCATGGAGGTGTTTAAGCACAGAATGGCTGTGGCCCTTAGTGCCCTGGTCTGGCTGCTGTGGTGATGTCAGGTCCTGGGCTGGGCTGGATGAGCTCAGAGGGCTTTTCCAGCCTCAGTGATTCTGTATTCCCTTGGACTACAACTGTTGTCATAGGCTTTTACTAGACCTGCAAAGATTTTCAACATGAGTCAGAGAACAGCAAATGCATTTTCATCCTTCCTGTTTTACAGGACATAAATAAACAACCCCCCCTCTTCATCCCCCTACAAGCACAACTTCATGTTAGCCTCTTCCCCACCTCTGAGACAACTTGAAGAAGAGAGCTGCATAGCTGTAGGGTCAATAATGTATTTGCAGAGGCAAGATAGGTCGAAATAGGTACCAAACCCAGCACTGCTTCTAAGTTTAATTATTGAGAGAATAGCAACCCACCCCTTCACTCTGCCTCGACGATGACAAGTCCTCCCTCCATTGTGTAACAAAAACGCTGTTAATTGCCCGTCATCGTTGCTGCTATCGAACAAATCAACATTAAGCAGCACTGAGGTAGCTTGGAGCTCAAAGAATAGATCCAGTGCTCAAAATGCAGATGTCTGCTCATCTTTTAAAGATGTCTTTCATGCTGGTTTCCAACTGGCTCCACGGCATTATCGGTAGAAAAGTGCTTTGATTTGATTCTTATGATGGCCCAGAGAAGAGTAGTTTTACCTCTCCAACAGTACCAGAGAGCAGGATTAGAAGACAGTCCCAGGTCCATTGCTCCTGCAGTTGTCTTTAATAACTGATTTGCATGTTAGGGCATCTGCATGTGATGAAAATTCATCACTCTGCCTCGACAAAACACCAGAGATAATTCCAGTGAGTGGCACAGACATCAACTGTTTTTGAAAGGGAGCGAATTATCTTGTAGTCTATCATCAGCTCTCAGGAAGGTCATTATCAGTTTTGATTATCAATACCAATTCACCCCTTGTGATTGAAGACTAATGGAACAGCTGCTTCGGTTTGTATCACTGACGACTCTATTATTCCTGTGCTCTTCCCCTGGGGTAATTCAGCTATTCCCCTGAAAGTATCTCCTCAAATGATTCCTCTGACAAGACTGGTGATACTCGTATTATCTTCTGTTTCAGCTGTGTTGCAAATGATAGTCTGGGTGTTAGAGTTTCAGATATCCCTAATAGCTGTTAAAAGCATTGCAGACGTCTCTGAGCCTTCAGCTCAGTTACCACCCTGTATTAGCCGTGCAAAAGAGATTAGTCTGAAAAATACCGTCATCATTTAATCTGATTTAATCAAATTAAACATAATTGACAATCTATTTCCTCAGCTATTTCGTTTTGAGGTTGAACATTTACTTTCAAATGTTCCTTCTAAACTACTAACCCTTTCTCCACCATCAAACGCTTGTTAGCTCACAGAGAAATGTTGTCCACCCAGAGACCAGGCTTCCTCTTTAAAAGCACTGCAACAGCTGCAGGATTTGAGTAGCCAGCTGCAGGATTTGAGTAGCCAGCTGCAGGATTTGAGTAGCCAGCTGCAGGATTTGAGTAGCCAGCTGCAGGATTTTAGGAGCTGCCAGTCTGTGTCCCAAGCTATGACAGCTGTCAGCCACTCTTGCAGAATCTGCGAGCCCCATAGCAGAGCAATTGCCATTGTGCATCTTCCACAGCTCTTTATTACAGCCCCCACTTCATTCCAGATCAACAACCAGGACCTGGATGTCTATTTAAAAGAGAGCTTCCAGCTCCTGAATAGCCAGGGCTTTGGTAAGGAAAGATTTTAAGAGGATCTTCACCCCACTTCTGTATTTCCAACGAGCATCTTTCTCACGCCAGCGTTTCTCCCAAGTATCTACTTGTTCTGCTTTAACAGGTGAGCAGAATCCAGCGGTTTAAGGTGTGTGTTTTCAGCAGGAAAGTTTAAGGTTTGGGTTTAAAAGTTGGAAAGAAAAGTGGCTGCACCCCCCTCAGTGACTTCCACTTTCTTCTTCATCTCTCTCCATCTCGGACTGGTGGGGGCTGTGTTGCTGCTGCTGAGAGAGAGAATGTTATCACTGCTGAGAATGTTACTGCTCCTCAAGGTGAGGAAAGTTTATGGTGAGTGGGAAGATTCACCTGGACCTTGGTCCCATGGGGAAAAGCAGCTGCAGTGAAGCAGTCGTGGAAGCCCGCAGAGCAGCTCTGAAGGGAATGGCTCCAGCAGAGCTCGGCGAGGTCCAGCAGGCACAAAACAGCAGCATGTCCACAGTGGTAACCAGCATTCTTGGTTCAGCAAGTCACAAAAGCAGTGGGAGCCAGCAGAGAGGAGAAAGAACAGCTATAGCACAGTGTCTGAACCCAGGAGATCTGAGAGAGCGCAAGAGGGAAAGCAGAAGTCCACAGAGACCAGCAGGACTCAAGGGGAGGCCTCCCCAGTGTCCAGTACAGGGGAAGAATCACATCCCTAGTCCTGCTGGCCACACTATCGCTGGGTGTACCACAGCACTATTTTTAGCCAGTAAATAAATAACCCCTGCAAAAGCCCTTTGCAGAGAATTAGCATCTTTTTATCTGATTCCTTTGCTTCACAGAAGTTCTGAAGTCATCTGTATTCCCAGCTCAATAATCATGAAGCAGAATAGCTCCAGATATTCCCTTTCAAAGGAGTAACAGAGTAGTGTGGGATCAAATACAGCCAACTCTGGACAGGCTGGTTTGCTCCTTTCCCTATCCTGAACTGCCTCAGCCCATTTGAACTCCATCCTCTTGCTCTGTATCTACTTCACAGCCATCCTCACCCCTTCAAAATAGCTGGTTTTCATCATAAAGCACACATGAGTTGTAAACGCTGACTTTAAGAGATGCTCTACCGTCCCTCAGCGACTACCCAGCATTAATCAGACTGAAGCTCTAGTTCAACACAGAGATAACATCAAAATGTTAAAGCTCATTTTACAAAAAGAAGACCCCAAAGGGTTAGTTGTTGGATGGCAGAGTAGACAAACAAGTCTTCTCAAGGGCAGTCCCTGCCTGGGTATTCATATGTGTCCTCAAGTAATTTTGCATGTGCTCTAAACAGGGGTGCCTGAGGTGAGCAAGCTTGGTGTGGTGGACTGCAGTAGAAGTGTAGTGTTGTGGGGGTTCTTGTCTGGATCCCCATGCATCTCACCTGGATCACCACCAGTGTCCTGGCTCAGAGACCCCAACTCTATTTCAACCAAGAGCCAGTAAATAAATAACCCCTACAGTTGAGACGGACTGATTTGAGACTGGAAGAGCTGACAGAAGGAAAGGAAGCTCGAAAATCTGAGCTGTACGTTATCAAAAGCTGCAATGGGATCTGCTCCAAAGAGAATTCCCTGGAGATCCGTCCAAGGCATTCAAGTACGAGAACACACGCTTTCGCTCTGCGTTTCAGAAATCATTTGAGACACAAAGTAAGTTGGAGGAGGTAGAGAATTAATTAAATAAACCCCAAGTTAAATAGCCCTTGTCAGAATATTGTTTCATGAGGCAAGAAGCGTTTTCCGGGCTCTCTAATACTCGTTAGAGTTTCTAATTGCCTTCCACATTGTTCCCATACTTAAACGATTCCGGTGGCTTCAAGATGAATGAAGTGCAGCAAGGTAATTTGTCACAATACATGAGGTGGAATGACTGCCAGGATCTGATACACAAAGAGGGGATTTTATTCCCAGAGGAGCTCCACCTGACTTTATTTGTGGTGACTATCAAGCACGGCTATGGAAGGGACACGTAGTACTGAGGAACGAACGTGAAATGCACTTTAACGAAGCTCTACGTTGTTTATAACCTTCCCTTGGTGATGCAGCCTCTTGTAACCCCACTGAAGGCTGCGAGATCAAAAAGGGAGCCACTTGAAGTAGAGGAAGGTTTTCCAAGAGACAACGGCAACAAGAGTTCCCTTAAGGGGATTTAAAGTCCCACCAGCACAGCCCCCTCTTCCAAAGCCTCGGTGGCTTGGTTTCTGAGTAAAAAGCACAACCAAGTATTCATCTCCTGGAGACACAAAGATAAGGGCTGAAAGAAGAAAGAGCAACTCACAAAACCTGAGAAAGATTCTTGGTTGAATTTTAAAGCTGCCTGTCGCTTTCCTCATCAGAGGGAAACAGGCTCAGGTGGGAGCTGCACCCCAGGGGCTCTTGCCTGCCTGGGGGAAGAAATTCAATCAAGGGACCGTTCAACTCAGAGGTTTCAATCGAATGTGGGTTGTCATAGGAATTAACTACATTCTCCTAAACAGGATCACGGGATTACTGAGGCTGGAAAAGACCCCCGAGCTCATCAAGTCCAGTCCATGACTTGACATCAGCTAGACCAGGGCACTAACGGCCACAGCCAGACTGTCTTAAACACCTCCAAGGATGAGGGCTCCATCTCTGTCAGCATTAGGGACAGTGGCATTGAGTGCCCTCTCAGCAAGTTGGCTGATGACGCCGAGCTGTGTGGTGTGGGGGACACATTGGAGGGAAGGGAGGCCATCCAGAGTGACCGGGACAGGCTGGAGAGCTGGGCCAGTGCCAAGCTCATGAGAGTCAACAAGGGCAAGGTCTTGCCCCTGTGTCAAGGTAATCCCAGGCACAGAGACAGGCTGGGTGGGGAACAGCCTGAGAGCAGCCTTGAGGAGAAGGACTTGGGGGTGCTCGTCGACGAAGAACTCAACAGGAGCCAGCAATGTTGTCTTGTAGCCCAGAAAGCCAACCGCATCCTGAGCTGCAGCAAGAGAAGTGGGACCAGTAGGTCGAGGGAGGTGATCCTCCCCCTCTATTCTACTCTCCTGAGACCCCATCTGGAGTCCTGCATCCAGTTCTGGAGTTGGTTAAATGAAGGTTACAAGTGGGGATTGCACATTTTACTGGGGTTGTCACCGCTCTGGCTTGGCGAGAGGAATGGCTGGGATGCCTTTCCCAAATTACATCGTGTTCCTGTAGACAGGCACACTCTCCAAAGTGCAGAAGCAGATGAAAAGGACCAACTCTTGAAAAGCAGCCCTGGATGGCAGGCAGTCCAGGTGAGAAAGGAGAGCGTTTCCTTAGACTTCATCTTAGGAAGGCTTTAAGCCTACAGCTACTGTCACACGTTCCTAAGCAATTTGTCTATGAAAATGGTGTGAGTCATGTTCTGAGCTCTCCCTCCTGGATTATCCCCCCCCTGCCTCAATTATTAGCCTATTAGAGAAAGTCTTCTATCAGCTTGGCATGTTTTCTTTGATTCCCTGGGGTACTGTGCTGTCTAAAAGATGTGACTTCCAGAGCTTTCTGCTCTTTCCTATTAGCTCTTCTCCCAGGCAACTAGCACCAGGACAAGAGGGCAGGGCCTGAAGCTGCACCAGGGGAGGGTTAGGTTGGATGTTAGGAAGCCCTTCCTCATGGAAAGGGTGCTCAGAGCCTGGAATGGGCTTCCCAGGGCAGTGGTGGAGTCCCCATCCCTGGAGGTGTTTAAGGACAGCCTGGCTGTGGCCCTTAGTGCCCTGGACTGATGTCAGGTCCTGGGCTGGGCTGGATGAGCTCAGAAGACTTTCCCAGCCTCAGTGATTCCGTGATAAACCATTTTCCTGTTCTTTTGCAGGGAAATCACTGAGGTGTTGCTTGAGTGGGATGCTAACAGACATCCAGGCTCCTTTATAGCCTCAACAGTGCAGTTCTTTTAAAAGCTTTTATGCAGAATGGCAAAATAGGAACCATAACAGTCCCTGAAGACTAGGTAACGTGTTCAGCCTGAACAATTAGCGTTCTTCCCTGCCTAGGCAGCTTGAAGACAACTGCTGGCACAATTTCTATGGAAAAATGAGTTGCTTTTCCTGTGGACCACTGCAAGGAGAGGACAGAGCAAGGGCCATGCCCACACCGCATGCCATCCTGCTTCCTTTGCAACTGCACTCAGATGCTTCAGCCACAGAATCTTTAGGGTTGGAAGAGGTGTCCAATATCTTCCAGTGCAGCCATCACCCAGCCCCATCCTGCCCACTCAATCACGTTTCCACATGTCAGATCTACGTGTTATTAGACCTCCAGGGATGGTGACTCAACCACTGCCCTGGGCAGCAGTATGGACAAGCAGGTCAGATAGCAGAGACAACTGAGGTCCTTCCTGTACTGGCATCATGAGGAGATGGATCAGCAGGTTGTTTATCTTGCTCACCCACCTTTCAGTGTTTCACTTCACACATACCAATCCAAACCAAATCATCACCAGCCAGCAGAACCCCACATCATGTGGGACAGAGAGCCATTAAGCTTCGTTCACCCCGGCCCCACAAGATTCCTGTTGATGCTAAAGGGAATCAGAGAACCCAGCTGGGAAAAAAAATCAGTGTCACATAGACCAGATCTATGTGGCTGGTGCAGACCCTCATGGGGAGGGGAGGGAAACTGCTTTGTGGGGAGTTCCATTCGTTTACATGGCATCATTTGAGGGAAGCAACTGTCCTACGAGCAAGTGAACAGATCAGAGCCAGAGGGGTTAGGCTCAGCCAAATCCTGCTCTCTGTAGGGTTTCTAGTTCAGTGAGGTGGGAATGCACCACACACCAGCCTTCCCCAGCTGTAGCCTAGGAGGATGTGCTCAGCAGTTCCAGCAGAGATCTGAGCTGATGAGGACTGAGGTGAAGGCCTGCTGCTTCTTGTTTAGTTTGATTTTAACTTAAATTAAATTGGACGTTTAGACCATGAAGTCAAGTGCTGACCAGGTGAAAAACAGCTATCAGTCTGCACCACCTGCTTGGCTGCAGTCTAATTCTGTACTTAATTCCAAAACAAAAGGCTGGGGTTTTCCCTCAAGGAGTAGATCCAAAGCAGATTTTATTGCCTGAAGGGCAGTTTCCCCTAATACAGGTATTAAATGCTGAAACAGGGTGACCCTAAAGAAATCTGCGGGTGGAGAGGGGCCGTTGTTACAGGTTTGAGACACAGCCTACACTTCAGGTACTGTAATCAATAAATGAATTTCCAAATGGAACTGTTAGTCCACGTGAGTAAGATCTGGGTAATAATTAGAGCTATAAAACAAGATGCCTTCAGCATCCATCAAAATAAACTCAGTCTATTCTGAACAGCAGTACTGAATGATGGTGGCGTCACACACTGCAGTGAGACGGAATAGAATTGGGACTGGAACGTGATATTGGATGCTCAGAGAGCAAAGGCAGCTGGGGCCTGAGCAGATGGGAGGAATTCCAGGTATAATTATTGCTGGGAGAAATCAAATGCCAGCATCCCTAAACACGTAAAGGTCAGCTGTAACTTTCACAGGTGGAAAGGGAATAGTTTAGCTGCTTTTATTTAAGTAATAATAATCATCCAGTTAATAAAACCAGGTAGAAACTCTGAACAGAAAAAACCCCCAAGGTCTTAAAGAGGAGTTAGTGGGGGATGTAATAGCTGACACCTTTTTCTTGTTGTAACCCAACTGCTATCTGTAGCTGATAGAAAGATCTCATTTCATTGTGATTGCCCATTTAGCACCATGGTCACCATTTCATAGAAAGATAGCAGAGTCTTAGCTGGAAGAGCCCTTCAAGATCGAGTCCAACCCTTCCCCAGCCCTATCAGCACCACTAAACCCTGACACCCAATGCAACACCTACCCTTCTCTTCAACACCTCCAGGGATGGGGACTCAACCCCTCCCTGGGCAGCTGTTCCAGTGCCTGACAGCCCTTTCAGGAAAGAAATCCCTCCTGACATCCAACCTGAACCTCCCCTGGAGCAGGTTCAGGCCATTTCCCCCCCATCCTATCACTGGGCACTAGGGAGAACAGAACTCCCACCTCTCTACCTCCTTTAGGAGTTGTAGAGAACATCTCCCCATCAATAGCAAGTCATTAGTATTGAGATGTGCATGACACTCACCAACCTTGAAAGTGAATGTTGTCGTTACTGCAACTCAGCAGCAAAGCCACCTGCTCTGGAGACAGAAATAAACGCTCTGGCTTTAGCCCCAACTGGAATGGGTGAGCAGTGAGAAGAGCACTTGCACGCAGTCAGCTCTTTATGACACCAAGCTAAGCGCAGAGTAAATGGAAACCATCTGGTTGTTGTCAATGCTCAAAAGTCAGAGGATAATTAAGTAACTTTTGTTGTGAAAAGGGAGAGCAAAGAGCAGAGAAAACACTGACTCAGTTACAGGATCTCAACAGAAAGAGATTATTCCAAATTGGAAGAGGCTGCCCAGGGAGGTGGCGGAGGTACCATTCCTGGAAGGGTTCAAAAAATGAGTGGACGTAGCCCTAGGGAACAGGGTTTAGTGGGCAGGGTGGGGTTGGGTTGGTGGTTGAACAGGATGATAGAATCCTAGAATCATTAGGAATCAGAAAGGACCTCAAAAGATCATCCCCCTGCCACAGCAGGATCACCCAGACCAAGCCACACAGGAACACATCCAGGTGGGTCTGGAATGTCTGCAGAGAAGGAGACTACAGTCACACAGGAATACAGCCAGGTGGGGCTGGAACGTCTGCAGAGAAGGAGACTCCACAACCCCCCTGGGCAGCCCCTTCCAGTGCTCTGGTACCCTCCCTGGGAGGCAGTTCCTTCTGGTATCGATATGGAACCTCCTCTGTTCCACCTTGGAGGTCTCTTCTAACCGTAATGATTCTGTGACTCTTTACCTTCAGAGCAATAAATCTGAGACCCCAAAGTGTAACTAAAGATCTAGCAATGCAATAAGGAAGAAAATACCTAGAAGCTAAAACAGTTTGAAAGCCTCCTCTCACACCATCCACTCTGTACTGGGCACAAAGCTTCTACCTACCACCACTAAAACAAGATATAAGTGTAATGAAACCTAGTCTGTGCTCCCTCATGGCTATCAGCCCTTACTAGAGGGCAAGTCTTTGTGTTGTCAGCGAGATCTACAGCTCTCTAATCACATTTGCTGGTACTTCCATAAAGTTTTTCCTTACCTTACAGCCTGCAGTGCTCCACTCAGTTTAATTCACAGTGATGCAGCGCTGCTGAAACCTGCTTCCCTTTGCTCTGCTTTTATGGTGTCCCCAAGCACTCCAATTTAAAACAAGCAGCTCCAGCCAGGCAAAATAAACAAACCTCTTCCTGACTTGAATTAGTTGAAATGATTGGCGTGCCGATTAAATAATTAACTCATTAGTTCACAGCACACTGAAATTACACTTCTCAGGAGGGATTGGTTGAGCCAGGTTGTTTGCAGATTGAGGGAGGGCGGTAGCTTTGGGGGGTGAATACAATGCAGAGGCTTCCTTTACCACTGCTGCAACAGCAGGTGTTCTAAGGAAAAATGAGCCACCAGCCTACAAGGCAGCAGTGATGGGGGAGTCACCTACTGTGCTGGCTGTTGTAGGACTGCAAGTGATCCAGCTAATTTATCCTAACTTCCCTTAATGTAGGGAAAAAGCACCTATCCCAGCCCCCCAGCAGTAATGTCACAGCATCACAGTCTCACAGTACTGATGAGGCTGGAAAAGACCTTAAAGATCATCCAGTCCAACCTAAAACCAACCAAGTCACCCTAACATCTGCCATCTAGCTCATGCCACTCAGCTCTTCATCCAGCCTAACCCTGAACACCTCCAGGGACGGTGACCCAACCACCTCCGTGGGCAGCCCGTTCCAAACCCAGATCACTCTGTCAGTGCAAAACCTCTTCCTAATGTCAAGTCTAAACCTCCCCCGATGGAGCTTAAGACTGTGACCCCTTGTCCTGTCTCCAGTATCCAGGGAGAAAAGACCGACCCCCACCTGACTCCAACTCCCTTTCAGGTAGTTAGAGACAGCGATAAGGTCACCCCTGAGCCTCCTCATCCATGCAGCCAGCACAGGGAAGGATGCAGCTGTGGGTGCTGTGCTTTGATGTGCAGTGTAACAAGCACGAATCATCCCTGGAGCACGGTGGCTCTGCTAACTTTATTAACTGTTCTTCCTCTCTCCTGCAGGATATGGGCCACAGAGTTTAGACAGTCATCTCTGCTTTTCTGGCTGGCTGTCCCATAAGGCTAGGAAGCAGGACACTGGATATGGGTTGATAAAGAAGGCATCTAATGCTGCCTTAGGCTGGATGGGGGGCACTAGATACAGGACCTTCTACCAAGGGGCTCTTTTTGAGCATAATGCTCGGTAGCTTGGAGCTGTGCAGTCAGGGCCAGTCTGCTCTCTTGATGTCCACGGATGAAATCCTGCTTCTTTGCCTCAGGATCCTGAGCACCACCATCACCTCAGGGTCAGCTGCCCATCCCCATCAGCCCATCCTTGTTTATCAGTAGGCGCTAAAGCTGTGCATCTCCCCCTGTTGGCATCTCCATCACCTGTAGTGGGAAGCTGTTAACACCTCAGAAGCTTCTTGTCCTGCTTTGGCACTTCTTTTGGGGTTCTTCCATGCCTTTAGTGGATGGTGTGAAGGTACTCTCACCTTTTGTAAATGGCAGAGTGGCCAAATGGAGCCAGGCTTTGATGTTCCCAGCACCACTGGACTTGGTCTGGGTGATCCTGCTGTGGCAGGGGGATTGGACTGGATGATCTTCCAAGGTCCTTTGTGATCCCTGATGATTCTATGGTTCTATGATTCATAGCTGGGCCCTTGTTCCCATGTATTAACTCTGTCAGACCTGGTTTTTAACCAACAGGAACACTGAGCACCATCCACAGCGCACAGCCAGAGCACTGCAACTCTTACCTGCAACGCAGCCTGAAGCACGTTTTGGGTCTGAACTCCCCTCACTGTCATTTCTGCAGAAGCTAAGCTGTTTAGAGCCAAAGGGCTCTGAGAAAGGGAAGAAAAGAAAGGGACTTTGAAGGAAAACTCCTTCCATCCCCAAGGTGTATGCATAGCTGAGGGGAATCATCATTGCCTGCTCTGATCATCCTAAAATATTAACTGCCTTGAGTGGGAAACAGTAGAGCAGTCGACTAAGTTGTTCTGGACAGAAGTGCCTTCATGAAACTCAGTCACATTCTCTGCATCAGTCAAAATGCTGCTGGGCTTTGGAAAGTGGTCAAATCCCTTCCCCTTGAATAATGAATGCCAGGGTCTCAAAAGATCTGCAAGGAAATGGGAAGCAGACTTGGTTTTCAATATTTAAAATGTTATGAATATTCATCTTTGGCTTTTACTGTGGTTTCCAACCCCCCCATCAGGTGGGATTCAGACTCTTCTCCAAGTCAACTAGCACCAGGACAAGAGGGCAGGGCCTGGAGCTGTGCCAGGGGAGGGTTAGGGTCATAGAATTCCTGGCTGGAAGGAACCTTAAAGATCATCTCATTCGAAACCCCCTGCCATGAGCAGGGACACCCCCCACTAGACCAGGGTGCTCAAGGCCCCAGCCAATCTGGCTTCGAAAACTTCCAGGGAGGGGGCAGCCACAACCTCCCTGGGCAACCTAGTCCAGCGTCTCAGCACCCTCATCATGAAGAATTTCTTCCCAACTTCCAGTCTAAACCCCCCCTCTTCCAGTCTAAACCTGCCTTTATTCCCAAAAATCAGTTCCATCGAGTCCTATCGATGGAGCACACTGTCCAGTAGGAGGTTTCCTACATTCCACATCAACCAGTCATAGAATCCTAGAATCCTTAGGGATGGGAAGGGACCTGGAAAGATCATCCAGTCCAATCCCCCTGCCACAGCAGGATCACCCAGACCAAGTCGCACAGGAGCACAGCCAGGCGGGTCTGGAACGTCTCCAGAGAAGGAGACTCCACAACCCCCCTGGACACAGATGTTCGTGTCTCCCCTGCAGCCATGTGTTTTCCCATCTGATAACATCAAGCGTGAATACAGGAGGACATTCTCATTCTACAGATAGAAAACCCCACCGAGTTCTCACCAAGCTAAGGAGTGTTTTCTTGGTGATGCACTGCTCGCCTCCTTTGGGATGTTCTATGCTCAACTGCCCCCTCTCCCCTCCTTGCCCACCCCAAACCCCGAAGGAAAAGCCGTTTGTGCTGCCGAAGCACCACCAGGCAAAAAGAAGAGAGGGGGTTATATTTAAATTAACTTTAATAAGAAGTACAAAAAGAGAATGTTAAGCAATATTTTGCAGGTGGTTAATAAATAGTCGTCAACAGCAAGCAAGTGACACATTCAAAAACAGAAACCCAGTTAATTTCTTTTACAGTTTAGAAAAGTAACAACTTCTCCCAGTTAAAACAAGGTCACAAATTACAGAATAGTATCATCCTCGTTAATTGTTTATAACTATGAAACCTACGAAGGAAGGGAACTGTCACCCAGAAGAGTTTATGACGCTGATGGTCAAGTGAAGCACTGACAGTTATCATGCAGCTTCTTACTGTGCATATTCGACTGGTGGTGAGTTTTCTTGAGAAGGACTGGTTCCACTCGTCCCGTTCCATACTTCCCACCAAAAGCAGCCCTCTTCACACTCGTATCCTCACACCGAAGTGAACCCATTCGCCGCGCGATGCACAGATGCTCTGACTCCAGCCCAGCTGAGAAATCCCTAACAACCTCTGGATTAAACTCCTCCTTCCTTTTCCTATTTATCTTTTTAAATGAAACTCAAACAGAACAAGATTTCCCGTCCTCGCTTCTCTTCAAATTAAAGTGCCTTCGATTTTTTTATTCCTAATAAAGTGACTATTTGGAGGGGAGAGGGAGAAGGGGTGATGCTTAGGAACTGGTCTCGTAGCAGCTTATAGATACGGTGCATATCGTACACATGTATTCTAAGAGATGTGAAGTACTACTTGCATTCCGTGCTAAGCTACAGTAGCCTATAAACTGAGAAATTCAGCCAAAAGGAACATTTAATAAAGAATATCAAAAGCAGTTGATCAAAGCAATAGTCTTGTTCCATTCTCCATGTCCATCCATCCTCAACGAGACGGATGTGGTACTGGAAAGCAAACAGAACACTTCAACCCGTTGAAGCTCCCCTCTGCGACTATCGGATGAACGAAAAGCACTCGGTGCAGTTGGTGAACGTCTTGAATGCATAAAGACACAGGCCAGGTCACCCGATCGAGTGAACTAGTCACAACGTTTTACATAAGGAATTCAAATTTTGAAAGCAAAATAGAACTTTAAAGTCATCCAACAAGAAAAATAGAGTCATATATATATATATTTATCTAGACACCAACGCTAGAGGAAGAATATACATCAGCTTGCATATTTTAAGACATCCTCCAAATTCCTTGTCGTGAGTGTTAGTTGCCTATTCCTGATCCACAGCGCCTTCACGACTCTGAAAAGGCATTGATATCCACCAGGGATGAAACCGACCTCAAGCCCTGCGCCTCAGCGTGCTTGGCTCTTCTTTTAACAACTCCTTTTCATGGGTTAAAGAACTAAGCACCTCCAGCCAAAGAAAAGCCCAGGTATACTCTTCCGTGTAGTCCCCCCCTTCCGTATGAAGTCCTTACTGGCTACAGTGATGGAGATGAATATCCTGAGGATGCTAACCGGCTTTGTTTTTAATTCAGTGCAGATTTTGCCCTATCTCAGTCTGAGATGCCAAGCTCTCCAGGTTTAGCCTCTTCCAGTTAAGATGCAATCACAGACTCCAGAACCTGAACTCAAGCTCTCACCCAGAGATCTGAATCTAGAAAACACAATGGTTTAAAGCAGAAGACAACCAACCCTTGTGTGATCAACGCCTGCCGTTCACTGAAACGAACTGGTGAGCCTTTCCTTCTGCTCCTAGAGGTGTGAAGGGACTAAGCCCCGTGCTGACTGGCAGATGCTTACAATCAGATTCAGGATAGAACTGATGTTCCTGCGTGTTCGGGAGTTTGGGTCGTCTACAGAAATGAGGTGGAAGAGGTTCCCTTGACTCAAAATAAACGTCTAGAGAGGGCAATGCTAAAAGGATGGAACTTAAAGTCCTATTGCAAACTGAGAGCAGTTGAGCAGCTGCAGCTGGAAAGAGGTAGAAGGAATCTAAACTCTGCTTTCTCACAAATCCCTCCCTTTGCTTTACATGAGCTTTCATGCAAATTCACTCCATTACTTCAACGTTTCAAAGCCTTTCAGAACAAAAGCTTTCTAGATGACACCAAACCATCGCCCCACATCACCTTTAGATGCGTTCAGACATTCAGACGTTTATCACGCTGGGTGCTTTTTAAATGAAGCTGTTCAACTACCTGGGTGGGTTCCCTTGAAAAGGTTTTCTTCCCCTGCTTTAAACTCCACTGCATTGCTTTCTAGACTGTTAGCCTGATGGATCGACACGCAAGCAGGTCCAGACTGATGACAGCTTCACATCTGCACCGACAGCATCTTTCATGCACATTTGCTAGTAGATTCCACCTGTTTTGTGAAAGGCTGAGGCAAAACCCTGTGCACTGCCAAGCTCTCAGCACTATCTGTGCTTAAGTGGAAGTCCCATGTCTTAAGAAAACAAAACCAAGCTCTGTTTGATTCCTGAAACTTCTCGCCCCACCCTTGCTGTTCTACCCAGCAGGAAGCACTCGGTGTTGCACGGTTTCCACACAGCAGTCAGCAGAAGCCTCTCAGTTTCAAAGACACAGCTCACGTCCCTCAAGTTCAGCAGAATGAGACAAGTACTTCAGTGTCATCGCTCTAGAAGTTATTTTCCCAACTCACGCATGGTAGAGAATGCTCACAACCAAAGCACATCACCCTCCTCCATGGCTTCTGACTCAGCCAGCTCAGAGCTCACTGGCACAACAACAAAAGCATTAGCTCCTTCTCTTCCTCTTTCTCCTCCCTCCCTACATCCCTATCTCTTCCCAGCTGCTTATATTTACCCTACATCTGAGAAGTCTCATCACCCCGTGTTTTCTAGAACTGCTGGGAAAGCGATGCAGTAAGGCTCCTGTGTGTTGCCTAGTGAAGCTTTCACAGCCTCTCCTGCGACTGGGCAGGCAGACTTGCCCCTTCATTTACCCTCCTGTTCAGCAGTGTGAGTACTCTGCTTGTATCTCAGAACATCAGCCTTATCTATTATCCCTAAATGCTCAACAAGGCAGCAGTTACAGTGACTACAAGATCACTGAGAAGTTTGGAAGCCACTGCTGGAAGCAGTCTGTCAAGAATTCTCCAGCAGCCAACCCTGGCCGATCAACCCTGCTGCTCTCTGTACTCCTTACACTGGTTTAAAAATCACTGGTACTTCCTGACTGCATGCAGCCAGGAGTGTGAGCCCCAGCATCACATGAGAAACCTGCTTCATAAAGCTTATTGTGAATGAGGGCAACTCCAATCCACGTTGAACCCTGGTGTTAGATCCCTGTAGGTATCATAGTCACACAGAGCACTTGACTGACCCAACAATAATGGGGGCAAAAGGATTAGCATCTCAACCAGCAGTTTCAGGGTCAGATTCCACCTGCAAATCTTTGGTAGTGAAGCAACTTGCGTTTCATCATGCATGTCCTCTCACCCTGCTTTCAGACCAAAAGGTTGGACACAGAAGAAGCTAAACTCCCAGGCATCTGGCATTTGAGAGCCCGACTTTAGAATCACAGACAGCATAGAGTCACAGAACAGTTTCAGCTGCAAGAGACCTGCAAGATCATTGAGTCCAACCTGCTCCTGGCCCTACCAGCACCACTACACCCTGTCCCCCACCGCAACATCTACCCTGCTCTTAAACACCTCCAGGGATGGGGACTCAACCCCTTCCCTGGGCAGGCTGTTAGATGCATGGTACTGCTAAGTGGAAAGAAAGCCTACCTCTTGTTTTCTGAAGCAGTGCTTGCAGTCACTTAAATCTCTACTTTCAAATCCAATTATCCATCTGTTAGTCTTAGAAACTTGTGGCTCACTCGTGCAGGTCACTTTACTCACTCCAAGTGTTTCAGAAGTGAAACAGTAAAGCAGACTCTTGTCCTCCCACAGGAGGAGATTGCTTTCACCCAGACCAACTGAACTCAATGTAAAAGTGAAACCTTTCTGGAGCAGGAGCACTCAAGAGCCTGGCAGATACCAGCAAGAACTGCATGTGGCTATTGAAAAGGTATTATTTTTCAGAGTGAATTTATACAGCATTCCTATTCTTCTCTATTAGAGTCTAATAAATACATCCTTAGCACGTGAGGAACAGCTCTCTTGGTGTGTCTGGCTGACTAAGGATAACACAAGTGCAGAGAAAATGGTTAGTGGCATCAGAAATACTTGTACCCAGTAAAAGCAGTTGCAGTAGAGCTAAGATGAGACAGCATCAGGCTTCTTGTGCACACTGCAGACACACTTTTTGCATGCAGCTCTGAATTACACAGATGTTATCTTCCAGAGCAGCTCAGTTGGAGAAGAGTGGTACCGTTCAAAACCTTTCAGGGGTCCCGCTCTTGGATAAGGAAGCAAAAGCCTTCCTTATCACGTCATCCAACATGCCTCTGTGCACACTCCTGCTCGTAGCGGGGAGTTCTGACTGTACAGCACTGAGTATGGACCAGTACACAACACTGTTTGACCACTGAGAAGGGTTTGGAGCACTTAGGGTGTAGCCAAGGGTAAAACAAACCTCTGTTTTCATACCCCAGTCCGGTGAGGTTTGCAGAGTCCCTAGATCTTGCTGCTGTGCACAGACAGTAAGAACTCCCACTAGGGTCACAGAAAGGAGACCTCAGGTACAGAAAGCATAACCGAGATACTCAAGTTCCAGAGCAGTTCAGCACGGGTCTCCGTTCAACTATACAGTCAGAGCCCTTTGCCAAAACCAGAGTGAAAAGGGATGGGATTTTTCTACAGTTGCAGTATTTACAGTGATTTGTACATATGTACAGGTTTATACACGTCTTCACACCCGGACAGCGTGAGGGTAAAGGGCCAATTTAAACTCTACAAATGAAACCTTTAGAATTCTACCACAAAACCCCCTTTGTGTTGTCTTTTTATTGCTTGCCTTCCAGCCTTAGGATGCCCGTAATCACACGGTAGCGCGCACACGGAAGATTTACAGTTATATAGAAATATATAGGAAAATAAGGACATTTGAGTTTAAATACTCTGAGTAAAGTGCTCCTTTTTCAACTACTGGCGATCAGAAAGGTTTCATCTGACAATTTAATCAGAAGGACTTCAAGGCTAAAACACACCTTGTCCACGCTTTTCCCTTTCATTTATAACTATAGGAAAGATCTTTACCGACATCAAGTCTGCCTGAACTATGAATTGTACTCATCACACGCATTTGTGACCTCAGCATCTACACTGTCACGCAAAAAACCCCCCAAACCTCAGAATCACATTCAAAGCGAAGGTCAAAAAAAAAAAAGCAAGAAAAATAAACCAGCAGATGAAAGCGGTTTCTGTGTTGTTTTCAGCACAGTTCCATGTCTTATGATACTCCTTTTTTTTTATTATTATTTGATTTGAGAAAGATTTGTACAAGTTGGTTCGACGCTGAACATACCTATGTTATGCACTATACTCAAGTACTGTACAGAAACTGCAATAATGACACTGTACGACTACATATGTCTCTACGAGAAGACATCATCATAAAGGTGCTATCTTTTTGTTTTATAAAGGTCAACTAATAACTGCTAATGTATGTGTGAATTGAAACCTTTTGGATCGGCTCAAGTATCCGAAACTCTAAGTACAGTAGGCAATTATTACAGATCTCGCGGTTTACCAGGCCTTGAGGGGTCATAAAGGATCTTTGCAAAGGCTCCGATGAAAACCGGGTTGAACTTTCGGTATTAAATGGTCGTATAAAACTGCAAACGGCAGCTCGGACGTCGTTGAGTCTGTGTGTATGAAATACAGTTGATACCTACTGGTGATGCGTGAGCTTTTATTAAAAAAATAACATTCAAATCTTAGCAAAACTGTTTCTAATATACAAAGTCGTCGTCGTCGTCAAGTTATGGCAGCGCAATGTGAAGTCGCGATTTACAGAAGCGGCGGTCGATTTGATAAGGACAGTTTTCCTCAACTGAAATCATGGTGCTACTTTCCCTCAACTGAAATTGTGGTTCTCGTTTTCCTCAGCTGCAATCGTGAGGCTTGATTCCCTCAACTGAAATCATGGGTCTCGTTTCCATCAACTGAAATTGTGGGGCTTGTTTCTCTCAACTGAAATCATGGTTCTCGTTTCTCTCAACTGAAATCATGGTTCTGGTTCACTGAAATCATGGTTCCCGTTTCCTTCAACTGAAATAATCATTCTCATTTCTCTCAGGTGAGATCATGGTTCTCATTTCTCTCAACTGAAATCATGGTTCTGGTTCACTCAAATCATGGATCTCGTTTCCTTCAACTGAAATCATGGTTCTCATTTCCCTCAAGTGAAATCATTGTTCTCCTTTCTCTCAACTGAAATCATGGCTCTCATTTCTCTCAACTGAAATCATGGTTCTCATTTCCCTCAAGTGAAATCATTGTTCTCCTTTCTCTCAACTGAAATCATGGCTCTCATTTCTCTCAACTGAAATCATGAGTTCTCATTTCCCTCAGCTGAAATCACATTTCTCATTTCTCTTAACTGAAATCATGGTTCTCATTTCAATCAACTGAAATCATTGTTCTCGTTTCCCTCAACTGGAATCATGGTTCTCGTTTCCCTCAACTGAAATCATGGTTCTCGTTTCCCTCAACTGAAATCATGGTTCTTGTTTCCTTCAACTGAAATCACAGATCTCATTTCCCTTAACTGAAATCATGGATCTCGTTTCAATCAACTGAAATCATCGTTCTTGTTTCTCTCAACTGAAATCACGGGTCTCGTTTCCCTCAACTGAAATCATGGATCTCATTTCCCTCAGCTGAAACATGGTTCTTGTTTCTCTCAACTGAAATCACGGTTCTCGTTCCTCTCAACTGAAATCACAGATCTCATTTCCCTCAACTGAAATCATGGATCTCGTTCCCCTCAACTGAAACATGGTTCTTGTTGCTCTCAACCAAAATCACAGTTCTCATTTCCCTCAACTGAAATCAGGGTTCTCGTTTCCCTCAAAACCAATGAGACAAACACAGGGAGAGATTTTTAACGGCAGGTTTCAGGAATCTATGAATCGAGGACAAAAAGACTCTATTCCTGATAGACTTCGCCCTGCAAAACTCCGCAGTGCTGGCTGAACCTCCCGAGTTTAACTGAGTCACCCAGTTAAAAACAAAAGCAAACACCCCCAACAATCCAGCTTTGCTGAACCAGCCCGCCGGGCACAGCAGCACCGAGTAAAGAAACCAGTGAGAAGAGTAAGAGTTTCACTAGCAGAAGTTGGTCGATACTGGACATTTTTATTTCTGAAACTTGCTTCTCCCTGAAATCGATCAGAAGAGCTTAGAGTCGTCTGAATTACCCCTTCAGCCTAAGAGCGGTTGTGAACTGTACGACACCCGTCGCCTCTTATGGACGTGGGTACTGCGATTGTATGAAACAGTTACACCTGTTCTTTAAAAAAATTGCTTTTTTTTACCTTGAATGACAGTTTTATTTCATTAAAGTAGATTCATTACTTTATAGAAAAATACTTTAAATTAAAAAATATATCGTTCCTAAATAATGATGCAGGATCATCATTTCACGGTATGGAAAGGATAGAGTTCTGTATAGCTGACTCCTACTTTAAGACAACTCCCCCCGGGTAGAACTTTGAAAGAGCTGGCTACGAGAGCCACGGGTGCCACCTGTTTCCAGACCCACAAATTCACACTGTGTCGCTCCGTCGGAGATAACACAGAGAAGACATCTATATACAGTCTGTACATAATGGTTCACAGATTAGCAGTTATTAGTCGTACTGTACATAGCGAACAACCTATCTGATTAGAATGATGCTTGAAGTCCTCAGTGCAGTTCAGCTTTTAGGTTGACGGAGCGAAGCCCAGTAAGACAGGCTCCCTGTTCAAATACGTAGCCCAATACACTAAATTAAAAGTACCGAATAAGACTGGAAACACTATTCTAGACATTCTGTCAATTTTGCTAACGCTGTTGAATGTCTTCTTCGCTTCCTGGGGCTTTGATTCAGGTTTTGCCTTGTTGGGTTCGGCAGTTGTGGCGCTCTTGGAGATGGTTGGTAGCACTGAGTCCTTGGTAATATTTGGAGCATAGTTGGCAACAGCCACTGCATAGGCATTGTTTTTCTTAATGACTGATGCTTTTTCTTTTTTCTATTGGAAGACAGCATGAGGTTAAATATTTAATGTGTATTTGCCAGAAGAGACAAGCAAGCATAACTTCACACGTGCAAGAAACAAGCGAGTATCTGCGTTAAATAAATACCAGGAACACCACACCGATGAATTCAAATATAAGCACAAAACCCCCTACAGATTGGTCTGGGTTGGAAAGGACCTTAAGGGTCATCTAGTTCCAATCGCCTCTGCCAAGGGCAAGGACACCTCCTTTCAGCTATTGGTACCCATGGGGGAGATCCCCCTGAGCCTTCTCCAGGCCAAACAGTCCTAGCTCTCCCAGCTTCTCCTCATACAACAGATACTCCTCTTTGTGGCGGTCTCTATGCAGTTTCTTCATGACTGCCTTGGACTGGGGAGCTCAGAACTTGACAGAAGAATGCTCTAAAAACACAGACTCCTGCACCATCAGATGCCCTGATGAACTTTTATGAGGCAGGGTCTGTTGGTGCGATTGTAAGGATCACTGGGGAAAGACCTGGTCTTTCTCTAGCTGCACTGGATCTGGATTCTTACATCAGAGTTACAGGAGCTTTAAAATGTTCTCTGTGAAGAGAACTAGAAGGAGTGAATAGGTGGAACAGAAAATAACCCATTAGCTGGCATTGTAATAAAACAAGAATTGGGACACCTTTACCCCACAAACCTACCCGACCACTGCTACCTGCAGAGCTCATAATGTACAACAGCACAGAAATGACTGAGGCTGGAAAAGCCCTCTGAGCTCAAACAGCCCAGCCCAGGACCTGACATCACCACAGCAGCCAGACCAGGGCACTAAGGCCACAACCAGGCTGTTCTTAAACACCTCCAGGGATGGGGACTCCATCATTGATCTGGGAAGTCCATTTCAGGGTCTAACCAATAATTCAAGGGCTTTTGGGAATAGCCTGTATTTTTAAGAGGTTCAAGAGAAATGAGTGTGTGTTTTACGTGTGTATCTACAGACACACACACACACAAGGGTCAGAAAGAGACTGGGATTCAAAGAAGTAAGGACTCCATCTCAGTAGCTGCAAAAAGGAGCTAAGAATCAGCCCAAGAATTGCTCCTGCTTTTCAGAAAGCATAGTTTAAAAATGCATTACAGGGATGAAAAAGAGGATTAGAACCTAAAAGGAAAGCCAGAAGATAAGTGGGATGGAATAACAAGAATTTAATGGATTCAGCGAAGGGATATTTGCTGAACATCCTGCAGCTGGGGAGGAATAACCCCAGGCACCACTACAGGTTGGGGCTAACGGCCTGGAAAGCATCCTTGCAGAACAAACCCAGGGGGTCCTGGTGGCCACCAAGCTGAACGAAAACCAGTCGAGTGCCCTCAGAACAACAAAGGTCAAGAGCCTCTGGGCTGCATTACAAACAGCAGTGCCAGCAGGCTGAGGGAGAAGCTCTTTCCCCTGGACTCAGTCCTGGTGAGACACATCTGGAGTGCTAGGTCCTGTTCTGTGCTCCCCACTTTAAGAGAGCCAAGGTCATAACGGAGTGAGTCTGGCCACCACAGAGGTGACGTACGGCCTCAGGCATCTGGAATATGAAAGGCTGAGACAACTAGGACTGTTCAGCCTGCAGAATAGGAGGCTCAGAGAGGGACCTTATCATTGTCTATGAATATCTGGTGGGAGAGAGTAAAGGCCAGACCAGACTCTTCTTAGTTACATCCAGTGGAAGGACAACAGGCTATGGGCACAAACTGAAATACAGAATGCTCCACTTGGAAACGTGCCAAATCCTCTGGCTTACTGTGAGCATGACTGAGCACAGGAACCAGCTGTCCAGAGAGGCTGTGAAGTCTCTATCCTTGGAGATATCAGAAAACTGTCTGGACACGACCCTGTGCAATCATCCCTAGCTGACCCTGCTTGAAGTATGATAGCTGGACTCAACAATCTTAAGGGACCTGTCCCCCCCTCAGCAATTCTGTATCTATATGGGATTTGGGATGCTTTCAGCTGGCTGAAGTTCAGCCAACAGCAGTCCAATGGAGAGGCTACATCTCCAGATACTGGGATGGACAGGTCTCCAGTATCAGCCTGAGCTACACAGACTAGCTTTCCAATCAGACTGCAATGATCTGCATTGATTGACTGTTTTGCAGCAATCCCAAACCAAGGAACTTCTGATAACCTACAGGAAAGGATGGTAGGATCTCAGTTTCTCAGGAAGCAAAGCTCTCCAGACAGAATTCAGAAGTAGGTGATGCTTTGCAGGAAGGGTTGTAAAGACTGGAACAGGCTGCCCAGGGAAAGACAGTCACCATCCCTGGAGTTACTTAAAAGTCATCTAGATTGTGGTGCTGGGGGACCACAGTGGTTTAGTGGTGACTTGGTAGTTCTGGGTTAATGGTTGGACTTGATGCTAAACGTCTCCCAAAACGATTTCTGGAATCATAGAATCATTAGGGATTGGAAGGGACCTTGAAAGATCATCTGGTCCAATCCTGTCACAGCAGGATCACCCAGACCAAGTCGCACAGGAACACAGCCAGGTGGGTCTGGAACATCTCCAGAGAAGGAGACTCCACAACCCCCCTGGGCAACCTGTTAAGATTAGATTCAGTCCATCTCTCCCATAAAATACAGAATTAAGCAGATGAAGAAAGTTAACTCCTGGCTCATCTAAGAAATCACCAGCTATTGTGTTGGTTGGCTTGGATATTTAACCTGATGAAGGCAGCACGAGTGTGGGCACTGCTGGAACATTTCTCATACAGCTGCATTCCACATTCTTACTTCTAATTGCTAATGTTGGCTTTAGATTAGCCCCATTTTGATACTGGATCTTGACAAGCTCTTCACGGACAGATGCTGAGCTCCAAATACCTTGGGAGAGGGGGTCAGGTCAAAGGAAAATAAGGGGATGGGTAGGAATTCAGCATGTTTCTTTCTTGCCTGGAGTATGAAAAAGGACTGATCAAATATGGAGCTTGCCCTTGCACTTGCTTTCCTGTGAGATGAATTTCACGCTGACAGCTCTTAGATGGGCATTTCCATACGATCCAAACACGACTGTCACTGAGGAACTACAGTTCACTGTATTGGGCAATGAGTGAGCTTGGCTTTAGGTGCATGGATGCATTCAGCATAAACAAGAACCAATTACCAAGTCAAATTCTGGCAGGAATACTCTAACCAAACAATAATTCCCTTCCTTCAGACACACTGTGCTTTCAAAAGGTACCTGTGATACCACTAATGAGCCCTGAATTACAGAGAAGAACCACGGATGAACTCTGAGGATGTTGAGAGTTCAGCTATTCTCTTCAGTCGGTTTGAAGCAAAGAGGGAAGTGGGCACAGAAAGCTTAAAACAGAACGGCTAATTCCTAGGGAATTCCTAGGGAAGGGATCCTACCCAGCTGTTAAACAGCTGCTCCTCCTAAGACAATTACACAACCCTGTTAAATGAATTTGAAGGAGCAATCTGAGGACAGTTAGGATGTTTCCTTGCATTATTACAATGCCAGGGCAATGTGCCACTCAGAAAAGCTTCACTCATGACATGCTGCTCAACTGCTAGTGATTTGCTATCTACTTCTAGCATAAGGGCACAGATCCTGAAGCTACAGATAGTTCATGTCTTTCTGGAAGCCACAGGGAATTATAAACAACGTAGTTGTTTCTTCCCATTCTGCATTACCATCAACCAAACAACATCTGCTCCTCCCTGCACTGTGCTCCATGCATGAAAGCATTGGGAAACCATCCAGTAATTAAACTTATTCATGGCTACTGCTATCATCGCTGAAGTGAGTAATGTTCTAACCCATCTGAAGGAGAACCACAGAAATAAGAGTGGGTTTCTGTCAGGAGAAATACTACTCCACTGGTAAAATCAGGGACTGAGCCAGTACCTAATTATATAATCTACTAACTCAGTCAAAACAAGGTCAGCTTTGACACTTGGACTGTGTTACTGGGATTATAAAGCCTAGAGCCTGACACAAATGTAGGCACATAAAGATAAGAAGATACTGTCTTCACGCTGTCACTCCTACCCTGCTGTCAGTACCAGTAAATTAAGGCATGACTGTGTTTCTGCATGCTCAGAGCATCGAAGCATCACAGGTGAAGAAGCAGGCAAACATGTATGTAGCTATATATCTACTATATACATTTGGCTGATATATACACACAGCTGCTTTTAAACAAGTTAATGCCTGCATTTTAAGTTTCATGCCTACATATTGGTAGGAGTAAGTCTCAGAATACTGAAGTAAGTCTCAGAATATTGAAAAACACTCAAAACACCTAGATTTTATTACTAGTAGGGGGTTTTTTAAAGATATGTGGGCATTCAGTTGCTTTTCTGATTGTTGGCTATCAGGAAAATGAACACAAACCTTGCAGTGATCACCCAATCCAATCTGGATTACGGTTTCTGATTACCCAGGTAAAGAGTGAAGTGAAGAAACAAGTCAGGCAGTTCCCAGTATAAAAAATACAGTGTGCTCGATGACTAAACCCGGGCTGTTGAGACCACGTGAGATTAGGAACACGCTGACAGATGTGTTTTTGGTCAGGACAAATGCATCTCCCTTCTTTTGGATGTCAGGATTCACGGCTGGGTGCTTATCCAGGTATTGCTATGCGAGCAATACGTCTGATTTCGCGCGACTGACCACGTGCAGGGCTATTTCCCAAGGACTTACCTTATCATTCACTACACTTTTGCCATCCCAGGCCCATCCTCGTTTTGTGAAATAGTTTACGGTTGCAAATTCAATTAATGCAGAGAACACAAAGGCGTAACACACTGCAATAAACCAATCCATAGCTGTGGCATACGCTACTTTAGGGAGGGAATTCCGAGCGCTTATGCTCAGCGTTGTCATTGTCAACACTGTGGTTACTCCTGCAAGGGGACACAAAGAAAAAGCATTAATATTTGTACTTAAGATGTTGGATGTGAAGAGAAAAACAAACCTAAACCTACAAGGTAAGAGAAGACTGAGAGGGGATGTTATCACGGTCTAGAAATGTCTGAGGGGTGGGTGTCAACTGGAAAGGGCCAGTCTCTTTTCTGTGGGACAGAAAAGCACTCGACACACTTTGTTTAATAAGGGAGGTCCAGTAGGAAGTCAGAAATTGCACTCTCAAAAAAACTAGAAGAGAGATCTGTGGAAATAAAGGAAGAGAACGACATTCTCCTGAAGGGGCTGTAGCAAGCAAAAACCCAGAGCCAAAGCAAGGCAGCCTCTATTTCTCAAGGAAATCAGTCTTCTCACATCAGGCTGAATCACACATAGAGAAACTAAAGTATTCCCTTGGTGGCCTGCCACCAAACACGTCTCCAGAATGGAAAGCAATGCCAAGGAATATACTCAGCACAGCTCAGCAAACCTGCACTGCACTGTGACAGCCAAGGAGATGCACAAGTCTTAGTAACAGCACACTGAACACTCATGAAATTGTTGTAAGAGGATTCTCAAGAGAAACTGAAGTCACTCTCCCTAAGCTAGATCCTCCACGGTCAGCAATCTGTCACCTGGGCTCTGCGGGATCGACCCAGCTCAAATTGTCCTGCCTCAAGAGAAGCACTTTTACCCACTGCATGAGGGGAAGCAATTACACCTACTCAGACCTCTCCAGGCTTTGCAATTTCCATCCCTGCTGCACAGAATCTCCATCTCTGAGGGTGCTACAAAGGATCAGAGAGCAAAGCTAAGTGGACTGGCCTCAGCGTGTACTCCCCCTTGATGTGCTTCTAAAGGTCTGTGCCGCAGGGAGAACAAGACACAGAATCATCCTGCTGAGTCACACAGTGTCCAGACTCTTCAGCAAACATAATCCTCTAATTGCTATTTTTCAGTCTCCATAAATTAAAGCAGTGCATTTGGTCAGGAATCAGCCCCGACACTGCTGGCATCAGCTGGTCTCTACAAGGAAAAGGAATCAGCTAGCGTGCTCTCTCGTATGGCAATGTGCAGGCAATGTATTTTGTGAAGAACTTATTCTCTCTTAGCACTTACACAACATACGGCTTCATTATTTTCAGCTCCTCGGGGAAAAGGCAGTCTATCTCACATTTTACATCATCACACTGAGATTTTACCTGAGCTGCGGATAAATAACTGTAATTGTGCAGAAGTGTCAGCACAGTGATTGTTTCTCAGAGATAAGGTGACCTTACCCACGTGTAAACACATACACTTGCCAAGGTGCTGCTCTGTTTAAGTCCTGCCTCTTAGAATAATCTTTTGGAAGCCCCACTGGCTTCTTCAGAAAGACTTCCCAGGACCTGAGGGGGGCTGCTTGGGAGAAGAGTCCGACCTCCACCTGACTACAGCCTCCCTTCAGGGAGCTGTAGACAGAGAGAAGGTCCCCCCTGAGTCTCCTCCAGGCTAAACACCCCCAACTCCCTCAGCCTCTCCTCACCAGCTTTCCCTCCAGTCCCTTCCCCAGCCTCGTTGCTCCAACTGCCTCCCAGTACTTGAGGTGAGTCCTCCCCAGTGCCCAGTAGAGGGGGAGAATTAGGTCCCTAGTCCTGCTGGCCATACTGCTGCAGATACAAGCCAATGATCACACATCACTGACTATAGATATGTGAATGCAGAATCCTGCATCTTGGACAACTTACTAAAAAGAAGACAACTATTAATCACTGTTTCAGCCTGCTTCAGGTCTTAAAGAATATATCCAACCACACTCACGTTAACATTCCTACTCTGCAAGAGTGAAAACACCTACGTGACCGCTAGCACTAAGAAAACTAATGAGATGGTTCCATCACCCGCATCTAACGTTGTTATTCAAATATATAGGATGCTTCTAAATGGTAAGACCCATGAAAATGAAGTGAGAATTAAACAAGAGTCACTCTGCTAATACTGTTGACACTGAATGCAGAACACTAAACACATTCCAGCAGGAAGCAGACTGGAATCTGGCACTGAGGAAGGCGGGATAAACTGGGTTTACTCCCTCTCATTAAAAATGCAATCAAGTGCTTTTCAAATTTATCTCCTAGTGAAAACACATTCCAGACTTATTTAATTAATGAGGATAAAGATTTCTTCTTCCAATAACTTAGAGCAAAGTTGAAGTGATACAACGCTGAGCCCGAATTCAGCTGGGATAGCTTATGTCAACACTATTAAGGAGATGCCATAAAGGAAAGGGATTAAAGAGCTCAACTATAAACGAAACCTCCCTATACCAAATCCTTAGTGTCAACCTAGAACCTGAAACTACATTGCAAGAGACTAGAAAGGGGAAGGAAAAGTAAGTTCTTTGAAACGTGAAATAATAAATCCAGTGAGATGCTGGAACAGGTTGCCCAGGGCAGCTGTGGCTGCCCCATCCCTGGCAGGGTTCAAGGCCAGGTTGGATGGAGCCCTGAGTACCCTGCTCTAGTGAAGGTGTCCCTGCCTGTGCAGGGGGCTTGGAACTGGGTGATCTTTAAGGTCCCTTCCAACCTGGCCAGTCTATGTTCTATGTTTCTTTGAAGAGAACTACCACAGCAGTTAGTCCTTTCTGAGACTTTGCAGCTCTCAAGAAAGTCCTTGAGATAAACTTCTCATTGATTCTGAAAAAAACTTTATAGAAACTAATACTCTATTTGAATATTGATCTATTTATTGTACAGTGCAAGGATGGGTAGAGAACAAGTGACCACGCCACGTCAAAACTAAACATGAAGTAAGATCAACAGAGAGGACAGGAAAAGCCATGAGAGGAGCTTGCTTTATTAACTTCCCTGTTGTATGGGCTGCACACGTCCATGGGTGGAGTCCACGTGAAAGCATCACTCAAATCAGACCTCAAATGTACCTGTGCAGCACTGTCGAGATGAATTCGGTACGAGCCAGGAGACAGTCAGAAGCAGCACAGGGACTTTGTTCTGAAAGCGTGTCTGCCTGCACGTTTCTGTAACGCACTTAGGCAGGAGGCCAGAGGGTATCAGAAATTCTAATGACAGCTGCTGCCAAGTAGGTATGGAGAAAGACTGGCAGATTTGCCTGGGGCTATGCGATTTAGAAAGTCCACTGGCAGCTTATGCTGACAATCTCATCTAGAGTGTAAAAGAATGCTAAGAAATAGCTCCACAGGGGACATCCCTGTGATGCAGAAAGCTAAGCCTGAGGTGTGAAAGGTGCATGCAGAGGCTAGGCTGCTCCATCAAGCAGAGGCTGGATGTGCCTTTACAGAATCCCAGAATTACTGAGGCTGGAAAAGCCCTCTGAGCTCATCCAGCCCAGTTAATGATCATACATCACCACTTCAGCCAGGGACACAGCCAGGCTGTCCTTAAACACCTCCAGGGATGGGGACTCCACCAGTGTCCTGGGCAATCCAGTCCAGGGTATCATCAGCCTCACATTCTACCAACACACTGGTTTGAGCGAGAAGGTCGTTACCAAGCAGCCTCCAGAAATGCTCCCGCTCTGGCAAACAAAGCTCGCTGGACTCAGCGTACTCACCAAAGACTGTCCTGGCAGGCACGGATTCTCTGTTCAGCCAGAACGACACTTGAGAGAGGATGACGGTCATGATGCAGGGCAGGTAAGTCTGAATGACAAAATAACCGATTTTTCTCTTCAAGTGAAAATGAGCCGTCATGACTGTGTATTCACCTGGGGGCCACAAACAACACGTTATCATCTTCAGCAAGTCCACTCGGGTGCTCGAAGCACATTGGGTATGGTTATGGCAAGCCAATGCACCAGGGTTACACTGCGCAGGACGTGCTTTGTGGTAGAGAGTTTGCAGGAGGCAGTATCTTACTCCTCTCCCGAGCTCCAGGAAAGATCAAGGCTCAGGAACTTACAGGAACTCTTGTATAACCTGACAGGAGCTTCAGTCCTGCAGGCTTCTGCACATAAGCAACCTTCTGCATTCATACCCAGGTACCCTGAGAACTTAATCTACAGTCAGAAGGCACATGTGTGGGTCTGTCACAGCCTAGCTGATGTAGGAAACACAGTCAGGTAGGATAATCCCCTGTTTAATACCAAAAACCTGATGAAAGAAGAACACGTTTGAAACCTACCTGCATCCAATTTTGTAGACAGAGTCACTCACCACATGAAAATTCAACAGTTAGCTCTGTCTTGGGTCACAAACATTAGAATTCCAGGTGGCATCAAAGAAGTCACTGAGGACAAGCTCATGACTGCCACCACCAGTGCCATACAGACTTGGAAGAGTCAGGCAAGTGCTGCTTGGTTGTTTGCACCATCCCTAAATAGACCAGGCTAGATGTCCTCTGTTTTGCAGTAGGCTTCTTCAGTACTCTGCTAACAGCACAGCAACGCCTGGGGTGTTCATCGCTGAGTGAGCACCTTTTTGCTTTACAACCCCTTTTACTAACCTGTGCTGGATTTAACCGTCTCTTTTCCAATTGTTTGTCCTAAAAGATCATACTGATTTAATCTCGAGCCATCTGGTGCCACCTGCACCGAATCGGAAGCGTTGTAGGTCCAAATGTACGTCACCTCGGAAGTGGTGTATGCATCTGTTGGAAATAAGGCAGAGCACTCTGTAGCAACTCACACTAAAGAGCTTCCACTAAAACACACACAGTGAGAAGAAAACCTTATGTACCAACCCAAACACTCCAAAATCATAGGGTATGGAGTATGTCTGGCTGCTTACAATAGCTTCACTGTAGGGTAACTGCCTACTGCAGCGTGGAAAGAGGATGCTCCTTTGTGATCTCATTAACCACAACTTATGGCTATCAAATGACAAACAAACGCCTCAGTAATCTGATGGCCTTTTAGGACGGGTTACAGCACAAGTGGGCAAGGGGAGAGCAACTGATGCCATCTACTCGGACTGGTGTATAGTGTTTGACTCTATTTGGCATGACATCCTGGTCACCAAACTGGAAAAACATGGACTTGATGAACAAACCCCTCGCTGGATAATGAACTGGCTGGATGGTTGCACTCAGAGAGCTGTGGTCAATGGCTCCAAGTCCAAATGGAGAGCAGTGATGAGTGGCAGCCCTCACAGGGCAGTGCTGGGACTGTTGGGATTGTTGACGATAGGGACAGTGGCACTGAGTGCCCCTTCAGCAGGTTTGCTGGTGACACCAAGCTCTGTGGTGTGGGGGACACACTGGAGGGAAGAGAGGCCACCCAGAGGGACCTGGACAGGCTGGAGAGCTGGGCCAGTGCCACCCTCAGGAGATTCAACCAGGCCAAGGGTAAGGTCCTGCAGCTGTCAGACTGAATTCAAGGGGTTCCTCCAGAAAACCCATTTCCTTTCCCAGACTCAGCAGAGAATGTGGACTACATGCAAATGGAACTGAAGAAATCCCTTTAGTGGGCAAAGCTCAGGGAAGATGTGATCCTGGTTCAGAAAGCAGAGTAAAAGCTGTAATGTAGGTAACTGATGTAGTGCTGCTGTTAGTCAGATCAAAACCCACCTGTCTGTAACATGCAGATGCCCTAAGGAGGGAAATTTTGCACCACAAGAAGAGATGAGGTACTTACAGCTGCCAAATTTCAGCGGGCATGAGTGAGCATCCATAGGGAAGTCCTCCAAGTGCATCGGACACTCCGCTTGGACTGTAAGCCTAAAAGGCAAAAGGCCACTCTGCATTTATAGAATCAGAGAACAGTTTTGGCTGGAAGAGACCTTCAGGATGATCCAGACCAACCTTTTCCCAGCCCTAGCAGCACCACTAAACCCTGTCCACCAAGGCAACATCAACACCTCCAGGGATGGGGACTCAACCCCCTCCCTGGGCAGCTGTTCCAGTGCCTGACAGCCCTTTCAGGAAAGAAATCCCTCCTGACATCCAACCTGGACCTCCCCTGGGGCAGCTTCAGGCCATTTCTCCTCATCCTAGCACTGGCCACTAGAGAGAACAGAGCAACCCCCACCTTTCAACAACCTCCTTTGAAGTAGCTGTAAAGAGCAATAAGGTCCCCGCTGAAGCTTCTCTTCTCCAGCCTAAACAGCCCCAGATCCCCCAGCCGTTCCTGACACATTTAAGTCAGTTAGCAGGGCAAGACAATCAGTCCTGCAGAAACGAGCAGAGTCCATACTGCTGTAGGAGCTGAAACTGAAATGTTATGCATTCAATGAATCAACATTTTAAGCAGCTCTCGCTTCTTCCCTTCTCTGTGCCCCTTTGTAAGGCAGTGCCCTACCAGAAAACCCTGGAAGAGCTGACTTCAAAACGATGAGCAAAGGCCACTGAAATGAAAACACAAATTCTAGCACTGCAGGTTCTGAAGAGGAGGAATCTTCTTCTCCTGTGGGATGCTGTGGCTCTCAAATGCTCACGACAGAAGCACATAAATACAGTCCATGTGCCAAAGCACTGTGCTCCACAGCTTTTCTCCTTTTTCCCTTGGTTTTGTTACAGTTTGAACAGGAGATGCAGAAACAAACCCATCTGTGCTCTCTGAGTAGACCGCTGCTCCTCACTGTCCGCGCTACCTGTCATCATTTGTACTGATGCAGTGCCAATGCGTTTGCTCTTGCTCGCTTTGTGGAAACAACCTGGTACCAAACACTGGGATGAAGATGATTTTTAGAGCTGTGAAACAGCTTGAAAAATATTTTTAAAGCATTCTCTTTCCCACTACTTTCAATTTAAAAAAAACCAACCCACCCAAATCTCTGTGGTTTTGTGCTAAAAAGAGCAGAGGGCACTGAACCTTTAAACCTCTGGCAAACAGTGAAGAGGTATGAGCCCTGTCCAGTGGGTGAGAAAGGTGTGGGACAAGACACACAGCAGCAAAATGTGAAACCATGACAATGCCAGAGCAGGATTCTCTAGATTCAGTTGCACAGGAACATGTCCAGGTGGATTTTAAACATCTCAAGAGGAGACTACACAGGGCAATACTGTTCCAGTGCTCTGTCACCCTCACCATGAAGAAGTTTCTTCTCAAAGTTATGTGGAACCTCCTCTGTTCCAACTGACATCTGTTTCCCCTTGTCCTATCAGTGGGTACCCCTGAGCAGAGCCTGGCTCCTTCCTCCTGGCACCTGCCCTTTCGGTATTGATCAACATTCATGGGGTCACCCCTCAGTCTCCTCTTTTCCAAGCTCAAGAGACCCAGC
>VZRI01005287.1:265384-295541 GCA_013397515.1 Upupa epops
TCTCAAGCAGAACTATGTCCTTGTGGAACTGAGAGCCCCAGGACTGGAAGCACTATTCCAGAGGTCATCTCACCAGGGTAGAGCAGAGGGGGATGAGAACCTCTCTCAATCTACTAACCACCCCCTCCTAATCCCCCCCAGGATGCCACTGGCCTTCTTGGCTACACTGCTGGCTCCTGGTCATCCTGTTGACCACCAGGACCCTCAAATCCCTTTCTCCAATGCTGCTCTCCAGCAGCTCAGTCCCCAGTCTGTATTGGTTCCTGGCTTTGCTCTTGCCCAGATACATCATCAAGTATTCTCTAAGCAAAAGTAAAATGTTACTGAGGCCCTATTAACCCTTTTTTCTCCCTCTTTAATTTTATTGCCACTGAAATTAAATCAATTAGCTTAAGGGCTGATGTGGTCAGCACAATGGTGCAGTAACAGGCAGAGACATACAGTATTCTAATAATCCTAAAATGGAGTTGGCAAACTGTGATTCTCACACACAGTGACTCCCCTCTGAAGGTCTCAACACCCTCCATGCAGGTGGTCAGTAGCTCTGACTATATTATAGAGTAACTTGTAGGAAAACTGATCACAGAGAGCCTGTAACAGAGCTGGAAATGAACCACTTTGCTAACCTTCTTTCTGCTGAGGCAGAACTAAAACAAAGGAGAGTCCTCCTGTAACCTTTTATCAGGAAAAATCACATCAAGAAATAGCTGGAGTAAAGAAGCCATGGAAAGACTTACCTCATGGTGTACAAGAGAGTCCCGTCATCTTGGATTCGCAGAAGCTTGTTTGGCATCGTCATGTTATGAGCCACTGACTTCTTCCCGTTGTGAAAAAACGTATCCGGGGTCCAGATCTTGCTGGCCATTAAGTTGTTCAGTCGAAGAATGTTCATTGGGCCCTTAAACTTTAACCTCTCGTCTTTCCACCTCTGACGGAAGAAAACGTCTATGGTGTATTCCTGCGTAAAATAAAGATAGGCTTTTCTTGACACAACAGAACAGTCCCCTGCTTTTGGAGAGCCAAAACAGAAATGCCCCTTGTCCTGTCATTGGGTGCCACCGAGCAGAGCCTGGCTCCCTCCTCCTGACAGCCTTTCCTCATCAGGGAGATGCTCAACTCCCTTCAGCATCTCTGTGGCTCTGCGCTGGACTCTCTCAAGCAGTTTTGTGTCCTTCTGGAACTGAGGGGCCCAGAACTGGACACAGTATTCCAAAGGTAGTCTTACCAGGGCAGATTAGAAGGGAAAGAGAACCTCTGACAATCTACTAACTAATCTCCTAATCTACCCCAGGATGCCATTGGCCTTCTTGGCCACACGGGCACATTGCTGGCTCATGGTCATCCTGCTGGCCACCAGGACCCTGAGGTCCCTTTCTCCTCCACTGCTCTCCAGCAGGTCAGTCCCCACTCTATACTGGTACCTCGGGTTGTCCTTGCCCAGATGCCAAACTCTACAGTGCCCTTGAATTTCATCCTCCCTGCCCAACTCTCCTGCCTGTCCTGCTGAACGGTAGCCCAGCCCGCAGTCATGTATGAAAGGAAAGCAAGGCACACAGACAAAAGTCACTTGTCCCAGTTCATTTACCATATGAAAAGCAAAAGAGAATCCATGCCTTTTGCATCCCGGTGCTATAGTTACTGATCTCATGGGCCCTCCTGAGCCAAATCTGTTCTACTTAAGATCATGAATACCCTGTTGATGACTACTGTGCTATGCAAATAAAACCAGGGAACTATTAAAGACTGGAATACAGCCAAGGTGATAAACCCCTAGCATTTATTAAAAGATGCTACGTGAAGATGTTGTAACTATTTCCTATCCCTTACTGTAGCACTGTGTGTAAATGCTGTGTAAAGTTTACTTTTCAAGCAAGACTAACATTCTGGTAGGAATACAAACCTGGATTCCAGCATAAGAGGCTCCAATTAAGAGTTGTTTCACACAATCTGCAGATATTTTCTTATAGGAAATTACTGAGGCTGGAAAAGCCCTCTGAGCTCATCAAGTCCAGACTATAACCTAGTATCACTACAGCAGCCAGACCAGGGAGCTCTACAGCTCCCTGAAAGGAGGCTGTAGTCACAGGGGGTCGGGCTCTTCTTCCAGGCAACTAGTGCCAGGATGAGAGGGCAGGGCCTGAAGCTGCCATGGGAGANGAGAGGGCAGCCTGAAGCTGCCATGGGAGAGTTAGGTTGGATGTTAGGAAGCGCTTCCTCAGGGAAAGGGTGATCAGACCCTGGACTGGACTGCCAGACAAGTGTGTGAGCTAGTGTCCTGGGCTGCAGCAAAATAAGCAGTGCTAGTTGAAGGAGGGGATTCTCTCCTTCTGCTCTGCACTGGTGAGACCCCACCTGGAGTACTGGGTCCAGTTCTGGACTCCCCAATGTAAGGAGAGAGAGCTCCTGGAATGGGTCCAGAGGAGAGCAACTCAAATGATCAGAGGGCTGGAGCACCTCCCCTGTGAGGACAGGCTGAGCAAGCTGGGGTTGTTCAGCCTGGAGAAGAGGAGGCTCCCAAGTGACNGCAGTGTTGAAGGCCAGGTTGGACTGGGCCCTGAGTAACCTGACCTAGTGAAGGTGTCCCTGCCTGTGCAGGGGGATTTGAACTGGATGATCTTTAAGTTCCCTTCCAACCCTGGCCATTCCATGATTCATTCTGTGATTCTCAATGTCTACCTGCTCACCTCGCTTACAGCGACTATTGCTTGAGGAATAAATAAGGTTTCTGATTTCTTTTGTTTCTACCAAGGACATTAGCACTCACGGCTGTTGGGGAAATTTTTGAAGTCAAATAAGGGCTGAAGAAAGAAAGTCTGAGAAAGAACTCTAAGACTACTTTGTGATGAATGCTAAAACCAGAGCCAGAAGCACATAGATCTATAAAGATATGTCAACCTAGAAGACTTCAAATAATTACCTTTTTAAACAGAACAACAGAGGAAATAATGAATTTGAATGTTAATTGAATTATTTCCAATGTAGTGTGCTGCAAATCACAATGCCACCAACATTATCCTTCATCTCAGAATGTCACCTATTAACTATTTTAATTCAATTACAAAAGTTTTAATTAGCTCCTTCCATCATAATTTATCCTCGTAAGCCTTTGGAACGTTCAGCTGTGCTTTGGTTTTAATTGTTCTGTTCAAGTTTGGGTTTGTTTGTTGTTCTGAACAACACAGCTCTTCTCCTCTCAGGCTAATGTCAGAAGAGATTTGGATCAGGGCTCTGGTTGGAAGCCCATAAGGCACAGCAGCACTGAACTTCAACATCTCGGAGACGTAACAGCTCAGAGAGACACAACAGTGAAAGTAAAAGGGGTCTGAGCCAACGTTTTGCTTTGCCTTCCTCCACTGTCATTCGTTTGCAGCATGAACTGGAGAATGCCTGTTGTGGAGCAGCGTTTCCTTTGACATTAAATCCTCTGCTTGACAGAGAGAAGTGCTTTTATGACACAGCTAATACAGACACAACAGAGCTTTAGTCACAACAGTTCATTTCGAGTTAGCCACAGACTTCTGGACAAGACTCAACAGATTCAGAAGCCGACTACGTTGGGCAGAACAGAGGGTAGAACCTTTTTAGCTTCAGTCAAACTGTTAATCTGCAGCAACGGTGCCATTTTTTAACTCAGTGCATTTGGAGAAGTGAAATGACTCTCAGTTTGCCCACGGAAGTGAGAGCAGAGTATAAATCTAAAGGCAGGGATCAGTATATATCTTACACCATTTACCAGAGATGCAAACGATTCAGAAACTCACCATGTCGGTGTCTGACACAGGTCCAAAACTGGTCACATAGATGTTAGTGAAGACTTCAGTGATACTATCTGATAGAAAAAGAGAAAAAGAAGTAAAGATTTTCAAGTTCTGGTACTTCTTCTGATTCTCTGGGCAAAATTATGGGATATTCTGAATAAGTTTCTACTACTGGTTACTATTTACCACTATTTACTACCAGTATCCTGTTGTAAATATAGGGGGGAGTCTCTATCCCACTTACTGCACAGGTTATCAAATGAGTTTGTCCCACTGACTAGCTGATTTCAGATGAAAGACTACACAACCATCAGCAACTCCAAACATACTCATTCCTCTCCTCTCCACCAGCAAAAATAACCAGCGCTGTTTGGACTTCATCATTCTAAACACAAACTGCCTTGGTGCAGAGGCGTCACCTGTGCCTTCGCAGACCTTTACTACTGAAACCTTTCCAGCTGCAGGCTGTTTTCTCTATTCTGAACAGCTTTTCCAAAGGCAAAGACAAGAAAAAGCTTACAAAGCAGTTACTACTCGCAAAGCAGTGACTACACCAACCGCAACACCCGACAGCATCCTGCTTTTTAATTGCATACGGTTTTAAGTGGCACGTGTTTTAACGTAATCGTTCCTTCCCTCGATACACAATACTCCTGATCCGCTGTTTGGGTGCTGGAAATACGATCGGGAAATGTTTTCCCCTAATCATTGCAGTTAGACAGCCATGAAATCAGAATATTAAATATTGTACTTCAGGGAAAAATAATTGCTGAGTTTTCAATGAGGCTGCAAACGGAACGATGTTCACTCAGAGGGAGAGCGCGCGGCCGCAGGAAATTTCTTACAGCAGTTGCCAACCACTGTCTGTATTCGAGACAGTCAAGACAAGGAATTCTCTGCCTCAAAAAGCCAGTTCCTTGCTGGAAAAGAAAGACTCGAATACAAGCAGCTGCAATTTTACTCAGCCCTGAGTTCTCCCACTCTAGAAATAATATAGCTGTTAAATATTTTGAAGGGACTAGAGGGAAAGTCTGATGTGGAGAGGATGAGGGAGCTGGGGGTGTTTAGCCTGGAGAAGAAGAGTCTCAAGGGGGATTGTCTTCCCCTCTCCAGCTCCCTGAAGGGAGGGTGTAGTCAGGTGGGGGTCAGGCTCTTCTTCCAGGCAACTGGCGACATGAAAAGAGGGCAGGACCTGAAGCTACACCAGGGGAGGGTTAGGCTGGATGTTAGGAAGTTCTTCCTCATGGAAAGGGTGCTCAGACCCTGGACTGGACTGCCCAGGGCAGTGGTGGAGTCCCCATCCCTGGAGGTGTTTAAGGACAGCCTGGCTGTGACCCTTAGTGCCCTGATCTGGCTGCTGTGGTGATGCTAGGTCATGGGCTGGGCTGGATGAGCTCAGGGGTCTTTTTCAATCTCAGTAATTCTGTGATATGAGTGATTGTGCTGCTGTGCTATGAGTTCCATACTTAATCACCACTGAATATGAATAGTTAGCAGTTTCTACACTCCTAACAGCTACACTTTGAGGCACAGGTAGATTTTACTGTATTGAGGCCAACAGAATACTCACAACCCTCCTTGAGGAGGAATCACCAGGGAGCAACCATGAGGGCAGCTGCTCTAGCAGCCACCAGGCAGAGGCAAGCCTGACCTGTGAGCAGATACATGAGGAGCAGTGGATTCTCAAAGGGATGTAACTCTACCCAACGCAGAGACACAGTTAGGCAGTACCTTCAAGCACTTTTGGACCAGCCCTCCACTGTCCTCTTCAAGGGAACTTGAATTACCTTCCCCACTGAAACACTAGATGTGTTGATTAGAATATAGGACTTGTAGTCTTTTCTACCAAAAAGGATCTTCTATCCAGGATCATCTCCTTTTTAAGCAAATAAATGAAGGCTCACTCTTCCCAAATGCCACTAGGGAAGTTCCATAGCACACCTGCCATGCGCAGCCTGAGAGAGGGTCGCTCGTGTGAGCATCCTCACACAGGCTGCGTTGATTTTCACTTCAAACATCTCACAAACTGATTTGAAGTCTCTGGACAACTAGGGGTGCTGGACTAGTACTGACAGAGGATGAAGTATGGGTCTGGCTGATGCATCACGCAGAAACCACAGTTACAGCTCAGAAGACCAGTGACTGCACGCTGCCTGTGAGAGACACTCCAGAAAATAATCATTCTCTCCAAATGGTTACCTGGCAGAAGCTGAGATGAAACGGAAAAGCAACAAGGGCACTGCTCTTCAGGAGGTAAAACAGTGCTGCTGGGACTAACTGTGCAATTTGGCCAGTACTGTGGAATTGGCCAGTACTATAATGACAATAGGGAAAGGTTTTTCACTGACAGTGATCCGGGTTTGGAACGGGCTGCCCACAGAAGTGGTCGAGTCACCATCCCTGGAGGTGTTCAAGGTTAGGCTGGATGAAGGGCTGAGTGGCATGAGCTAGATGGCAGATGTTAGGGTTACTGGGTTGGATTTAGGTTGGACTGGATGATCTTTAAGGTCTTTTCCAACCTCATCAGTACTGTGAGACTGTGAAAACACAAAGTCTTCATTATAATTCCATGAAAGAACACTGGTGTTACAAAACTACAACAAATATCCCAACATCAGAGACCAAGGCTAATAGAAATTACACTGGTACAGTCTAAGGGAACACTACTACGGGCAGCAGAGGTACTTCACGTCCTTGGAACGAAGGATTAACTCACCCATGGATTTGTGTCAACAACAAAACCTTTACTACTTAAATTAGTTTAAAAGCATTTAAGAAAGGGATTTTTTCCCTTAATTCATCTGTCCTGGTCTATTAACGGGGGACAGAACTGGTCGAGTCATCCTTGCAGCAAATTCACTTTGTGTTCCACTTCAGGAGCCCTCCAGAAGATGCTGCAGCAGCGAGCAAGGCAACATCCCACTTTGTCCTGGACTGAAAATCTCTGACTAGAAGATGTTAATAAGACTCAAGTTACCTCCTATTCCCCAGGACTCCAAGTGGCCTGGCCTTTATTTAAATCTGGATTGGGTTAGATATGAGGAAGCCCTCATAATGATCAGAGCCTGGAATGGACTGCCAACAGACCAGTTTGAGATGGAAGAGACCTTCAAGATCATCAAGTCCAATCTTTTCCCAGCTCTAGCAGCACCACTAAACCCTGTCCTCCAATGTGTACCCTTCCCTTCAACACCTCCAGGGATGGGGACTCAACCTCCTCCCTGGGCAGCTGTTCCAGTGCCTGACGGAACCTTTCAGGAAAGAAATCCCTCCTGCCATCCAACTAAAGTCCTGAAGCAGATTCATCCCTGAGAGCCTCAGCAATGGGAATGGATACAAATTCATCATGTACCTTTATTTCTCTTCTACCAAAACTGCCTCAAACCAGCTTGGCTCCAGGCACTGGTGACACCAGTCCCTCTCCCTTGGTGAGGGTTCATATTGAGGGCAGACGCTTCACCAGGCTGCTTCTCAAGAGTGAAAGGAGCAGGCAGAATGCCTTGAAAGAGAGTATGAAAGGGACACAGAAAGCTGAGAAGTTACAGGAGATGAGAAGAAGGAGGGAAAAGGATAAGAAAACAGAACAAAGGGTGACAGGAAAGAAAGAAAGAGAAAAGGGCACGGAAGAGAAATTTATTTCTGCCTCCTACTTTTCTCTGTGAACTCGGCTTATTTGATGCTTCTATTCGTACTCCACGGACGAGGGAAGTGGGCCTTCAAGACAAAAGGAGCTGAAATGCAGTAGATCTGGAACTATTCCTGTCACCATCTGTCAGTGCTAGCAGCCTGAGCCTCCTGCTTTGCTACTTCACATGGTGCTACAAGAAGGCTTCGCCTGAATCACAAATGCAGACGCAGGAGTGCAGAATCAGCGTCTATTAAAAGACAAAAAAGAAACTTCATCTCTTTTTTTTACAGCAGGTATTGTAGTTCTTGCTTTGAAAGAGCACACGCTGAATTAACACATACTGCTAGGAACCGACTGCAATCAATTCACAGGCGCAAGGCACAGTTTGGGATGGACTCTCCAATCAGAACGACTCCAGCAGGCACCACAGTTACAGACTTTTTATAGCTCACTCTCTGTCAAGAACAGCACAAGTCATCACAGCCCACTGGAGATTCAAATAGCTCTGGATCGTGGGTGCTTGTGGATAAGCCAAAGGAATGTATTCAGCTAAAAGTGTTTGGTGTAACGTGTTCCTGTGCAAACCATGCGGCGGCCTCTGAGGAGAAGCAGCAAGGTTTGCCCACTCGGAACCAACGGATGCCTGGTGCTTCTGCAAACAGTCTAGTTTTTTCAAGCAGAAGCCTCAGCTGGAAGGAGGGGTGACTGACTCATTGATACATGGGAGTTGGTGGGTTATTCTGAATCACTGCCTTTGAAGGTTAAACAAAGAAACAGGAATGAGAAAGAGTAAGGATTTGGGTTCTATTTCTGACTCTTCATTGAGGTGGGAAAAAATGTCTCTGGCAAAGAGTGCGACACGTAGATCACTTCGTCACATCAAGCGCTCTGAGACTCGGCAAATGCTATCACAGCATTGCTCCTAACTTGCCTTGGACTTAAATGCCAAAAGAGAAGCCTTCTCTGCTTTAGCTTAGGCCGATCTCTCAGAAGATGGAAGCCAAAGGATCCCCACAAAGTTAAGAATAAAGAAAGGGAGAAGAGCACACCCCATGGAAGTGGTAAAAGAGATGACTACTAAGATCATGTTCCACATGTTTCACCAGCAGCTATTTCTTCTGCCAACCCCCCAGCAGACTGTGCTGCCATTCAGTGAGACCTGGACAGGCTGGAGAGCTGGGCAGAGAGAGATGGAGTGAGGGACAACAAGGGTCAGGGGAGAGTCTGGCATCTGGGCCAGAACAACCCCAGGGACTAGTAGAGGTTGGGGACTGACCTGAAGGAGAGCAGTGAAGGAGAAAGGGACCTCGAGGTCCTAGTGACCAGCAGGATGACTCTGAGCCAGGAATATCTTGGCCTTGAATGCTTCCAGGGAGGGAGCAGCCACAACCTCCCTGGCAACTTGTTCCAGCATCTCACTGCCTTCACAGGGAGGAATTTCTTCTTCAAGTCTAATCTCAATCTCCCCTCCTGTAGTTTGAAGCTGTTCCCCCTTCTATCACTAAAAGTACTCACAATAAGTCCTTCTCAAGTTTTTCTGTAGTCCCCTTCTGGTGTTGGAAGGCTGCTATAAGATCCTCTTGGAGCCTTCTCTTCTCTTCCCCAGGCTGAACAGCCTGAACTCCCAGCTCTCACGCTGCTGAGGCACCCTATCTAACGGTCTGAACTCCTGCCGACTTGTTCCTCAGCAGAGGAGCTTGCTCAGCTGAAGTAGGCTGCTTGGCAGGGCATTTTTAATGCCTGAAAGCCTAAATCAATCACGGGTTGAGTAATGGAGATGGTTAGAGAAGTCCGATGAAAAGGTTCCTCATCAGCATTTACCCAGTTGTCAAAATGGGAGACTCCTGCCGAGGCGATGCGATGTGGAACCGGTGCCTTTGCACTGCTGCCTGCCAGGCAGACTTCAAAACTTCTCACATTCCTTTCAAGCATCCCTCCTCACCTGCCTGCATCTCTGAAGAGGGCTCCAGTGTGTGTAGCTAAACATGCAGTACCTGAAAGCTCCTCTTTTCTTGAAGAATTATGAGCATTAAACACAATTCTAAGTGCTCCTATGAATGAAGATGCTTGGGCACCAGTGGCATTTGACAGGCACTTCAATGTTATCATAGGCTTCCTCCACAAGTTTGAAGAAGTCACTCAAGGATAGGGCCAACGACTGATGTTGATGCCCAATTACCTCATTAAATATATTGGACAAGCTCCACAAAGTTATTTAAGCTCCAAGTTTCCACTTAAATCAATAAAAGTTAAAGAGATTGTCTCTGTGGTCCAGATCATAATGACTACATTCTGCACTTCTATCTGTCTGATCCCCTTCAGTCCCAAATTCCTGTCGAACGTTGTCAGTACCTACAATTCCCTGGCTGCTTATATTTCCACCTTAAGGCAAAAAAATATCCTGATGCTGCCAAGAAGCTTAAAGAACTGGCTCAGGACCAAGTCCCAGCGAGTTCCTCCAACTATAAATAATTACAGAGTTACTGGGCCAGAAAGACTTCGAGAGAGAAAGCAAGAAAACAAACAAGAGACTGATTCCACAACCTAGCAATGCTCATGGGATGCAGAAGACGTAAATTGAAGCTCTGCTCAATACCTAATCATTTACTCAAAGCAGAACAATGCCTTCCAAAGACCAAGGGATTATGCTCTGTCTTAAAAAATGCACCTCTGTGGTTACAGACCCTGTCACACACTGAGCTGACTTCCCGTCTCTGCTTCAAATCAGAGTGAGCACTCGACAAATAGGTGCTCTCTTTCAATCTACTAGCCTCTAGTAGATTGGCTAGTAGAGGCTCTCAATCTACTAGCCTCTCTCAATCTACTAGCCACAGCCTGTCTAATCCACCAGAGGATGCCACTGGCCTTCTTGGCCACAAGGGCCAATTGCTGGCTCCTGGTCATCCTGCTGGCCACCAGCACCCCCATCCCTTTGTCCTGTGCTGCTGTCCAACGGGTCAGTCCCCAACCTGTACTGGTAAACATTAACAAAGGGAGAATCGAAACATCGAAAATAGAAAGAGGGAGGGAATGAAATCAGTGCCAAGAGCAATCCAAACACATGGGCAGTATGAAATAGATTCCCATGGAGCCACACTACCATAAAATACAACAAATCTCAATTTCTTCCCTTTTCATTACCTCCTCACACACCAGAAAAAGAAAGAAAAATGATTTTAAAGCATTCAGCTCTACAATAAATAACAAAACTGAGTAATTTTTAGTTGTGTAAGAGGTTCAGTAAAAACCTGGAAGTGAAAACTAAGTAGAGTTTGGCTGGGAGAGATGTGATCTTACTGAGATAGGTTGCTTTAAAGGTCCAGGGCAAGCCAACAAATACACAATCCATTTGGTAGCACACCAAAAAGAGCCAGCATTCCAATGGAAAATAAAACATCAGCACAAATCTCATCCTTTTGGACACTACAGATTCCATCAAGATACAAAAAGATCACAGAATAGCCAGGGTTGGAAGGAATCTTAAAGATCATCCAGTTCCAACCCTCCTACTCACTAGGTCAGGTTACTCAGGGCCCCGTCCAACCTGGACTTCAACACTGCCAGGGATGGGGCAGCCACAGCTGCCTTGGGCAACCTGTTCCAGCATCTCAGCACCCTCACAGGGAAGAACTGTTTCCTCATGTCCAACCTCAATCTCCCCTCTTAAAGGCTGGAACCCTTTCCCTGTGTCCTCTCGCTATGCATCTGTGTCAAAAGCCCTCCCCCAGCCTTCTTGTAGCCTCCTTCAGCCACAGGAAAGCTCCTAGAGGGTCACTTGGGAGCTTCCTCTTCTCCAGGCTGAACAACCCCAACTGGCTCCCTCACAGGGGAGGTGCTCCAGCCCTCTGATCATTTGAGTTGCTCTTCTCTGGACCCACTCCAGGAGCTCTCTGTTCTTCTTATGTTGGGGAGTCCAGAACTGGACCCAGTACTCCAGGTGGGATCTCCCCAGTGCAAAGTAGAGGGGGGAAAATCCCCTCCCTTGTCTGATCATAAGTGCTTTTTCTGATGCAGCCCAGGACACGGTTGGCTTTCTGGGCTGCAAGCACACACTGACACCTCCTGTTCAACTTCTGCTCCACCACCACCCCCAAGTCCTTCTCCTCAGGCTGTCCTCAATCCTTTCTCCTCCCAATCTGTACATAATAACCAGTCTGAATATCAAACGGGACTCCTGTGTTGTTTAGATCAACTGGGTGAGCATGATAAAGCTAAAATGAACGAGACTGCTCCAATATTGTCAAAAAAAAATGAGACAGAGGAAGACAAAGAGAACAAGAGCACTCAAACAAGTCTGGAAATTGAAGGGAACAGACTTTGATAAAGTGGAGCAGTAATTATTTGGATTGATCCAAATCAGTGTCATCAGGCACGTAGGGATGGGAACATTATTGTTCCCACGCTACTGCATTTCCATCCACGCTGCTTACAGCCTTGTGCAGGTACTGCAGAGCAATTCCCCAAATTATTTCAGACCTTAGAAACACTTATTCAGAAGTTTTTATCTCTATTTGTAAACAAAAATAAATGCTTGAGTGCCATGACCCTGATACTTAGAGTCACGGAACACCCCCTACAATTGTGCTGCATTCCCCTTCTAGGTTAATTTCAGGTTCAGTCGCTGTGCTTTCTTCCAAGTCACAGCATTTATTTATCATCCTGCTTGATACACTCAGCTCTGCCAGCACCTCCTGCTCTCCAAACCACATCTCCCCACACAACAACGGGATCATTTCTCAGATGCAGCAGCTTCAAGGTTCAATTTACAGCTCTGATGCAGCCGAGTCAGGGCTTCTGAAGCTATGTCTTTATCACACAGCGACTCCCAACTCACTTTATTGTAGTTGCTGTCTTATTTGCTTATTCATCTCCTCTTACACAGACCCATGTACTTTTCCAACCAAGAGCACTCAGCCTAGATTTTCTCCAAGACAGATCCGGGGAGCCGTGCTCGGTCTTATGCTGGGTCCATGCCAACATGCCAGTGAAATTACAGGTTATGAAATGTTTCTCCTTCAGTATCTTCCTTTAAACCCTAATTTGAGATTAAAAAGCCCCGAATTCTCCTAATTGCCTGGAGGAACATCAGATGTCAATGCCCCAGCACGTCCAAGTTCTGTGACACGGCCAGAGAACGCGCCCTGGAGTGCCCAAGTAATTGTGGTAATACATACATAACACGTAGAGGATGTCACCTTTGCCTCCACACTGCTTTTTCCAAGCTGAAACAGACACTGCCACAGTGCTTATTACCATGGCTAATTATTTAATGAAGACATGCCAGAGCCCACTGAAGTCACTGAGAAAGGCCAGCTTCAGAGGAAGCCTTTGGAGAATGCCAGGGAGGAAAGGTTTGGAACCCTGGGGCTGACAGAAACTGGGAAGAAGCTCCGTGAAGAACAGCCTTGCCTGTTCTGTTGCAAACACTCGCTGTCCCCAGAGGCTGGCACGTTCAGAGGCTCGCTGCTATCAGGGCAAGGAATGAAACGCACACGTTGCAAAGTCTCAAAGGTTGACGGAGCTCCCGGAGAGGTCAACAGACTTAAGCACTGAAAATGATGATCCTTCCACATTATTACTACTATCCATGTCTAGTGCCCAGTTACCACAGCCTTGAATTGTGCAGTCATTAAAAATGGAGCTACAGCTCTTTTATCTTTCTCTAGCCTTGTACTTTGCATTCAAGCATGACAGGAACCGACGGCAGAAGAAAGGCAGTGCCTACATTTAATAGAGCTGTGTACCAGTGGGCACTCTTAATGCAGCGAGAGACTTGAATATCATTTGAATAGGTAGCACTGTATGAAATGCTGTAATAGCTTCTCAAAAGATTGTGACCCTAGATAGCATTTTAATCCTTCTATCAACCAGCCAGCAGTTCCTAATTCAAGAGAAGTGAAATAACTATGAAGTACGGGAAATTAATGTTTACCCAAACTACTCTAATATTCTCAAAAAAAATAGCATGGGCTTATGAAAATCAGTTTGAGGTTGTGTGTCTGTTAACACCCTAAATACCCAAGGTACATACGAACAGCTAGACACGCTTTTCCTTTACCCTCCCCTCGTCGACTATGCAATGTAGAGAAAGGAGGAGGAGAGGAATGGGGTTTGAGCACACTCGGACCGGCTGCAAAGCTGCCTTTTAATTCTTAACCTCTTTTGTTTGGCAGGACAACCAACGGGATGTTCAGGTAAGAAGTCTCTTCCTGAACAGAACTGCTGATAACCAACGAGTTCACAGCTTGACACAACAGAGAATTATATTAATACTTAAACTGAACAAGTACCCCCAAGTGAGCAAAAGTAACACGGGCAGTAACGGGGCAGTCCGATTTAAAATCCCATTTTAATAGGTTTCAGAGTTGTCAGCTACTCTTCCGTTATCTAGTCCATAATAACAATAAAAAGGTCTTAAATTAAGGCTGTATAATGTGTCTACAGGAAGCACTCCAAAGTCCCACGGCTGAGTCACTTGGATGTCTCCAAGCTACTTTACTCCTAGCAGCGTTTCCCAGAATCTCCTCTAAAACATACTCCCAGGACAGTCCCAGAGCTTGGATTAAGCTGCCTCAAATTTGTCTTTTATGGTTGTCTGTGACAAGAGAATCCCCCTCTGGCTATCCAGGGGACTTTCAGAACCCATCAGGGTTCTATATGTGGAAAGGCTATATTTTTGGGACATAAGTCTGCTTTTAATATTAAATTAACAGTTGGAATATTTACAGGCAGAGAGTACAAACCAGCATGTTTTTGTTCTGAAACAAAGCCTATCAGGAGTTGAATTAGAATCCAGCTTCTTAAAGTACAGTCTGCTAAGCAGATATAATGGCTCTGTGAGAATTCAGACAGCATCTACCACAGAATATGACTTTAAACCAACTAATCATCTCAAAAATAGGATGTCATGCAGCAGCAACCACGTTCATCTGCTCATTCTTATTTATGGCCAACTAAAGACAAAATGCCTGGTAAAAACCACTAAAAGAAAGAACTCTCTGACAGCTTTCAGCATCCAGCAAATGGAAAGGAATTACTGAGGATGTGACCATTCCCTTATCTCAAACCAGAGGCATTTTTATCTCTGCTTGTTATGGTTTTTATATGCAGACTTTTCATTTATTTTTCCAGGAGGAAATATCCTCCCTTCTCTTCAGAAACTGCATGAAATAATCAAGTAGAAAAGCATCTGGTGTTGGTACTCAGTTAACACTACGGACACTGACCAGACTAGTCCATGCTACAACTGCTCCTCAGTTTCTTCTCATCCAGAAAGACCTCTTTCCTCATTCAGTGTGAAAAATACAAATGATTTCAAATAATTAGAATACAAAGGCATTTTGGTAGCCTGTATTGGTTAGAAGGAATTATCTAGAAGATTAGGCTAGTGTATTCAGGACAGGAACGATCCACTCCACCCACTGCTAAATTCCAAGTGTAGGCTTTTCTTCCGCCTCCATTCCCTTTCTGCTCTGTGATGTTCTCCTGAAAGCCTCACACAGTTGAGAGAAAGGATGGCTCCAAGACAGTGACAGTCTGAAGAGCCTCTTATTGTGGGACAACTGAGAATGGGTACAAAAAAAGAGAAGGAGAGAATGTGCTGGAAGACAACTGCCTCTCTTAGAAGAGAGAATGGGCAACCAGCAACCAAAATCAAGGAAAAGAACCCCTACCAACAGCTCAACCTTCCAGTCAGAACTTCGATTGCTTTTCTCACCTTCATGTATTTAAGGGGACAAAAGGATGTGACTTTAAAAGCTGAAACAGAAGGTGCTAAACACAAATAGGTTACTCTAAGACTGAAACACATGAAGCATCACACTTTTACAAAGTTCTTCCCTGGAGCACTGGACCAGGCTGCCCAGGAGGGTTGTGAAGTCTCCTTCTCTGGAGACATTCAAAACCCGCTTGGCTGTGTTCCTGTGTGACTTGGTCTGAGTGATCCTGCTGTGGCAGGGGGATTGGACTAGATGATCTTTTGAGATCCCTTCCAACCCCTAAGGATTCTATGATTCCATAATCATTCCAAGCTGAATCTATCTTGTGTATAAATGTCTTCACTCAGGACCATTCTATGTTAGCAATTACGTGACCCGTGTGACAGAGCACTTTCCTAGGGCTCATAGACACTGATCTACTCCTTTACCAACGGTGGATCATCCTCCCAGCTCCTTCACCCTCCTGCACTTGATTAAAGTCACCCCTTTTGCAGAGCAGTTTGAGTCCTGGAAAAGCCGTGATAGGATGGACACACAGGTTTTACGGGGAACATCAGTCTGTAACTGATTTCTTCCCCAGCTGTCTGTGTCAGAACACAGGCAGGTTCAGCCGTCCATGGCACAGGGTTTGGATGGTAATTAATTCTATTAGTCATACACAAGGAGAGTACAAGACATTTAATTTACAGCTTGTAAAAATAAACCCCAAGCTTAGCCAGATGGAATATCCATGCTTTTCCCAAACACAGGGCAGATCAGGATAGATCATTTCCAGTGGTTCAATAAAACACTAAGGATGTGCAGGACCAAACCTTTATGTATGGACATCAAAAATACATGTGATGGCTTGGTCAGATGCAACTGAATCCAATCTCTGACAGCAGCTGCACACCTTTACTAAAGCATTTAATGTTATCTGATGTGCACAAGAATCCCAGGTAAGAGAAAAACTGATTTCCACTGCTTTCACAGAGTTAACTGCTCTAATTATCAAACAGCCCTCAACATATGGCATAGAAATTACGGAATGCAAATCAAGAGCTGAGTGCTACAAAGGGTTCCCACACAGCAGCACCACATCCAGGAGGTCAGCACAATCACGGAATCACAGAACTATTGAGTTTGGAAGAGCCCTCTGAACTCATCCAGCCCAGCCCAGGACCTAACATCACCACAGTGGCAAGACCAGGGCACTAAGGGCCACAGCCAGGCTGTCCTTCAACACCTCCAGGGATGGGGACTCCACCACTGCCCTGGGCAGTCCAGACCAGGGTCTGAGCACCCTTTCTGTGAGAAAGGGCTTCCTAACATCCAACTTAACCCTTCCGTGGCAGCTTCAGGCCTTGCCCTCTCTTCCTGGTACTAGCTGCCTGGGAGAAGAGCCCAACCACCACCTGACAACAACTTCCCTAGTCATAGAGAAGGACATTCCTGAGTCTCCTCCAGCCTAAATAAAATCAACTTCCTTCACCTCTCCTCATCAGCCATTCCCTCCAGTCCCTTCCCCAGCCTCATTGCTCCTCTGGACCTACTCTAGCCCCTCAATCTCTTTCTTGAAGTGAGAGACCCAGAACTGCCCCCAGGACTCGAGGAGTACCCAGTACAGGGGGAGAATTACATCCCTAGTCCTGCTGGCCACACTATTCCTGATCCAAGCCAGGATGCCACTGGCCTTTTGTGCTACCTAGGCACACTGATGGCTCCTGTTCAGCCTGTTGTCGACCAGTGCTGCCAGGTCCCTCTCTGCCAGGCTGCTCTCCAGCCACTCATCCCCCAGTCTGCAGCTGCAGGGGGTTGTTGTGGCCAACTATACCTTTCTGATGCACGAACAGCTTCAGAAAGTTACAGCTGACATATTCTGCCTTGCACTGCAATGCAAACAGTTATTAGCATGACAGTGAAACTTCCTTTAGCTTGGGATTAATTTACTTCCAAGCACTAACCCAAAAAAAACAGACACAAAACTACATTTAAGGATTAATCTCAGCACATTAAAGTGCCTTCGTCCTTAGCATTACAATGGATTAGACTTTTGACAGTATTAACTCAAAGTCTTCTGCCCATGCTTTCCTTTAGCAGGCTGGTAGATTATACAGCACCACAAAATATTATCCAAAACATCTTCTGTACCTGTCTTTTTGAGACTCGTTGAAAAACGACATCAGAAATGTAAACATATTCAGCTACCCACATGAAAAAACCCACTCACAGTGTTCTACTGCCAAGGTTCCAGAGGGAACTTGAAAAACCTACCATTCAGCTACCTTAATCTGGCAGCTGCTTAAAAGTGGCCAGTGTTTGCCTCTCCATTTCCTAGAATCATAAGGGATCAAAAGGGACGTCAAAAGATCATCCAGTCCAATCCCCCTGCCAAGCAGGATCACCCAGACCAAGTCNCCCTTCCAACCCCTAAGGATTCTATGATTCCATAAGCATTCCAAGCTGAATCTATCTTGTGTATAAATGTCTTCACTCAAGACAATTCTGTGTTAGTAATAACGTGACCCGTGTGACAGAGCACTTTCCTAGGGCTCATAGACACTGATCTACTCCTTTACCAACGGTGGATCATCCTCCCAGCTCCTTCACCCTCCTGCACTTGATTAAAGTCACCCCTTTTGCAGAGCAGTTTGAGTCCTGGAAAAGCCGTGATAGGATGGACACACAGGTTTTACGGGGAACATCAGTCTGTAACTGATTTCTTCCCCAGCTGTCTGTGTCAGAACACAGGCAGGTTCAGCCGTCCATGGCACAGGGTTTGGATGGTAATTAATTCTATTAGTCATACACAAGGAGAGTACAAGACATTTAATTTACAGCTTGTAAAAATAAACCCCAAGCTTAGCCAGATGGAATATCCATGCTTTTCCCAAACACAGGGCAGATCAGGATAGATCATTTCCAGTGGTTCAATAAAACGCTAAGGATGTGCAGGACCAAACCTTTATGTATGGACATCAAAAATACATGTGATGGCTTGGTCAGATGCAACTGAATCCAATCTCTGACAGCAGCTGCACACCTTTACTAAAGCATTTCATGTCATCTGATGTGCACAAGAATCCCAGGTAAGAGAAAAACTGATTTCCACTGCTTTCACAGAGTTAACTGCTCTAATTATCAAACAGCCCTCAACATATGGCATAGAAATTACGGAATGCAAATCAAGAGCTGAGTGCTACAAAGGGTTCCCACACAGCAGCACCACATCCAGGAGGTCAGCACAATCACGGAATCACAGAACTATTGAGTTTGGAAGAGCCCTCTGAGCTCATCCAGCCCAGCCCAGGACCTAACATCACCACAGTGGCAAGACCAGGGCACTAAGGGCCACAGCCAGGCTGTCCTTCAACACCTCCAGGGATGGGGACTCCACCACTGCCCTGGGCAGTCCAGACCAGGGTCTGAGCACCCTTTCTGTGAGGAAGGGCTTCCTCACATCCAACCTAACCTTCCCTGGCACACATTCATCCACATGGCATGTCTGGCCTGCATTTGTGGAAAGATATATTCAGGAGTAGAATTAACGAATGGCATTTTGGTCACAGATGACAGCTGGGACTCTTCTGGAAGAAATAGGGATTTAGAAAAGGAAAAGGCAACTAAGGAAACAAAATAAGGAAGGAAAAGGTGTCCATCAGGATACTTCAGAAGGGCAGGGATCATAGGATCATAGGATGTTAGGGGTTGGAAGGGACCCAAGAGATCATCAAGTCCAACCCCCCTGCCGGAGCAGGACAAAAGGATCAGAGCTTCCTGGGTGCTTCCCAAGGAGGTGTTGAGCTGAGCTCAAGGATACATCATTATATTTTCAGTTCCCTGTATACTGCCCATCTAATGCTGACAAAATATGAATGATTCAATAAAATCACTGCCTCTCCATTAAAATACAGTCTTTTCCTGTATTTGACCCCTCTCCAGGATTCCTCATTATTGGGAGATACAGTCCAAGATACAGTTGGCCTTCTGCACTGCACTCACCCATTTCTATGGCCCCTTCCAACCTAAAGCGCCGTATGATTCCATGATCCCATGACACTCTACTCCGTATGACATCTGTGTCCTACACATCCAAACAAATAAAGAGAACAAAGAGTGAAAAACACCCGTGAAAAATGCTTTTGCTAAGGTAACCCAGGACGTTATTCCTTCTGTCTTATAAAATGGGCTTCAGCTGCGATGGAATCACCAGCATTCCGCTCACTGTAAGCAACCGACACATTGATTTCTACACTAGAAGCTCTCTTGTTGGCTTGGTTAAAATTCACTACTAAAAAATCCATGAAACCCATTAAAATCCCCTCCCCAGGATATCCTGGATGAATTTCTAATGCACTGAAATATTTCTGAGTGAAGATTATTGAAATAATAACTGTATTTCCAACTGAGGTGGCGTCACANCTTCCCTGGGAAGAAGGTCCTGCTGAGATTGATAGGGAACCTCCTCTGTTCCAGCTGGCACCCAGTGCCCCTTGTCCTATCACCAGATGCCCTTGAGAAGAGCCTGGCTCCATCCTCCTGACACCCACCTCTCACAGATTTATAGACATGAATGAGGTCCCCCCTCAGCCTCCTCTTCTCCAAGCTCAAGAGACCCAGCTCCCTCAGCCTTTCCTCATCAGGGAGCTGCTCTCCTTCCTTCATCACCTTGTTGCTCTACTCTGGACACCCTCCAGCAGCTCTGTGTCCTTCTGGAACAGAGGGGCTCAGAACTGGACACAGTACTCCTCCTCCCCTGTCTGTCTCTTTTGCCCTGCCCTTTCCCCAGTTCCTTGCTTATAGTGGTTTTTTCACCCTGGTTTTTATTACCCTCACGCTACGTTGGTGAAAATCAGTGTTATATTGTACTTTGAATCTATTAGTTGGAGTCTTTAGAAGCTACTGTTAGACACTAACAGTAGCCAGCAATAAGCCAGCATTAATACAGCTCAAAATACAGTAGACAACCCCCCAATGAATGTTGTTTTAATGCACAGGCAATTACAATGGTCTTCTGTGTTGTCTTTGATGATGAAGATGTTTTCTACACCCTACTGATGCTGAAAATCTGAGGCACTAGACTGTACATTGAAAAAGCCACTGTCAGAAATGGTCACTCCAAGTAAGCAGCATTGGGAACCTTCCAGAAGCAACAGACCTATCTCAGATCACTCAACAACCACCACAAAACCGTACTGGCATAAAAACAAAGAGCACACAGTCTGTGGGAAGAGAAGAACCTTTGTGTTCTGCCTATCCTCACGTCATTGCAACGTCCCCAGTCCAGTCCCATTAGGTCTGAAATCTTTCTGGCAACTGTGGCTGGGACAAGGGTAAGGCGAGTCTAGGCTGTCTACCACGAAGGCCATCAAGGCATCATTCATCCACATGGCATGTCTGGCCTGCATTTGTGGAAAGATATATTCAGGAGTAGAATTAATGAATGGCATTTTGGTCACAGATGACAGCTGGGACTCTTCTGGAAGAAATAGGGATTTAGAAAAGGAAAAGGCAACTAAGGAAACAAAATAAGGAAGGAAAAGGTGTCCATCAGGATACTTCAGAAGGGCAGGGATCAGAGCTTCCTGGGTGCTTCCCAAGGAGGTGTTGAGTTGAGGATACATCATTATATTTTCAGCTGAGCTCAAGGATACATCATTATATTTTCAGTTCCCTGTATACTGCCCATCTAATGCTGACAAAGTGTGAATGATTCAATAAAATCACTGCCTCTCCATTAAAATACAGTCTTTTCCTGTATTTGACCCCTCTCCAGGATTCCTCATTATTGGGAGATACAGTCCAAGATACAGTTGGCCTTCTGCACTGCACTCACCCATTTCTATGGCCCCTTCCAACCTAAAGCGCCGTATGATTCCATGATCCCATGACACTCTACTCCGTATAACATCTGTGTCCTACACATCCAAACAAAAAAAGAGAACAAAGAGTGAAAAACACCCGTGAAAAATGCTTTTGCTAAGGTAACCCTGGACATTATTCCTTCTGTCTTATAAAATGGGCTTCAGCTGTGATGGAATCACCAGCATTCCGTTCACTGTAAGCAACCGACACATTGATTTCTACACTAGAAGCTCTCTTGTTGGCTTGGTTAAAATTCACTACTAAAAAATCCATGAAACCCATTAAAATCCCCTCCCCAGGATATCCTGGATGAATTTCTAATGCACTGAAATATTTCTGAGTGAAGATTATTGAAATAATAACTGTATTTCCAACTGAGGTGGCGTCACACAAAGGGTGCTGTTTCACAAGGGTGATCAACAGTTGGAACTCTAAAACTGCAGTCCTGTGGCACCAGTCAGTCCTTGCTCTAGGCCCCTCACTTCAAGAAAAGAGATTGAGGGGCTGCAGTGGGTCCAGGGGAGCAATAATGCCAGGGAAGGGACTGGAGGGAAAGGCTGATTTGGAAAGGCTGAGGGAGCTGGGGGTGTTCAGCCTGGAGGAGACTCAGGGGGGGACCTTCTTCCTCTCTGCATCTCCCTGAAAGGAGGTTGTAGTCAGCTGGGGGTCTTGCTCGTCTCCCAGACAATTAGAGCCAGGATGAGAGGGCAGGGCCTGAAGCTGCACCAGGATAAGGTTAGGTTGGATGCTAGGAAGCCCCTCCTCACAGAAGGGGTGATCAAAGCCTGGACTGCCCAGGGCAGTGCTGGAGTCCCCATCCCTGGAAGGGTTTAAGAACAGCCTGGCTGTGGCCCTTAGCGCCCTGATCTGGCTGCTGTGGTGATGCTAGGTCATGGGCTGGGCTGGATGAACTCAGAGGGTTTTTCCAGTCTCAATGATTCTGTGATTCTCTAAGTGAAAAGGATTTTGGATGCCAAACTTCTTGTAAGATTGAGGGACCATGACAAGAGGCTCTAGCGGGAAGAAGTCAATGGTGGAATACTTTGGATAGCAGCAAGGCTGTCCAAATAGTTCCTAAACAAACCGAATCCCATCAAATCTGGCTGAAAACTTAAACCATCCCATCAGTCTGATTTACAATGAGCTCCAGAGCAATCTGCAGCATCTGCCTTCATGCTTTCCTTGTAGCTGAGATAAAAGCAAAGCCTTAGCATCATCGGCAGGACATCCTTCATGAGAAGCAAATGCTGATGCTTTGCTAGGAGGAAAAAAAAGAGTACTGAATATACATGTTTGATGAACAGGGCTATTCTCAAGACAGGCTTTAAAAGCACCTAGATTGGCTTCAACTGTTGCAGAACACAGGATTTTTCCACTTTGCACAGTGCAATGCTTTCCCGGATTGCAATGCTCTGCACAGTTTTAACACTCATTTTATTTTGGGAGCCTCACTGAGTTATCCAGAGCCTTTCAAGACACGAATAAATGAATAAATAAGCTCTGCTGAGCTCCTCAGACACTGTCTCAGCTCCTCAGACACTGCCTTAGTGTCTCAGGAGCTATCCTGCATTGGTTTTGCTGGTTTGTTCTTCATTATTGCAGCAGTTTCGGAGGGGTTTTTTATCCTTCCACTTTCCTAATGATTCATTCCCTGGAATGCTTACAGCTACCGAGTTAGTGCTGTTCTTGGATTTTAGCACCATCTGCACACCCTGGACAATTAAATGTGATTTTCATAACCGCCTCTCTATTGCTTTCCTGTTTTTCACAAGGCATGAATGCTTTTGGTCACTGTTATCCACGACTCTACCAGAAATTAATGCAAGTTCCTCACTGACTGCTCTCTCCAAAAGCACTGTTATGACCTGGTTCTACATGCCCCTTCCAAGAGTGATCAAGAAAGGGCATATTTAGCCCTTTGCATCCTGCGTAACTACACAGACAGTGGACTTCCAGAGAAGGCAAGTGCTGCTCTTAGCTGCTCTGCTCTGGACTGCACCATTCCTGAAAGATGAAACTGGAGCAAAGAAGGGCTGAGGAACCAACCAAATCTGAGCAGGGGACGTGCATTTTGCCTTTAACAGTAGTAGTGAACATTTTGCTGTAGTGTCTTGCAGCCAAAATAATGGAAAGGACCTTCTTTTAGGTTAATAAGGCTGACAAACACCACTAAGCTTTGAATGCCCAGCTAGGGGACTGCTATACCTAAAAGCTCCTGCAAAGCTGATTAGAACCTCTCAATTCCAGAGACATTTCCCTCAACTGTCTCCCATGAAATTTTAGTGAGTAAGCTGAGGAGGTGTGGGATGGAAGAGCAGACAGTGAGGTGGGTTAGGAACTGGTTGCAGGATAGAGTTCAGAGGGTGGTGATCAATGGTGCCAGCTCCAGCTGGAGAGCTGTGACTAGTGGTGTCCCTCAGGGATCGGTGCTGGGACCGGTCTTGTTCAACATCTTCATCAATGACATTGATGAGGGCACAGAGTGTCTACTCAGCAAGTTTGCCGACGACACCAAGCTAGGAGGTCTGGCTGATACGTCTGAGGGCTGTGCTGCCATCCAGAGAGACCTGGACAGACTGGAGAGCTGGGCACAGAGAAACCAGATGAGGTTCAACANAGCATATGATTTTGGCCTTGTTTTCTGGCAACTGAAGACACACAACTCTTTGACAGGCATGTACACATACAATTTATATGGAGATGTATGTCCTGATCTGGCAGGGAGCAGGGGTTTCTGTGAAAAACACAGCTTTTTCCCTTTTTAGCACAGACAGGAGCTCTACAGCTGCTGCAAATCACCAGTTTCAGAGGTGAGAAAGCAACGCAGGCTGAATAGCTTATAGAGATGGTTAAGATGACTGAAGTATCTGCCATGATAGCCTGGCATTGTCTCAAGTTTTTCTCCCTTCCTTCCTTCCTCTCTTTGTCTTTAAAAAGAAGATTCCATTTAAAAAATGTGTATGTTTTACTGACACATAAGAACATCAACAAATTAAAAGAGATTGCCTTAATCTATGCTCCTCTTCCCTTTAATCATCTCTGTCCACAGAGCAGAGCAAAGCAGAGGGACAGACAACACAGTCATTCCCAGGTATGAGTGCAGTTGTATCGCAGCTTCAGCATTCTGTTGCCTCATTATTCGAGGGTTTAAATTCTTTTTATAGCCCTTTCTTAGTTTTAGCATCCAAAGTTTCACACATTTCTTTTTCTACATGCTAACAAAAATCAAAGTATTCAAGGAAAAAGGATCCCTAAACCTCTTGCCAACATGACAGCAAATAAATAGAATAAAATGCCTTCATGATTTTGAAGAAAATAATTAACAATCCAACTTCCTTATTAATTGGTAGAACAGGGAACCTGCTTTGAAACTGAACTCCTAACTTACTTTGATGCCTCAACAGAAACAGCATGGAATATCTGGGTAAAACAGTCCATGTCAGATGCAAAACGAGAGCGTTCCAGCTGCAGCCGTGTGCTTACACTGAAAGGAGTAGCAAGAAAGGTTCATCTCCCCTTGAACATCATCATACTTACCCACATCAACACAGGAGGTCAGGGTATTACCTAAATCATACAAGATGTCCCTGTCTTCAGTGAAAATTAAAGCTGCAATTAACATCCTCTAGGAAACAGCACCGAGTCCTGAGCTGTATCAATGTACCAAGAGCATCGTCACATACTGTAAGCACTCACACCAAGCCTTCCCTTATAAACCCTTCCCTACATTCAAGAACAAACTCCCAAGCAGACCAACACGTAGTTGAATAGATGCAATCCTTTAACATGGCCATGCTGCTGGTTACTAACTAGCTAAACCGCCACTGTTAGGCTCACGTAGCTTCCTATTAAAACCAGTCTTTATGACGAGCTGGGTTTTTGTTGTAAGACATCCTTCGCAATGTCTTTAACAACAGGTGAACGTGGGGTAGTGAACGATTCTTGTTTCAAAAGACTTTAAAAGAAGCCATCTCAGCCCCTGGCCTATTTCTGTTGGAGCAGATTGGGATCTCAGTCGTAGCAGCGTAGCAGGGTAATACGAGCTGCTACAGCAGAGTCAGTGCTCTTCTGGCCACAGCTGATTTAGTTCAGATTTATATAAAGGCACGTGGCACAGAACTGAGACATTCAATTCATGACATGTGGCACGGTCAAAATGCAGTAGTCTACGCAAAAACACTCCTAGAAACTATCATGACTCAGTAGGCACAGAGCGTTCAGAAGAAACCAGATGAGTTATTTCCATTTCTCTTCTCAGACTACAGGTTCCTGGAGAAAATCAAGTGCTGCAGTAATCCCTGAAACATAAAACCCCATCACCTCCCGGATTATCACGACTGGCGGTTAGAAGCATCCTTTTAAACTGCAAGAATCTGTCCTTCCACAGGTGAAGGATCGCTGCAGATTAAGATTAAAGGCTCACGGAGCATCATGGTTGAATATGCGTGAGACAGTTTCATTTCACACACGTTCTGCCCGGCCTCACTGCCATGTATGCCAGTATCAAGCAGATGTCAATGGTTTAATTTTTATGCTCCCAAAGTATATTTGAATTACTGAGAAACCTCATCAAAGAAAAACGAGGAAGATATTTTTGAAGCCAATTTAATGGAAACTTGAAAAAAAAAATCATTAGAAAAAAAGAATTAGACTTTAACTCGTGTTTTTAATAATAGAAACTGTAATCCTACAAAGAATGGATGATATGGAAAGGAACTGCAGGCTGCTCTCATGAAACGGCACCTTGCTTTTATAAGCAAGAAAAGAATGCCTTCTGTCTCTAATAAAAGCCATGATTTTAAAAGCCCTGTCAATTAAACACAACCTTTGTGGATATGGAATGCTTCTGCAAGGCACTGTTATCGTTGCACCATGGATACACTCTGAAATCTGGGCATTCTGCAAAGAAATTGGACCTGTCTGTAAAACATAACAGTCTCAGGGCAACAGAGATTCATCCTACAGACCATCTAATTGATAAAGTCCTTGAAGTCTTTTACGAGTCTCCACCATACAGAGGCCAGAACTGGGAATTAAAGGACAGTGCACGTAGAAGATTCATATAAAATGAGGAAGCTGATGGCAGCCAGCATCAGCTCCCACTTAATGCTGTGTCAGGTGCAAGATTCACCACAACAGCAGCAGAGCCACAGGTCAGGATGGCAGACCTGGTGGCTAAAAACCATGAGCATTAACTAGTCCCTAATGGAGTTGCTGGAGTAATTTCTAGGGAAGTTAGAGCAGGTCTCTCTATCTTACTGAAATCCCAGGGATTCTGCCCTACCATTCATTTCAGCAAACAGAAACAGTCTCAGGGTTGAAAACTATGATTACCAAACTTGTCAGGGATAACAGCAGTGTTACATTCAATGCTTGTATGCAACAGCAGAGACAGCAGATAAACAACAACAGCAGGCACAGTGTTTTCAGAACCAAGACATCCTGCCCCTCCCCATACCACAGCGACCTTTCTGCACAGTAATACTTGCAATGCTGAGCAAAGTATTCCACATCCTTCCACGAGCTGGCATACAGCTTTAAAATGAAAACGTTAGCTGACATTTTGAAAGACAAGAGTGCCACGACCTCCGTCCTCCAATATTCCTCTGATTCTTTCTTTGTTTTCTTGGCTGGGTTGTTGCTTCTCTTGCAAACGCATGCCAAGCTCCAAGAAACACAACGCTAATTACAGGCAAAGCCCTCATTCCGGTGAATTCAAGAATACGTTTCCCATGGATTCTAGTGGGACAGGGAATGAATCTCAAATGTGGATGCTGCACACGCCGCACGGAACACTTGTGCAGCTCTCTGAAAACATCGTCTCATCGCATTGCAGGGAATCGAGCCTGCACTCCCTGGCTCAACCAAAAATCCCTGACTGCAACGACAGCCTCAGATGGTATTTTTGTTCTCATTCTGGTTTACTACGTTCAATCATCAGATTTGATTTCTTTTTTTTCCCCCTTCTTACTTAAGATAAATGTGTGAAAGTGCCTCCTTTCCATTCATAGATGTTATCTTCCTCAAACTTCAAATGATTCAGATGGGAGCACACGGAGTTATAAATAATTTATCGAGATACAGAACCAGTTGCTGGGGAGGGGGAGGATGTGGGGTGGCAAAAATCCCTGAAGGAAGAATACCACTGCATAAAAATCTCAACATGAAAACGGATTTAGAAAAAGAATGGTAATAAAAAAAAGATCAAGCTTTAATTGTTTTGATTACCTCCTAATCCAGGTCTGAGACGATTATCATAACCATCCAGAAGTCTGTCTAGAATCCTTGTAAAGATGGTGATGTTATTCTTAGCTTCGTCTTCCAGGGAGTCAGCCAGCACTGATCTAAATGGACATTTTACATTTTAGAAAGCACTAGATATGGTTTAATGCACACTCAACATGCAGGTTCTGCAGGCTGGCCTTCAATATTTAAACTCGATGCCTCCCTAACAGGAAGGCTGCAGTTAAGAGTATACGAACACACATCTGTGTAGAACACGGTCAGAAACATAAATCAATGATGCGCTACTTAAAATAGCCAGGAAATCATTTTCCAGTAGCCTCTGTCTCTAAGCAGCACTGCATCGCTGTGAATGCTACCTCAAGCTCTGCTAGCACATCTGGCTGTGCAGATGCAAAACCCTAAAAGGGCTTCCCAGGCCTTGGTGGCGTTTCACTGTCAGACTGCAAACCCGGGTTCCCACACACAAAACTGTCTCCATCCATCTCTATCAGATCTGTCCTCGCCTAGGAACGCTCCATCTCCAGATAAATCCTGTGGATATGCTTCCACCCAATGGTCATGTCATGTACATGACCAGAAGAACTAACATGAGGGGAAAACTCCAGCGATCATGCTCAGGGAGTCCTCTGATGTCAGTATCTGGTGGGTGGGAACAACGCTGCTGACTAGCAAGCTGCACAGTAGAAGAGAATAGCCTTCGTGTATTTAAAATGCTATTATATAAAAAGCATCATATGACATCCCTCTGGATATAGATAGACAACCCTTACAAAAGTTGGACAGAAAAAAACCCCCCCACAAACTATGTATCGAGAAAAATCTATCGATCACTGATCGCTCCCAACTTCCTCGATAAAAAGACATTTCAGCCTTTATGGGTCACATCTCTGTGGAGATCACCAGGGGCTGGAACATCACACCGGCTGCCCAGGCAGCAGCTGTGGAGCTGAACGGTCCTCCCAGACCTGGACACCCAGAACAGGGATTTTGTGTAGTGGGGAAACACTCCCATGCAGAAAGCCCTACACACGCAGACGCTTTCGTGACGGCAATTTTAAGCAGCATGCGTGTGAAACGCACGAGCTCGTCAGCCTTCCCTACTTAACACTGGGCTATCAGGGCTACCAAGGCAGGAAAGCATCATGTGCTACAGGCACCGTCATTTTTATCTTCTTCAGCCACCCACATCTGTAACTGAAACGTTTATTTATCATCTTTAAATCAACTACTGATCATGAATGCCATAAAAACAAGGGTGGTGTTCTCCTGCAGCGAACCCAAAGCAGCTTTGGTGGCATTTCCTCTAAAGGAAGCTATAAAATGATTAAAGATGGGGCTTGACATCGGTCCCCAAGTCAACAGCCCGGAGGAAGTACTTCAATGTAAATCATTGCAGTCTGGGCTTTCCATCACGTAAAGCAGAGGAGCAAGCACAATTCGAAAACTCACGAGGAACAGATCAAAACGCCCCGTGCGATTTTACCGGCTGCGTGAGGGTCGGCTCTATTTTAATCACAGGGTGGCACATTTTTAATCCTGAACGTGTATTCGGGCACCGTAAGCCTCTGCTGTTTTAACAGCTTCTTCCTCGAGACAGACAAGAAAGCACTAAAATCTGAGATCATGCAATTCTATCAAATTAGGGCCCAATTCTGCAAACTTTACTCCTTAATTACGCATGTAGAGCCTTTGACGTCAGTGAGATTACTCACTTGAGTAGGGTTTGCAGGATCTGGCCCACTGTGACTCAACTGATACTGCACCAGGGTTAGGCACAGCGAGAGAGTCAACAGACTTTCCGCTAAAGAGATGAAAATGAAGACAGACTTCCTAAACCTAAGGGAACTCAGTTCAGCTTAGGACTCTGCCCACATCAGGACAAGCCCTGCTGCAAGTCAGACCAAAGCAACTCGAGCAAAGTTACAAACTACAAGTAACTCATGGGTAGGGACTGTGAGCAGGACAAAACGATGCCGTGGTTGGAACGACCATCTCTTGTGTTGCCACTAGAAAGGGAGAACTTTAAGCAACACAAGAAAAGTTGATTAATAAACGAGGCTATTGTTTTAGTCTACGTGATTGTGAAGTTGTATGCTATCTCCACCTAGAGGTCCAAGGCTTCAGCATCATGTTGAATTCTCTTGACCAGAAAAAAAAAGGCCAAAAATCCCCCCAAAAGACAAGGCACGTCCGCGTTAAAAAATGCAAACGCTCCTTTAGAAACTGCGACTGGCCGTTCCACTTCACCATAACCTATTTCTCCCTCTGGACTGGTGTGAATCACAGTGATACAGCAACTCCTGCACATCTCCAAGATCCAGGAAGGCGTTCAAAGGGATTATTTTGGTGACGGTGACACAAAGCATGAATTCACAGTTTAAGGGCAAGAGATCAGGCTTAGATGGCTCCTAGGCTACCTCCTGCTGCAACCTGCTCTGCAAACTATGCAGCGCTGCAAAGGGAAGATAAATGTCGATTACGTTACTCCATACTCTACTCTCAGAGCCTCTCACACGAGATGGTGACAGACACGTTCGCAGCCAACAGCACAATTAAACAGCCTCTCACCTTGCGGGCAGCCACACCAATAAAACCAGGACCAACCGCATCTCGCAGAGCGCCAGCTTCCTCTTCATCGCTGCTCTTGGCAAAACCTAACCGAGCGAGAAAAACACAAACCCCGCTGAGCCTCAGCCCGACTCCGCCGAGCGGCGCTTCCAACTTCCCCCGAGGAGATAAAGGTGTCCCTTGGGCGCAGGCAGGGAGCCGCCGGCTTTCCGCAGCACTTTCCCACTACCGGCAACTTATTGTATCTCCATCTTGCCCTGCGAGCCGGCTCTGTGCAAGGAGGCGACAACGCCTGGTCGCCAGTGGCATGTGAGCAGTCGCTGCCCTTCTCCGGGGACCGAAAGCCCCGAGACGAGGCGACACCGTGGGGAGAAGCCGGGCGTGCGGAGGCACCG
>VZRI01005291.1:0-10472 GCA_013397515.1 Upupa epops
TTGAGCCGTCTTACTGATCCACTATTCATTCAAAACTCAATCATTTCATGATCACTGCCTCCCAGACAGCCTCTGACAAACACATCACCCACCAGGTCTACCCTATTTGCAAATAGCAAATCAAGAAAAGCCTCACTCCTGGTAGGTCACTGACCATTTGTGAAAAAAAACCAGTCCTCAATACACTCTACAAACCTTCTAGACTGCCTCGTCACTGCTGTGTTAAGATCCCAGTGGATATCTGGGTGGTTGAAGTCACCCAAGAGAATAGGGCAGGTGATCTTTAGATGTTCTTCAATTGTTTAAAGAGTATTTGATCAGCCTTGTCATCCTGTTTCGGTGGTCTGTAGCACACTCTTAACAACCTCAATCTTATTAGCTAACCCTGTAATCTGAACCCATAGGCTCTCCACTGCTGTCCCTGATCTCACCCAGTTCTTCTGTTTTGTAATTGCAAGGAACATTTGACTTGCAAACTTTGATTTCTTAAGTATAAAGTGCAATCATGATCCCAAAATGGTGATGTACTACCTGGCCTAATTTATGCCATATTCAGCTGGAAAAAATTATGTATATTCTGATTTCTTCTCTAGTCATTAGAAAATTGAACTTCGAATAGCATGATGAAATTTAATGGAGCAGATTTGTTGGCAGAGACCTAGTGTAAATTGTATTGTGTGCTTTTTTTGATATGCTGCTTGGGGAAGGAATAAATATGTGCATCAGTGTACCTTATGGATTGTCTGGCTACTTTCAGAATCTATTATAAAGTTTCTTTTGTATCAAAAGTTATCAGCCTAAGTGAATTACTCAAGCCAGTCCAGTGTGCTGGGCACAAACACTTTTGTTCTACAAAAAGTACTAGAAAAGTTCCTCCATTTGCCTGCAGTTGAATTTGCACTCCTACTGCTAATGCATAGGGGTTTGATATAGAAACTAGAAATTAATGATCTGTTTCTCCTTGACTACAAGAACTTTCAACCCAACAGGATCATAATTCTTTTTTATTATTATAATTCCTGCCACCTTTGTCTTTTCAAGACTTTATTGCCTTTATATTTGTGAGCTAGGACTTAGGGTAGCTTGACTTGGCCTTACCTCTTTCCAATCTCTTAAGTGACAAGATGTAGTAATGTGCGAGTCTTAATGGGAAAAATTTATTTAAAGGAATTCTACTTCTCCCTTCTTTGGACAGAGGATGATTTGGTTATCTGCACTCTTACAGTGTTTACACTATAGCAGAATTTACCTCTCCATTGATTCCCTTAAGTTTTGAAGTCCTGGGAGTAGAAGATTGAATTCTGAGACATGATAAAACCAATGGCAATATTGCTAGTAGCTCTTAACAGTGATTTGTGCATTTCAGCACCAGCGTTTAGATAATCTCAACTCTTGGTTTGTCTAGGCCTTAGAAGAACTGGTTCATTTAGGATGTTTACTGTTTCAGCTGTGCAAAAATTCCATGTGTATCTGTGCCACTTACAAAAATGTTCTCATTTTTAAGAATAAGAAAAATTTCCTATGAGATCTAAAAATAAGTTTTATTTAAAGGCAACCAACTAAAACCATGGCAATGACCTTAATGAATGCAACATAAACATCAAATCCCTCCTGTATTATTATTTTTCCTATGTAATGACAATGTTTATTTTTACTGTGATTTTACACTCTGATGCACAACAAAATTAATTTCTCAGTGACAAAGAAAATCTTGGCCCTTAAAGCTTTCATGCCTTTGAATGCTGCAGGGTTTTCTGCCAGAGGGGCTGAGAGCCGCAGTAAATGGGCTACTTAACCTGAGAACTTGCACAAAATGATGTTAACCTCCTGCTGCCCCAGCAATACATTTACTAATGAAATAAACAGGAAAGGATGCACTTTTATTCCAGGGTCATGTCAGTGACCAGGAATAAAATCCAGGAGAAAAATTGTACTTTTTAGGCTTTTTCCCTATAGAAATCAATCCAGCTATGATATAGCTACATGGAGTTTTCATGCGTAGTATTCTTCCAGTAATTGCACCAATAATGGTGTCTAATGACTATTCCTTTGCTTTCTTTCTCATGCTTTAACAAATGCTGGCATTTGATTTGCTTGTTTTGAAAAGAACACATATCTAGGTCTGTACATAACAAAAGCACAATCAGTTAACCCAGTTCTAGAAAGAATTAGATGTGTGTGGAGAGAGAATGGGGTACCTTGCTGCTAAAGTGATTCAAATTGCACTAGCTTGCAATGGTTATCTTGTATATGTTCAGAATTGTAGGCACAGCTGTGCAATCCTTTATTCTACTTCAGGGAAGCCTGGAAATGTCAGTCAGTTAAAGGATTTGAATATAGAGTTGAGTTTGCACCTGACTGATAAATATGCCTTGTGCTTTAGTGATCCTAATGACTACCACAAATTTATCAAACTTCACTTCTAAAGAAGCTATTATCCAGACACATCAGATTTAAATAATATCCTTTTCCCTTGCCACATTCTTTTACCTTTTTTTACCAAAAAATCTTACAAGCTGAACAAACCCTTATAGTTTGCAGATTTAAAAAAAAGTCTTTCCTCACAGACAATAGCCTCTGCGGTAAGATTAAGAAAGTCTTACTTTTTTAGCTGGAGATAACACTCTATGGAAAAGTAAGACAAAAAGCTAAGTAATTCAAGTAAAATGAATAAGATGCATTCTTCACATGACAGATGACAGACTTGTACACCTTGCATAGAATTCAGTAACCAGAAGGTAGAACATAATAAAGGAGAGGGGTAATAAAGTACCATTACAAAGACTAGGCATCTATTTTTAAAGGACTTATAAGAGAGTGCCAGCAATTTAAAGCTGATCAATAGCAAAAGAATATAACCTACATTTCTCTGTGAGTAAGTCGATTAACTTCTGTCTTGCGTCCTCCCTGTATTGGTGAAAATATCTGAGAAGGTCCATCACTTGGAATATCCAATGTAAAACTTATAGAAAAACTGAGTTCATAGTAAATACTGGTATAATGTGTAAAATTAGGAAGCAGAAATTGTCATGTGGTCAAGAAACCTGTGAATACTCAGTCTGGGTATGTTTTGTGAAGCAAAATTTAAGGGCAAGAATTTTTCCTGATGTCTTCTATTCCTAGGTAGAACAAGGACTTTGTCTTTGGCCTTTCTATCTTGTCAGAATGAGTAGGGTCTTGTCAAGATTTTGGCTTTTCTTTTTTCCTTAAGCGTTTGTGTCAAGGAACTGCAATATCTTCATCCATGAAGTGAAAGACAAAATACTCTAAAATTTGTTAAGGATTCACCTATAGTTAAGGTTTACTGCTCTCTTCCACCTAGATGTTCACAGTTTCTTTGTGCATTCTGTGCAAAGTAATTATCTGTATTTTGAAGGAGCTAAGGGTGAGACTAAGTGAGGATCAGCAACAAAATCCATGGCTGGGGATCTCTGGAAAAAAACCAAGATTTTGGCTGTGTATCTTGGTCATGTGTAAGCAAAGTGCCACCAGAATTAAAACTTCACAGAGTAAATAAAGGATACTGCTAATTTCAGAACAACTTCTTTCTGTGGAAACCTCTATTCTACATGCAGCTGTGTTACAAATAATAATTAATATAAGGGAATTTTTTCCTTTAGAGTAGGTAATGGACTAAATACCTGGAGCTTGTTACTTTATTAGGAAACTATGACAACATTGAATATATAATATTGTGTTTGAAGCAAAAATGATACTGAATGTTCACTGGGAGACTGATTTTTTTTCCTTCTTTTTACATACACTACATTTACCAGTAGGTCAGTAGCTACTTCTAATTTGCCTGAAGGTGATGAAAGAACGAAACATAGCACAGGTCACTAGACCTAACATAGTATTCGATCACATCAATAGGGATCTTGATTCACAATGTGGTCCTGAGTCAGTGTTTTCATTGCTATACTGACAGAAGTACTGATTTCAAGCTGTTTTGGTCAGATTAGTTAGTTAGTTAGTATTGGCCAGATAGGAGGCAGCTCTGCAGAAAATGACTCCTGAGGTCCTGGTTAATGGCAAATGGCAGAAAGCCTTTGCAGTCATGAACGCAAACAGTGCCTTGCATTAGCAGGAGCATAGGGAGATCAAAGGGAGTGACTATTCCCTTCGCTCAACAACTGTGAGACTTCGTCTGAAGGAATGGAATACATTCCATCTGGTGCTTATCCAGGCTGGGAGAGGCTTACTAAATTACAGGAGGGCTGCAATGTTTTTCCCGTTAAGGAGAGTCTGAGAGAACTGGATTTGCTTGTCCTGCAAAGAAGGCAAAAAGAGTGCTGGTACTGTTTTTTATCATCTCTTTAATGCAGGGTGCAGGGGAGATGGCAGCAGGTTTCTTAGAAGTGTACAGTAAAAAGACAATGGTAATAGATTGCAACAGAGGAAGTACTGCTAGAAAACAATAGAAAAGAGAGTTATTTGACATTTCATACAGTAATTGCTGAATGTAAACAATGGTACTGCCTGTCATATACACAGCTATTTGCTAAGCAAATTTGGATGTTGCTGCCAAATGTGGCATTAGATAGTATTTCTGGATAAATTCTGAACACTGAATCTTAGGAACTATTGTCTCCCATGCCTTAATCATCAGTATGTGAGAAGTCTTCTGAACAGGAGTTGAGCATGCCAGTTGCTTCCTCACATGTTGCTACATGTTGTTTGTGATACAAGCTCTAGCATTTGACCTTGATGCTGTGGTGTAGATAACCTCCTGTCTCAGCTTTGTTAATGATAATGCATACATACATCTGACACTGCTAATGTCTAATTATGATTCCTTTCTGCTGATGGATAAATGTAAGTTGTACAATGAATATTGCTGTAGGAAAAATGCATTTCAGAATAGACTAATTTTAAGATGATGATGAATTATCTATAGGACTCCATTAAGTACTGTAACTCAATTGCTCAGAGAGATTCTAGAAAATTAATCAATCTACTAAGGTCTCTTCCCTCAACTTTTAGCACAGTGTGTTTATATGATAGTAAGTAGAAGAATGAGATCATACAAGTCAAGAAATTTAACATCTTTGAAAGAGTCTATGTGGACTTTAAACAAATAATAGAAATTAAGAAAGCAGTTTTTAATTTTCAACTTGTGATCTTGATCAGGTAATGTTACTTTTCCATTACTCTGGATGGAGAATGTATTTGTGCTTTGATTTTGTAATATTCTCTACCTATGGATTAGAAGAGTTCTCTGTACAAGTTAAATCTTATAAAAAATCACAGTAGAGATGATGTTGAAGTGACATTGTTTTATACATTCAGTAATTAAGTTAATACTGCATGTGGAATTCAACAGCAACTCTATGCCAACAGAAGGGGTTTCCCGTCATTTTGTATTGCAGGGAAGGGGGAAAATGAATTCCAGCAAAACTCTGTTGTTGCAGTTTGAAAATTATCATATCTATCTAGTCTATAAAAGGAAATGTACTTCCTGTTTTCTGCACTTCTTCTCTGGTACGTCTTGTAAGACAGAGAGCTCAGCTGGGCCGAGAACTTCCTCTTGCTGTCCCTCTTGAGGGGGGCGAGCACAGGCTTTAGGCCTAGATGCCCTACCAGGTTGGTGGGCAGCTACGTCTCCCCTTTCCCTGAAGGGTGGAACACAGAAGGAATTTGGACTGATGCCTTGGCTTCCCCTTCTCTTCCCCCCACAGCCCAGCAGCTGCAGCCTTGCCTCTGCTGTGTGTGAGGGGGGGTAAATAGATATAATCTGTAGGGTCAGGACACTGGGATATAGCTGGGAAAGCTATATCTAGCTTCAAAATAAAATGCTCTTTTGACATAAAAGCACCAAAATTAACACTTGAAAATTTGATAATTTTCAAACTGCAACACCTGTAAACAGAAAGTGCAGCAGCAACAGAATAAAGCATGGAAAAATAATAGAATTGTTCCAAGAACTTTAGGATTCAACAATCTTAAAAGCTGAAAAAGACAGTCCTCTCTCCTACTAGTGTTATATGCCGTGGTGCAGAGCTGTAGGGTTCTTCTTGCACCACACAGAATGCCTATTATTTCATAAATGCTGCTGTAAAAATGTGTTGTTATTTAAATAGTAAGACAAAAGGTGTTTATATTTCTTGCTCTAATAAGTTCAGTTTCAATAAAAAGAAATTTGAATAATTTTTCCATCCTTGCCTTGCAGCATCATTTTGCACTTAGATATAACATCACAGAAACAAAATTACTGGTACATTTGTGAGTTCCAGGACCCCAAGTTACTCCTGTACTGCTTCCTGTACCAACTTTAGTCACCAATCTTTTTAGCATTTAGAATGAAAATGCAATTAAATGGAAAACAATGAAGTTAAGGACGCAATTAGATTTTTTTCCTAAGACTAACGTAAAATTTTGTACAGAAAAAAAATTAAAGCTGCCTGTGCCACTCTTGATGATGATTCTTCAGTCCTGTAAGATGGTATGAAACAATAATTTATCAAAGAAGAGAAATGGTAAAGTTAATTACGGCCTGGTATCATAAGCCTCCTTAATGACATGCAGAATATCAATGAAGGAAATATTTTTTAATGTCACATAAGCAATGTTGAAAGCTGGATCCTTGGTGACATAGTAAATTCCTCTTTAAAGATAAGTGAGGGGTCTATCACTTTAAAAAAATCTTAATATTAATGGACAAATTCAATATTTGACTTGAAACGCAAATTAAAGTCCAAATTCAAAGGAAAATCAAACTAAAAAAGCACTTTAAAATCCACTATTTAATTGCAATTTTGGAAAAGACATTGAAGACAAAAGCAAGAATCAACTTAGTTATGTCTTTTAGCTCAACATAAAGCTCGTAATTTCTAAATAACAATCAAACAGGTTAAATGTTTTGGTACCTTAATCTCAGTAAAAGCTCTGTGTAAGTTTTCTATCTGGTAGAAAGTGTTTATTTTAATATTTGGACTGTTGCTCTGTAGAGACCTAAACCTATAGGCTAAATAAGAAAGTTGGAAATCAAAAAAGCAATTTTTCTAACCATGTTTAAAAATTACTCTGTTATCCCGATGATAGCTTGAATTTGCCTTGTTTTCTGTATGCAGCTGAGGTCACATTCTGGCAAGCTTTGACAATGTTTAGTTTCTACTTACAGGCTGTCTGTAGCAGAAAATATTGCAAAGGCCAGAACAGTTCAGAAGAAATACAGTTTTGCATTTGCCATGCAAGCTATTACAGCTTTGACCAATCCACCTGCAGTATTCTATTCATGCTGTTTGTTAAGCAGTCCACCTTTTCAAATTACAAAGCAGTGAATTTGAAACTTGTCAAAGCTGTGGTATCTTTAAAGTTTTCCCAAAACCTCTATGATTCCTGGTATAGGACATTTCATCTACTGAGATAAAGTTAACTTTTCTAAGGTGCATAGACGTGGTCCATTTCAAAATATTGCTTACAAGTCACTTGACTCAAATGAAGATATTTATCAGAAAAAGTTAGGAAAGACTCCTGAAATATTAGTGTGCCACAGAGATGAATCATATGACTGGAGAGTAGGATTGGAAGGGTATACACTATTCAGGTGAGATAGGTGAGGCAGAAGGGGTGGAAGAGTGGCCCTGTCACGGAACTTGAGATCAGGGATGACCAAGTAGAGAGCCTATGGGTTCAGATTACAGGGTTAGCTAATAAGATTGAGGTTGTTAAGAGTGTGCTACAGACCACCCAATCAGGATGACGAGGCTGATCAAATACTCTTTAAACAATTGAAGAACATCTAGAGATCACCTGCCCTGATTCTCTTGGGTGACTTCAACCTCCCAGATATCTATTGGGAACTTAACACAGCAGTGAGGAGGCAGTCTAGAAGGTTTGTAGAGTGTATTGAGGACTGGTTTTTTTTCCACAATTGGTCAGTGACCTACCAGGGGTGAGGCTTTTCTTGATTTGCTATTTGCAAATATGGTAGACCTGGTGGGTGATGTGTTTGTCAGAGGCTGTCTGGGAGGCAGTGATCATAAAATGATTGAGTTTTCAATGAATAGTGGATCAGTAAGAGAGCTCAACAAAACATCCAAACTGGATTTCCTTAGGGCAGATTTTAGTTTATTCAAGGAATTGATTGGGAAAGTTCTTTGCATTATAAAAAGGGGGTTCAGGAGAGCTGGGTATACTTCAGGAATGTATTGTTGAAAGCACAAAACCAGGCTGTCCCTGTGTGTCACAAGGTAAGCTGTAGGTGAAAAAGACCAGCCTGGATGAGTAAGGAAATTTTGAAAGAACTGAGACAGAAAAAGAGGATGGACCACCTCTGGGAAAAGGGCGAGGTCAATCTAGGATGGAGGAATTTTCAGGTTGTGTAGGAGGAAAATCAGGGAGGCAAAAGCCCAACTTGAACTCAGGCTGGTCATTACTTTTAAGGATAATAGGAAGAGCTTTTACAAATATATCAATGGAAAAAAGAAGGGTTACTAATAACCTCCACTCCTTACTGGACATGGAGGGAAATTTAGTAACTAGAGATGAGGATAAGGCAGAGGTATTTAATGCCTCCTTTGCCTCTGTCTTCAACAAGGAACAGTGTAGCTCCTCTGTTATCCAATAGGTACTAGTTAGAGACCTACTGATTCATTTGGACCCCTATATGTTCATGGGACCGGATGAGATTCACCACAGAGTGATGAGAGAGCTGGTGGACGAGCTTGCTAAACTGCTGTTAAAGTCTGGTTTTACTGCTCTCTTGGACCAACAATTTTCTAGAACCAAAGCCCAATTTTTTCACATTTTAATTCATTTTAATAGTACAGAAATAAATGCCTGTTCAGCAGCTAGACTACTTTTATGTAATACAAAACCTTGTAATAGCTTTAGCATCAGAACCTATTTTTTCCTTAATAGAAATATCTGACAAATGAACATCAAGAATCATGGTCTTTCTGGTCACAAGGTTAGAGGGCTTTTTTTACTTCTTTATGTATCTCTGACCAGTTGGATAAAGGATGCTTGATACTCTTACTCATCATTCTGAGAGTGAAGATGTGCAATGAAGGTTTGGATATCATAAGCATTGAATCTACCTTTCGTAAATTCGTGGATGACACTATGTTGGGGGATAGAGTTTATCTGCTGAAGTGTAGGAAGATGCTGCAGAAAGATCTGGACAGACTGGGTCAATTGGCAGAGGCCAAAGAGATGAGGTTTAACAAGGCCAATTTTAGTCACAATAACCTCATGCAGCACAACAGTTTGGGGGATGAGTGGCTGGAGAGTGGCCTGGCAGAAAGGGATCTGGGAGTACTGGTCACCAACCAGCTGAATGTGAGCCACCAGTGTGCCCAGGTAGCATCCTGGCTTGTATCAGGAATAGTACTGGCCATCAGTACTTGGGATGTAATTCTCCTGTACTGGGCACTGGTGAGGCTTCGAGTACTGTGTGCAGTTCTGGGCCCCTTGCTTCAAGAAACAGATTAGGGCACTGGAATGGGTCCAGAGGAGAGCAATGAGGTTGGGGAAGGGACTAGAGGGAAAGTCTTATAAGGAGAGTCTGAGGGAGCTGGATTTTTATCCTGGAGAAGAGGAGACTCAAAGAAGACCTTATCTCTCTCTGTAACTACCTGAAGGGAAGTTATAGTCAGGTGGGTGTTGGGCTTTTCTCTCAGACATCTAGCAACAGGATGAGAGGACAGAGGCTGAAGCTGTGCCAGGGGAGGTTTACGTTGGTTGTTAGGAAGCACCTCCTCATGGAGAGGGTGATCAGACATTGGTATGACCTGTCCAGCGAGGTGGTGTAGTCTCCCATCCTTGGAGGTGTTTAAGAAAAGACTGGACTTGTCACTTAGTGCCATGGTCTAGCTGGTGTGATGTTATGTCATAGGCTGGACTTGATTTCAGAGGCCTTTCTCAGCTTCAGTTATTCTGTGAGTCTGATTCTTCCCATTCAAAAACATCTGCTTGGCCTAGCAGGGTACTTAGGATACTTACCCTAAAGCAAACACTCATGTTTTCTTTATACTTCCAGGATTTAAAAGCCAAGCGTCAGTGTAAATCTTCTATTATGAAAAAACATCTTGGGATGGTGTCTCAGGACAGGGTTCCTAAATACCAAAAGTCTAATGAGCTGCAAACAAGGTCTTCCATTAGCTTTCTCTGGCAAGCATGGGGGTCTTCCATAGGTTGTAGGGCAACACAGTGCCATTCTTCAGACTTGTAATCTTTTCCAGCATTCACGCTTACTTTTACATGCTCTCCTCCATGGTTTTATAAGCACACTTCTCTGTGAGGTCTCCAAAGGCCATCAGTCCCTTCTGTTGTCACAATCAAAAGGGCAATGGTTGCTCAAGCATGTCTTTCCCCCATCATTGAATTTTGTTCACCAAATAAAATGGAGCTCCTAAACCAAGGCAACAGTAATAGGAACAGAAGGGAGTTGCTCAATCAGTTTCCCCTCTTAAATAGGTTATTACAGTGGTGCTGATTGACTCAGCTTAGACAAGCTAGTCTGAACATGA
>VZRI01005291.1:10504-25390 GCA_013397515.1 Upupa epops
GGGGGTACGGGACATTCCACAGAGATTTTTACAGAGGCTAGTTAGCAGCCTCTTCCCCTGCTAACACCCATCAAGGCTAAAACCACTACAGGTAACAAAGTGTATTCACTTCAAGTAAGCGGTTCAAATGCTTTTACATTACATATAGCATGCATTTGCATTGTAACATTGCTAGTGGCCAGTATAATTTATATTCCTCTGACTCTTTTAGGACATTTCTAGGTGGCTCAACATGAGATTTTGTTCAATATTATTTTACAAGATTAAATCTATTGAATTATTATACTTGTGAATTCCCTTGACTGTCTACAATTACTTGATGAAAAACTATTTTTTTGCAGTTTTATTTTACAGTCATCCTGAAATGTACCTGCTTTTTTCTTCATGACTTATCAGTTAACTAAAAGGTAATGACTGGGGATCAGTAAGGATCACCACTGGTAGTCCTTTAACTAATTAAAGAGTTTTATGGGTTTCATGCACTTGAAGAAACCCAAACTGATTAATTTAGTAGACTCAAAATAAGAGAAGAAGGCAGTAGGTGGAAATAACTGAGATGATCTGCCAGCTCATTTGGGAAGTTTCTCCTTCACTTAAAGGACTGTCTCTGAAAATACTGCAGCTTTTACACAGAATATGTCCTCAGAATTGTTTGTAGAGTTATGCAAACAAGTTCAAGTATTGGTAATGAAAGCTGTAGCCCAACACACTGACCTGAAAGAGTATTTATTGTATATAAAGTCTGTCTGAAAAGACACTGAAGGAGAAGAAGTCAAACAGTGAAGTAAACTTAATTAGGGTAGAGTAAGGTCTGGTATTTACTTTGATTGATTAAGGCAAAATTGCCAAAATTTGCTTAATTACTTGTGAAAGGCCAAGGTCTTTGCAGCATCGTTTGAGATTCAACCACATTTTTGTATTAGCCTATACATTTGCATAGCTAATTTAGTTGTTAAACTTAGCTGTAAAATTTTTTTTCTTCTAATGGACAAGCAAAATGACACACCTGCCTCTACCTTCTCTACCTTTCCTTCATTTTTCTTCCCTTCAAATTCTTTCACCACGGTATTCAGACATGCTTGTCTTTCAAGCAACCAGATACCCTGGAATTATGGGAGTTTTTTGTCTTATGGAAACTTACTCTATGTGGAAATCTCAGAGTGCTGCATTGACAGAACTTAGTTATGCAACACCAAGCCTCTTGCTTTTAGAAGATTAAAATACAAATTTATGTCATGTAATTTACTGCAGAAGTATGGAAAAATCATATGAATCTTAACAGTTGTTCGGTGGCACTTGTCAATTTAAGGAGGTAGTCTGAAATTACAGCACTTAAAACTTGGCCTGAACACTGAGTTAACTGAGTCTTTTATGAGAAATGTCAGAAAATATTGAATTAATATAAACAGCCATGACTTCTGATTCTGTTAGGTCTTCACTCCTGCCAAATTACTTAAACAAAAAAGTGCTATCAGAAATTGATTTTGGCTTACATTATGATAAATAAGTTGTATTTCTGTTGTTTTAGGTGGTAAAGGAACCTGAGATTTAGAAAATGTCTCCCTTATCATGAGAAGTTATCAAGTTTTACAGATTTGTTATTGCCAGCCTACAAATTTCTGGGAGGCAAACCTCTCTAATATATAACCAATACATGCTCTCATTCCTCAGTTCATCTTTCTAGCCTGTTCTCCCATAGTATCTATTTTGAATAAATTAAATAAATTTATTAAACTTTTTCAAATACTCACAAGAAAAAATTCATTATGTGGTTAAGAATGAACAGACCTATCCTCAACTGCCAACTGCCAATATGGGAGAACACCAAGTTTTAGGTCTGCCAAGGTACACTTTATTTGCAAATAAAAAGCCTGTGATTTACCAATCCTGGGACTAGTATGAATGCTGGTGTATATTCTTGGTAATTACGTAAAAACCCTGTCTCCTTATTAGTATTTTGTGAGTACTTTACTGGTTTTCTGTAATGACTTATCAGAAAAAAAATCATTTAAAAATATTGACAAAGAATGAAGGCATGGTGTATTTATAGAGGAATGCAAAACATTACATAAGGAAGACTGGAATGTTCTTGGACTGTTACTTGAATCTACTATCTTTATAAATGCCAAATGAGTTAACTTTGTTGGCTACAACTTTTTCTGTTGCAGTTTGACAGCTAGTGCTTTTTTCCTTCCTCATATTGTACCTTCTTACTTTCAACTTTTTTCATCCACTCAGGAGCAAAATGGCTGTGAGTTTCCCACTACAAAAAGGAACAGTATAACAAAGGGGACTTTTTGATGAATATCTCCTAAAGATCCTATTCTGTATGTATGAAAGCTGAGTGAAAACTGAAAGTGACATCACAGAGAAGTTCTTAACTAACAGTCACAAAGTCCTGAATTAGGGTAGAACTGACACACTCTTGAAATCCAGAATAATCGGTAGCTTTGTCATTAGGGTATTGAACATCTAGACATCTGTGACTTTCTCTGCATCCACAGAGAATGCTCTATAATCAGTAACATTTTATAGAGTTTTCCATGTGAGCTTACATAGTAGGTAGGATGATCTTGTCAAATCACCAGAGTAAATTTACAAGAGGTTAACGCTGTTGTAATAGGACCAGTGAACTGAAATGCAGTGGCATACATTTTCTGAAGTGAAGACTATTAGCTGAAACTTTAGGTCTATCTGTAAAGTTTGAACTTCTTTTATCATCCAGACAGGAGATCCTGAAGCTGAACCACCACACTGTTAACGATTATAGGTTCTGTAGACATGTACAGACACCTCTATTTTATCTGAGCTGGAAAGCCTATTCTTGGCAGTCTGCCTTGCAAGTCCATGGAATTATGCTGATTTCAATGAATCAGTACATTTCTAACATAAATATTTTTCACTAAAAAAAAAAATAAATTAAAGCTGTCCATTTATTTATTTGTTTGTTTATTTAATAACTAGGCCTTCCCTACTGTGATTCCTTTTGCTCTTACTGCCTAAATAGTTGTTTAGACCTAGGCCTTTTTACTCCTTGCTACTCAAGGATAAAGTTTTTTACATTTTCACATGGTTTTAAGCATTTAGAAACTCCAGAGAGAACACAAAGCTAAACTGCTAGAATATGTCATGAATACCTTCTTGCTGAAAATTCCCTAATGTGTGAGGGTAAAGCGTACATAAATTTTTACTGAAGCAGACCTTGATTGCTCAGGGAACTATGAAATCTTATTTGCAGCTGTTGTGTTGTAGTGAGATGTGTCTATACCCTGTGGTTTTCCTGTCGCTTGGGTAGACTCTAAAGCATATAATCTATTAAAATATTAAAAATGATGAATTATGAATGGAAGTTCATTACAATAAGATAAAAGAACTCTCTGTTCTTTTCCTACATTAAGACACAATCAAATCTTAAAACTGTTCAATGCTTCAGTGTCATTGAAAACAGAAATAAGTCCCATTTGTCAAAGAAGTTGCAATGCTCATGACTTTTGGGAATGTAATATTTTGCCATAATTGGTAATCTTTGTTTGGCAGCTTATAGTTCTCTCTGACAAGAGTATTCCGGCAGCCTTTCTGCATAACAAGCAGCATGATGCCTTCACACTGAAGTGTCAACCAGCTCATTGCTCTCGGGCCTGCCTAATTTTAATTGAAAGTGAATGAATTGCTTTATTTTATGTATGTTATTTTAATCTCTACTGAAATAATGAACAATGCCTGGTCTGTTTTAATGTGATGAACCAACATTTAAAATAATCTCCAAACATATAAAATACCAGAAAGGGCTGGGTTTGTTTGCTTTTTTCTCCCCTTTTATCCAGATGAATAAATCTTACTGTCATATTTTCAGGTATGTATCATAGTGCAGTTTTTAAACTGAAATTTCATACCTTCAGTAATTTTTAATTGCTGTGAATGTTTTGAGGGTTGAAGAGGGAAGAATTCTTCTTTATAGCACTTTAGATAAACCTTGCAGACATATAGTAATATTATTGGATTTTTCAAAAAACACCTTTTTTTCCTTCTTAGCTCATATACATTACTTCAGTTGCAGGTTTAATATACATTTTTCTGATAAATCTCAAAGTTGTCTTCAATTTAGCAACAAGAGATATCAGTAATGGAGATAGTTTGTTTTCATCCATATCTGCTTTAAAAAAGTGCTTTAAAACTTTTAATGGCACTTGTGAAAAGATTATACTTAAATTGAAGAATTGTCAGAAAGGTTTTCCTTGAAATATAGGGTTCATTAGAAGTATGGCTGTTTAGGAAATACTTTTCTAATGAAAATCACGTATTTTCATTATGGTAACAGAATAAAAATAAATATTTTTTTCACTTTTATCTATTTGAATACAAAGTAATCATAATTAAATGGTATCTGTTCATGTGATTTTACTTGTCAGCTCTGTCTCTTCTAAGCAACTGTACTCTGAAAAGAAGCAGAGAAAGAAAATGTAAATATATCTTAAACAAAATTTAAGTTCTACAAATGAGATCCATGGTCATTGCTCACTTTCTTCAAACACTTGCTGATACACATTATGTAATACATTTCCAGTAGCTGTGGGAGTTTATCAGACAAGTTCTCCCATCTGCCACCTTTTCAAACTAAACAGCCCCAGCTCCCCCAGCCACTCCTCCTGGGATTTGTTCTCCAGACAGCCTTTTTTGGCCTTACTCCAGCACCTCAATATCCTTCCTGTATTGAGGATATGAAAACTGAACACAGGTTTTGAGATCAGGCTTCACCAGTGCCAAGTTTAGGGAGAAAATCACTTTCCTGCTCTTGTTGTTTCCAATACAAACCACATTATCACTGGCCTTCTTGGCCACCTGACCACCCTGCTGGTTCATATTTAGCCTATTGTCAATTAATACTCACAGATCTCTTTCTACTGAGCAGCTTTCCAGCCACTTTTTCCCAAGCCTATAAGATTACATGGGATTGTTGTGATCTAAGTGTAGGACCCAGCATTTGGACTTATTGAAGCTCATACCATTGGCCTTGGCCCATCAATCCACCTTGTCTAGATGTTATATAGAACTTTTCTATTCTCAAGCAGATCAACACACTCACACGACTTGGTGTCACCTGCAGACTTACTGAGGGCACACCCTATCCCCTAACCTAAATCATCAGCAAGGATATTAAACAGTAGGGAATGCAACTCGTGACTAGTGACCAACTTCATCAGCTGTGGGAATTAATCTAGTAGCATTTAGCATCTACGCCACATAAAGCTGTATGATCACTGCAAAATCCCAGTAGTATTATGTCTGTACGTCCACTAAAGAATTAAACCCAAAGGTTCAGTTTCTTTGGGCTAGCCAAGTTGTGGGTCTTTTTCATGCTTTTTTTTCTTGCTAGGACAATTTCATGCTTTTAAAATGATTGAAAACATGATAAAAACAAGCAAGAGTAATCTTTAGTAATACCCCATAACTGAATACAATTAAGTCATGATCTCTTAAGACTTTCAAATGGTAAAAAAAATAGAATGGGAAGATATGGAAAAGCAGAAGTTACTTAAACAGAAACATTGTCCAAGGCTGAGAGACCTGCAACATTAGCAGCAATTTAATTTATACTGTGCAAATCTTTACATTTTGCATGAGGCAGCATTTGTCTTGTATCTGCCTGTTTAATCATCATTACAGCTATCAAATATGACCTATCCTGCTTTGCTATAGCATTACCAACTGTGTAAATGGGGAATAAAAATAATTTTATTATTTTTATATATTCTATTCTGGAAGCTTAAAATTAAAATTTTATTATTTTTATATATTCTATTCTGGAAGCATAAAAATATTTTCATACCAATAATAAGGGTAGATTTTTCAGGGTCTATGTAAACAATTAATTATGTAGACACATTTGAGGGTCTGACACAAAAGAATTGTTGTTACTTTTTAAAATTCCCATTTATCTGGAATAACCAGGTAAACATGTGAGGATAGGCAAGAAGTGGAATAAGTTGTTCAGAGAGCTTTTGCACTCTGTCCCTGAAGAGTTACAGGACTATACTGGATAAAGCCCTCAGAAACGTGGTCTGAGATCAGAGCTGAACATGCTTTGATCCAGAGCTTAGACTATGAGACAAAAAAAACAGGGAGGGCTTACTCAGCAATTATGGTCTCAAATTGTGGAAAACAAAATTAGTTTAACAACAAAACCCAATCACTAATTAGAGAGAAATACAAGGGGTTCTTTTATGCACCTCACCTGGCCCAGATCTGCTATACCTTTCTACTCAAAGGGAAAACTCCTTGCAGTCCTTCCCAGTGGCAATGTAGTACCCTTCTCATGGGAGACAGTTCTCTTCTGTGGTCTGCAGTTCTGCTAGTGATAAACCACTCTCTCACATCTCTACCAGATACATGGCTTCTTTAAAGATCCATCCCCTGTTCAGCATGTTCTCATACAAGATCTTCAAACACTCTTCTCCACCAACCATCTCTGAGGCCTCCAAAGTCTCAGATTCTTCTCTCACCACAAGTCAAAAGGAAATGGCTGTCCTAATTTTTCTTCCCCACTTCTTCCTCATCATCAACATGGCCAACTACATAGCTATATCCTCCTCCAAAAACAAAAGAGAGCTCCCAAGCTGACCAGGAGATTACTCAAAAGGTTTTCTTAAGTAAGTTCATTTGCAGAGGTTCTGATTGGTTCAGCCTGAGGCAGAGGTGGATACAACCTGGAGCTAGGGAGTTCTGGGGTAAGCTCTCATTAAGCTTCCTGCAGGGGCTTTACCAGCAGTCCCCTTCCCCACTACTAAAACCCCATCAGGCTCACACCTCAGCAGGACTGAAAGACCTTCAGTGTTTTTGGCATGTTATATGAGCTTCTGGTGCAGTTTCATTCAAAAGAACCACAGTTTTTATGCACTATCTTGCAATGTGAACAGAAAAGTTGGAAGTGAGGTTGTTTCCTTTCAAAAGTGAATTCCTAACCTGAAATAAAATAATAACTCATAGTTATATTTTGGGCACTCACTTCAGTAGATAATAAAATAGATTGATGATAATGCTTCATAAATATCTTGTCAGAAACTGGCATTTCAAATGCAAAATAATCAAGTAATGTTATATGGTACTGGGAATATTTATAGACAAGTGTTTTGATCTTCTAGTGGATTCCATTAGTGCTATAATCTTAAGACATACAGAAATAACTTCTTAAATAAACAGTTCAATAGTTACTTCAAAGTGTAGGCATTTTTCTTTCTCAACTCCCAGTATAACTAAAAAACGTCATAGCTTTTAGGATTTATGCTGTTAGGTTTCTTATGCTGTTACATCCCAATTGATCAGAGAAAGGAAACAGAGATTTGGGTTTGTGGATTCACATGGGTCAAATTAGGGGTACTTAACACCACAGGTCCACTTGAAAGTCAAGTTTACTAAAATTAATAGATGTTCTCCTCAAAAAGTAGAAAAAGGAAAATGATAGAGAAAATAGGTAAAAGATTAGATCACCACTCTGGACTGCAGTTGTATCTTGTCATGTTCCAACTCCTCCCACTTGCTACTAGGCTTCAAAAATTCTTGATGTCTCCAGCTGTCTTCTTAGTTTCTCAGCACAAATGTCTCCATGAATGGGGAATGGGGCGGTGATTTCCTACACTGTTCCTGTTAAATGCCCCTCTTCACTCACTATTGTGAGAGACAGGTTTTTTTTCACTACCCATGAGGTGAGGGAAAGTGGCACTTAGTATCTTTGGAGTGGTATACAGAAAATCAGATTTTTTTTCTTTGTGGACTTAGACAAAAAACAGTAAGCCAAGATCATTTATCCTCCCATATACCCATACCTTGCTCTTCTCACTGCTAAGTGGCTCAACCTTGAAAGTCACAGACCACCCCCATGCCTCTGCTCATTATATTTGAGCTATTATACTTGCTCATCAGATGAGATAATCAGAACCTGACATCTCACCCTGTGGCTCAAACATTGTCCATGTTGCATTTCTTCTTCTTCCTATGTAGTGATCATTATATAGCAGAGAGGAAGAAGAAGGAAAAGGAAAAGAAGAAGGAAGGGAAAAATATTTTACAACTGTGATCTCTAGAATAAAATGTTATAACATGAAAGTTATAGAACCAATGTATATAAGCTGTTTTGCCCACTCTGTAAGTCAGAGTGACTTCACTGTTGAAGCTGTTCAGGATCCATCTAGCTGATCAGCTGGTTGCATTTCTTGGAAGACGTTACGCATGCTTCTTATATAGTGGTGGATGCATTATAGACAGTAACACAGCATTTTCCTGTAGTTAAGTTTAACATGCCATATACCTCATGTTCTTTCAACTACAAGTTATCTAAGAAATGCATGCACAGCAATCTATGTTCCAATGTGCAGGATGGGAATAGGGATGACATCTTTTGGTTTCATACTAGGAGTATCGGTTAAGGACTGACAATAGAAAGCACAATTGCTTGGAAGTTTATATGAAGCCTCTAAGTTTACAATGCATATCTTGCCCCTTTTCTACGTTTGGCTTTTGGTCTGATCTAGAAAAGGAGAATTAACTATCCCCACATGGTATTTCCCCGTTTATCTAATTAATCCTTCTGATGCAGAAAACGGGAATAAAATACATAACCTCTGGTTCATTAAATCTTTTTATCACTTTCTGACTATACCGGGGAATTCTTTCCATGATGCCCATCATTCCAATAATAATGAAGAGGAAATATTTAATTTATATCTATCTAACAAAATACCAGAAGTATTTCTAACTAAATTAGATAAACAATACACACAGTGATGCACTTCATAATCAAGAATATAAATTTTGCGATAGTTACCTACAAGCTATAAGACCTACATATAGATACAAAACCAGAAAATGATCACAAAGATGGAACAAGTTATCTGGCATAGATAACATGTTGCTGTTTTGTCTCCCATAGCCCATGGTACCACCTTTGCCTGTGTTAATCCAAAAGTTATCTTAACAGCTACTAATATGTATAGTTTTCTCTCTGAGAGGTGGAAAGTTCTGATGTAATCTATTTTCCAGGTGTTCCACAGTCCTTTGACATTCTTCAAGTGTAAAGAGAGATCCATAGTGGGGATGGGTTTTACACTGAACACAGGTTGAATTAATAGTATCCCATATTTCTGAAGTTACAAGCCACCCTCAACCAATTGCTTCCTTATATAAATCTTTGCTTACTATGTGACCTTGTTTTACGCACAGTCATTCCAGTAAGTGTTCCCACTTTTCTCCCTCCTTCTCAATAGCTGAAAAAGTGAAAATATTTACTTTGTTGTTCAGTTTATGGGTAGGGGAATTATCAAATTCTACTCTGCACTGCTATTAATTCTTATATCTGTGCACTTCCTTCACCCTCTGGAACTGTCTAATGTCCTGAATTCATGTGCAGAGGGACTGCTTGGTGTTTCAACACCTTCCCTTTCTTCTGGGAGAATGCATCAGTGAACCACACTTTTCACATGAGGTTCAAATGGCAGTGCAAATTTTATACGAGAAGGATCACATTCAAGGTGTCTGTGGGTGGATCTTGTATTGCTGCAATTAGTTCAGCTATGTCAGGCACTACAGGTACCACAGCTTTCAAAAGTCCTGTATTTGTATTTAAATGCTGGCAATCAATAGTCAGTGCCAGCTTGACAGGAGAGTAAAAGGGAGAATGGATGGAAGTAATTATTCCTTTCCCTTTTTACTCTGATACCACAGAGGTGATCCTCACCCTAGTGAGAGAGAGTATGGCTTAATGTTGATGATTTTGGAAGGGGGCAGATTTGGTGCTGTTGAATAGAAACAGCAGGAAACCCAAACACTCACTTGGTCCCACTCAAATCAACAAAGCCCCCCAAGATCCACACAGCTTCTGTCACAGTCTCATCATCCAGCAGCCAGCAGTTTACTTAGGCTGTCGGCTGTGGTTAAGAATTTCCAAAAGTGCCAGCGGGGAAAGTGCTTAATAAATCCTTTCCTTTATGTGAATTTTTTCATGTGAGTCCATCAGCTGCCACCTACACCCACTGCTTGGGGAGAGAGATGGGAGTTTCCTGAAAGCCAAATACTATTGCAGTAGCTATTTCTTGGTGTATTAATAGAAGAAGCACTTCCCACTTGTATCAGGCTATGAGACACAAACCCTCTGGTATCTGATAAGGAATAATGAATATTTCTGGTGAAACAAAATAGATAATATATTCAGTGCAGTGTATGCCACACAATACTATGCTGGGTTTTTTCAAATTAAAATATTCAAATAAGAATTCCCTTTCCAGAATGAAGCCTCCAGTTACTCAGTAGATACAATAGTTGTCAAAGAAACCCAAATGAAAAGCCATTCCTAATCACTTGTAGAGCAATTACACCTTAGTTTTGAATGTTCAATGCAAATTTCTTCCTTGCCATTTAGTTTTAATCAGAACATAGTCGTATCAAAAAATGTTAATTAGAATGTAGATTTCTACTCAACCTTGCTTAGAAGGAGAAATGCATCAATAAAAACAGTGGCATGGATAAATGAACAGGTTGATGGGAAAAAGCATTATCATTTATTTGAATGATGAGTATTTCTGTTTTGAAAGCATCTTTGCTGAAGGCAATGCTTTTAATATATTTAAGTTTACCTCCCAAGCACAGAAGAAAACTATTCTCTAGAGAAAATGAAGCTGTCTGAAATACATTTAGGCAAGATGAAATAAACACAATAGATCTGTTGCAGCATGTTAGGGTTTGTGATGATGTGTATGTATTCTGATGATGACATGATGTGAAGCAACACAGGCTTCTGATTTCAGTGGATTTATTTTAGCTAAAGGTCAGTCCCAGATGGTTGCACACTGAATATTTTTAAGAAATGTCAGACTGGAAATGAAAAAAAGAAGTCAAAAGTCTAGGCAACTGTATTTTGTCTGTATGATGATTGCATTTCCCACACTGTGAGATCATGGCATTACTTTACACCTATCACTGCAGTACCTGCTTCAGATGGTGCTTCCTCCACTTCTTGCTTGTTTACCCCATTGACACCTCCGTTGTGATGAAAATGAAGAAGAAAATAGGACACTTCTTTGATGCTTTTTTTAGCTGGATTAGTTGAAAGAATTTCTTCTATTACTGCCATGTACTAAAGAACACACATACAACACAGTTTGGTGTTTTATCAAGGCTATTTTAAGGGAACCAGATCCTGAAGCACCTACCCAGGGAAAATGATCTTTGAGGAAATACTCCCAGAATCAGACTGATGTATTACAATGACAAGTGTCAACCATAAACTAATTGTTGGGGAATCTGGAAGCACTTCATATTGTGTGTTTTTATTTTTAGCTAATTAGTTTGTTTCTTAAGTCAAGCAAGTAGTTATTTCTATTAATATCTTCAGAATATTTTTCTTTCTCTTATCTGATGAATACAATTTATTCAAGATGCTAGGAGTATAAGGGTGTGTCTGAGACAAGGAACATGAATTTGTACTGTTAGCTAGCTTTATCATGGCTTCTATCACAAGAATGATTCTTGTTTTCCTTGTCTTTTGTGGCTCATCATTTCAGAACTTCTAAATAATTCAAAGTTATGTGCTGAAACTGCCTTTCCATTAAAACACTGGGGCAAACAACATAACTGATTTTAAGCTTGATTCATTTCTGAGTAGAGCTACATGACCTGGTTGCCTGCCAGAGCATGAGACCGAGCCTGATTACTGAAGATACGTTTCCTCTTCTGTGAATTCACAAGGGATTCTTGTAAATCTTTCACAAATCTAATGGCAGTGAAACAGTGCTACAGGCTCTGAAGGCAATAATCAGTGCTTCCTATGGACAGAGTGATGCTAGATAGAGGCATTAAAGTTAATATTATTCATATAATTGTTAATATGATTTCGGTTTTTGGATGTTCCATCTTCTGGAATTAGACAACTAATTGTCTCATTCCTTAACTGTGGGGTATATATATTTAAATCCATATGATATATATAGAATGATGGATAAATCCCAGTGTATACATTGCAATCTCTGTTGTGTTACTCCTTTAATCCACTTGAATGTAATTGTATTCTTAGTCTGTGTTCATGTATGTTCACATATGCTCACATATATCTTCTGTATGTTAATGACTAATTGCACTTTTACTCAATATTGAGAAATAAATTACAAAGGAATTAAAATATAGATAATTTAGCCATGAAGCCTTCTCTGTCTCATGTCTGAATACACCGTGACTTTAGATGTTCATAAAAATAAGTGAGCTGTATTCTGATAGTCTGTTCACATTCTGTTCTTGTCAGTGTAGTTGTGAGAGCTCAGATCAGTGCATATGTCCATGGTGCCTTTGGAAACAACAGATAGAAGAGGCATTTGGTCAGTGGGAGGTGCCAGTGATAATATGACCACGTGAACTGATGCACAAAAAGTCAGGTTATTTATATTATTATTTCACAAGCATTTAATGAGAAAAGGCTAGTTATCAAATTATATGTACCTAAATATTTTGTCTGAGACAGCACAAACTTTGGAAAATATTCCTCTTTAATAATTAGACTAAAGAATTACTGTCTTTAGTGAGTTCAGACTGTTGAATGCTGAGTGTCTATTAGTGAGTTTGTGGCACATTTACTTTGTGCCTTTCACAGCAGCAGGCTTCTGTGGCAGCTGACAGGCCCTGCCTTATTTGCTGCACTGAGATGATGGACAGGAGATGCAGGATACACCTATGTGCACCCACATTCACCCACACAAGCTCACATACACTCTTGTGCTGTGCTCAGAAAGCTAGCCTTCTGTGTCTGTGTGGACTGACCACTCCAAGTTTCACCACATTTAAATACCCCATGATCACCCTGGCAAGCCTCCCAGCAACTCCCATCTCAGCCTTATGTGTGGTTGTGGTGGTTCCTCCTGTGTCTGTGCAGACTCCCACCTCCTTGGCTTTCTGTGTGATCTTGATTCACCTCAAGATCAGGATACAACAATAAGATTGTGATGTGAATGAATAAATATTATATAGTTCCTGCAACAAAGATGAGAAAAGACTGTGAGAGAAAAACAGAATAGTCTGTGAGTGTATTGCTATGAAACAGGATATCAGATTTTCAAACTTGTTTTTGGTTTGTTTTTTTTTCTCTGTCAAAATAGAGATGCTTTTGTGTAGACAAATGTTATTTGTTTGGGTATCATGTGGATATGATTTTCCAGGTGCCAGTTACTATTGTTTTTTTCTATATGGGCAGAAGAGCTGAATTAAAAATAATCAAGAAAGATGTTTTTCAAGTCAAGAAATTACTTCTAAAACTTCCTTTATGTTTTTTACTGAAAAACATGGTTTCTGAAAAGGCTGAAGAGATTTAACACTTTCAAGAAGTAATAGGTATTTTAAAACTACTTTACAAAGCTTAATTCAAAAAAATATGATGAGTAATTAAGATGAAAAAGAAAACTATTCTTCAGTCAATGTATAATGTTTGTGATTAGCTTAATATACTTCATGCCATGAATGTTTGAATAGCTTAGAGTGCAATTATCAATTTTAACTAAGCAGAACAACTGCTTTAGTGACTTTCCACATGGACAATTATGTTAATTTATAGATACACATGCTGTAAGACGAAACCTTTGCACAGGAGATATTGTAACTCATAATGATGCATGCAATACAGGGCTGTTTGCATTTCAGTCCCCAGAAAAGAGAAGCAGATTGATATTTTATAACTGGAGGTAGAGTAAGCTTATTTTTATAAAGAAATTAGTTAATCAGTGCCTTAATACCATTAAATCCATCCATTATTTAAAGTTATAGGTTATGTTTCCATCTCAGTCACTTAGACATGGGAAATAGCATGTCTGGCATAAAACACAACCATTTCTGTTTGGCTAACCTCTGTGAGTAAACAGATAAAACAAATGCATAGTGGCAGGAGTTTGAAGCCCCTTTCTTCCCCATAATTTCCTCTTAGCAAATTATACTAGCTTGTACAGTGTACATTTCTCACTCTAGTGACAGGGAAATATCAGCAAAAAAGCTGTCTCCTTCAGTCAAGGGAATCTACCTTACCAGACCAAGTGCTGAGTTCTACAGTTCAGTCACAATAACCCCATGCAATGCTGCAGGCTTGGGAAAGGGTGGCTGGAAAATGGCTCAGTGGAAAAAGACCTGCAGATACTGTCTGACAGCTGGCTGAACATACTCCAGAAGTGTGCCCAGTTGGCTGAGATTGTCAACAGTATCCTGGTCTGCACCAGAAACAGTGTGGCCAGCAGGATTATAGGAGTCATCCTTCAGAGATGTCTGTTACAGGCCACAGGATCAGAATGAGGAAGTTGATGAGGTCTTCTATAGGCAGCTGACAACAGCCTCACAGCTACAGGCTCTGGTTCTCGTGGGGGATTTTAACTACCCTGGTATTTGCTGGAAGACATACTCAGCCAGCCATCCCCAGTCCAGGAGGTTCCTCCAGTGCATTGGTGACAATTTTCTGATGCAAATGGTGGAGGAGCCCACTAGGAGAGGACTGCTGCTGGATCTTGTACTGACCAACAGGGAAGGTCTGGCTGAAGCAATGAAGGTTGAGGGCAGCCTTGGTTGCAGTGACCATAAGATGGTGGAGTTCAGGGTCTCGTGTGGTAGGAACCAAATACCTAGCAGAATCACAGCCTGGACTTCAGGAGGGCCAAATTTGGCTGTTTCAAGTAATTGCTAGGGGAAATCCCATTGGACAAGGGGTCCAAGATATCTGGTCATCATTCAAAGACCACTTCTTTGAAGCAGAACACAAGAGCACCCCCACAGGAAAGAAGTCGAAGAAAGGAGTCGGAAGACCTGTGTGATTAAATAGGGAGCAATGGCATAAATTGAAGAGGAAGAAGGAGGAGGTGGCTACTTGGGTGGTTTCTG
>VZRI01005295.1:0-11833 GCA_013397515.1 Upupa epops
AGGCAGGAGCTGAACATGGCCCGGGACTGGAAGAGAAGATTACGGCCCTCGTGTTTTTCCTTGGAAGCGAGTAGTTCTGAAGAGGCACCGAAGAGAGAGAAAGACCTCACTATTCTCTACTACTACCTGAAAGGAGGCTGGAGTGAGGCAGGGGTTGACCTCTTCTCCTTAGGGACTGGTGATAGGACCAGAAGAAATGGGGTCAGGTTGTGCCAGGGGAGGTTCAGATTGGATCTCAGGAAAAAACCTCTTTCCAGAAAGAGAGGGGAGGCCTTGGCACAGGCTGCCCAGGGAGGGAGTGGAGACACTGCCCCTGGAGGGGTTCAACAAGGGGCAGACCTGGTGTTTCAGGAGATGGATTAGTGCTTGGGGGTCTTAGGGCGGATGATTGGACTCAATTATCCTGAAGGTCTTTTCCAACCTTGATTCTACAATTCTATGAAGGGTGAACACAGGGAAGGGAGCACCTTTGTTTGCAATAAGTACAATAAGGAGGTGCAACACGACGGGGAGGCAGCACAGGGATGGATTTTGCACTGCTGCTGGTGCTGCTGCAGCTCCTCTCTGAGCAAACAGCCTGTCAGGCTTCTGGGCTGGCAGCCCAGCATCTTTTACTGAAACCAAACACATTACTAGTGTCTCCAAGAGGTTACTGTGCAGCTTACAAAGCTAATACTTAAAGAGTTTGCATTTTCGCATGCAAATAAGCTTTGATTTAAACTCATCAGCAGTTCCCTTTCTAAGCTCTAGGCTGAGCTATTCTTAGGCTCCTTTCTCTTGGAGGAATTAGGACTTATTTATCAGAGTGAGTGACTACCATCTCCCAGCTCGTTGTTATTATCTAACATAACCTTCACAGCCCTCAGCAGCTTTGTTTGACAGATACCTACAAAAAAGAATAACATTACCCACACAACTGCCTTTTCCACATCAGACTCTGCACAGACCTTCCCCTCGGCTGTGCTCCTGCAGGGTCACGCAGCCAGAGCACAGCTCTGGCACCAGCTCCAAAGGGTTGGACTGCTCTCAGCTTTGCTTGGCTGGGCTCTGGTTGGGTTTCTGGTCTCCCATGTCAGAAATCAAAGGAAACTTCTCCTTTAGCCTGCTTGAGGGTTTTATTGGTATGAGTTTCCTAGACCAGGGTCCCTCCTCATCTCTTTCACAGGACATTTGCTGTCTTCACCAATGGGAGTCATGAATGACAAGGAGATACAGGACGAGGTATAACATACATTTTAATTAAGACAAGAGAGGGAATTTGAGGGGAAAAGTGCTAATTCATGTGGCAGGTGAGTGGAGTAAAGGTTTGCTGATCTCTTGCTGGTATTTCCCCTTTAGTTATGGAAACAACTTCTTCACAGTGATAAAGATGAGGAGTTAGCAAAGCTGTTCATCTTTGAGACAGGAAAAGGGGGTCACTAGAACAAGTAACCTGTCTGAGATCACACAAAAGAGGGGTCAGTGTCACAACCTACATGGATGAAAAGGAATTGAAATGAAGAAGACCACACTTTGAGTACTGTGTTGAGGTTTGGGCCCCACTAAACAAAAAAGATGCAGATAGATTGGAGAGGGTGCAGAGAAGGGTGACCAGGATGATCAGGGGACTGGAAGACCTCCCATGTGAACAAAGGCTGAGAGAGCTGGGTCTGTTCAGCCTTGAGAAGAGAAGGCCCAGGGGGGACTTTACTGTGATGGTCCAGTCCATCGAGGGTGGCTCCCAGGAGGATGGAGACTCCCTTTTCACAAGGAGTTCGGTAGAAAGGACAAGAAGGAATGGTTACAGGTTGCTCCAGGAGAGATTCCCACTGGATTGGAGAGGAAAGTTGTTCATGCTGAGAGCTGTTAGATAGTGGAACGGACTTCCAAGGGCAGTGGGGCATTGCTCCCCTGTAGACAACGCTGAGGCTCAGCTTGATAGGATTCTGGGCCAGCTCATTTCAGCTAGAGCCTGCTTTGAGAGGATGGACTGGATGATCCCTGAGGTCCTTTCCAACCCACAAACCTGTGAACCTGTGAATTGTTTTCCCAAAGAGCCTGATTAATCAGTGAACTCAGCTGCCATTACTGCTACCAGTGCAAACCACCTTATTGAAGTCTAAAAGCTGGCCATCCATAGGGTTAACAAAAGGCTTCAGTATAGAATGAAACTGTTTTCTCTCTCTGTACTTTAATAAGAACACATGCCCCTATGCAGAGCTAGAAAATCTTACAAGAGACAGAAAGCCTCCTGCATCTGGGTTTAAAGCCACCTATTTAAGTGGTTATGAATGAAGATGGAGTGGCTGGCAGCCCGAACTGGCATGTTGCACACATCTAATATTTTCCAAAGCATACAGTGCCAGCTCCTTGTCAAAGTGCAAACGGGGAACAAAAACATCTGAAGCAAAGGAATTCCTATATCTAAACCTGACAGAAAACTGATGATATTCCCCCCACAGCAAACCAGTGCCCCACAGTATATGTCTTTATATCTGTGAGTGGTGGGTGTCAGGAGGATGGAGCCAGGCCCTTCTCAAGGTCAGCTTGTGATAGGACAGGGGGCAAGAGGTGCCAGCTGGAACAGAGGAGGTTCCATATGAACATCAGCAGGACCTTCTTCCCAGGGAGGGTCCCAGAGCACTGGCACAGGCTGCCCAGGGGGGTTGTGGAGTCTCCTTCTCTGCAGACGTTCCAGCCCCGCCTGGCTGTGTTCCTGTGTGACTTGGTCTGGGTGATCCTGCTGTGGCAGGGGGATTGGACTGGATGATCTTTTGAGGTCCCTCCTGATCCCTAAGGATTCTCTGATTCTATGATTAAATCCCATTTGTCGGGTGTGGGAAACACTCGCACAAAGTGCCCCTCCATAACTCATTTCTGGTTATAAAAAGTTTCCCAATTTTAAGAAAAACACAAGAAAATCCTACTAAATCCGAGTTTCTGTTAAATCCATAGAGGACAATTCATCTTTGTAAGGGACTTCATCCAAGCTGGGTGGGAACCTTGAGCTGAAGGTCAAGGGCTGTCACGGAGAGGTGGCCCCAAACCAACTGGAGTTGGTCTCGCTCGTTACCTGTTTGCTGGGGGACTGGCTGATAACACTAACGTTGCTGTACTGAAACGGCTGTAAAATCATTAAGAAGATAAAGTTTTACCTAACCTGAAGTCATTTAAACCACGAGGCTTCAGGGAGAGTGTGGGACTAGAACTCCCTGATGTGATGGAAGGGATCTTTAATGCAAAATAGAGTCTTATCTCATTAAAGATAATTTTTATCGTATCAGTGACTCACTTAACAGATCAGGAAATGTTGTTTTTCTTAAAATGATGAAGGCAGCTCCTGATCTGAAGTCGGATTACTGCAGTTTGTCTTCCCCACCAGCTCTGCAGCATCGCAAAAAGCAAAGGTTTGTCATTAACTTAGGGAACTGAGGGGCCACACCTGGAGTACTGCGTCCAGTTCTAGAGCCCCCAGCACAAGAAGGATGTAGACAGATGCAGACAGACTGGACCTGGAGAGGAGGCCACCACAATGCTCAGGGGAATGGAGCATCTCTCCTGTGAGGACAGGCTGAGAGAGATGGGGCTGTTCAGCCTGGAGAAGAGAAGGCTCTGGGGGACCTTGTTTTGACCTTCCAGTCCCTGAGGGGGCTCCATGAAGGCAGAGAAGGGTCTATTCCCAAGGGTTTGGATGGATAGGACAGGGAGCACTGGGTTCCAGCTGGGAAAGGAGAGATATAGGCTGAGGATTAGAAAAAAGCTCTTCACTGTCCAGGGAGGTGGTGGGAGCCCCATCCCTGGAGTCATTGAATGTCAGGCTTGATGAGGCTCTGAGTAACCTAACCTAGGTAGAGATGTCCCTCCTTGTGCAGGGAGGTTGGACTAGATGACCTCTGGAGATCCCTTCCAGCCTAGAACATTCTATGAATGAAACTTAGAGAAGCTAAGGGAGGCTAAAAAGTGAAGAAGGTTTAAACTTGATGTTTTTAAACCCTGGAACTAAAGAGTTCACAGTTCCTTGAGAATTTTTCCAGGGTGTTTTAAAATCATTTCAAGGACTTGCTGTTCAGCTAGAGAAACTGGAAATGCTGAGGTCTTTGGGAATGCTAATTTATTTCTTTTCCTTTGACTAAACTTAGTTAAATCTCATCAGGCTTTAATGTTTGGTGACTTCAGCCCATTTTCTGCTGCTTTCTCTTAGCTGTTCAAAGCCATTTGGCCATGAGTCTGGGCCACCGGAAAGGTGACTGTGGTTCACAGAATGAGAAAAGGTGCTGGAGATTGCATACATACTCAAGGTCAAGTTCAAAACAGTATAAATCCATCTCTATATTCCTGTCTTAAAGTTCCATTGAACTCGCAGCTGGTCCTCATAATAAGAATTCTTTTTCCATACCCTGGTCTGAAGTCTTTAGGGTCACCCTTGCACGGAGCTTTGACGGCGCTTAGAGACTGATCCAGACCCATAAAATCAGGATGAAGACCGCTTCCTCTCTCCCCACGACCACACAGCTCATCGAATTCACCCCAGGTAGACATTCCATCTCAAATCTGACCACTCCAAGTACTCATTCGTTATCAATCCCATGCTATTAGCAATAGGAACATTACCACTGCAAACCCTTTGCCGTGATATCCAGCGAGACCAGGGAAATCTCTGCCACTTTTACACAGACAGACAGCATAAAACCTAGACATTGTAGTTTTCATACAGATTACTCTCACCTACTAATAGTAGGATTTGGAATCATTAGTTACAATTCAGCCCGAAGGTCTCCATTTGCATTTAACTGGCAAACTTCTACCAGCAGCACACACACAGTACGGGTTTTAAATGTCACCGTGATGCTTAATCATGCGAGACAACGCATAAGAATACTCTAAATCGTTCCTAATTGGCAATGCAATTATTTAACCTGCTGGCTAAACTTTGTGGCTGTATAGAATCATCAAGGTTGGAAAGGATCTTCAAGATCATCAAGTGCAAATCTTTGTCCAAGACTTTAAATTCAGGTTTTCTAATATGAAAACAGTAAATCGATGCTGTGATGGCCTAAAGGCAAGTCCTTCTCCTACAAAGCCATGCCTTACGCTAAGAGTTAGACCTACTAATGTGGGGTAGGGAGGGCTGACAATGCTGGATGGAATTTCCAGACATTTCTCTGTTGAGTGCTCCACAAAACACTCCTCTGCTTTGGAACAGGTCGTCCAGAGAGATTGTGGGTGCTCCATCCCTGGAACTGGTCAAGGCCAGGGTGGATGGGGCTCTGGGCAACCTGCTCTGGTGAGAGGTGACCCTGCCCATGGTGGAGGGGGGTTGGGACTGAGTGACCTCTCAGGTTCCTACCAACCCAAACCATTCTATGATTTTTTGTAGAATGCCAGTACCTGAGAATTCCCACCTCAGGCTGCCCACAGGTCCCCTTCCCAAAAGGCACCAGACTTGGCAGAAGGACTTGTAAAAGACATTCTGTCAAAATGTGTTCCTTCTTCCAAGTTAAACAGCAGTCAGTGCTTTCTTAACACTTCAGACCCAACTGCACCCAACCTCAGCTGGCAAATACTCCATCTTCCTCCAGCTCTGCCTGCTGAACTAAAGAGCTTCTGCTGCCAGGAATTTTCTGAGCATTTAGGTAGTCACAGGCCATCTGGATAAAGAGATAAATTAGGAAGCCAGGAAGTCTCGCAGGTACCCTGTTGAACTCTAGCTGCATAGTTTTTAAAAGCCATATCCACAGGAAGCAGCAGATGCCATATGTGCCCCTCTCTTCCTGCACTACAACGTAGGTGTCCTGCCATCAGCAGAGGAAACCAGTCCTGGAGCCGAGAAGCATAATTAAGTGAAATCATCTTTCTTTACAGCATCTTCCCATTCTCCACTCTCCGCTCTGGCTTTACTCATCCCCAGAGAGCTTCCTTTTACTGCTAACACTACTTTGTCCTGAAGGCTTCATAAATCACCTCCTCAAGAACCGAGGTACCACCCGTAGCTGCTCCCATCCCCGTACAACAGTTCCTCCTTAGTGCTAACCTCACTGTTATATCCCAGATCATAAAGAGGAGTTCAGACAATTAAGAGAGTTCATAATCTCCTCGTGTGGTCTGTTGGAAAGACAGGGTTAAAAATGAATACTGGTTCTAGCAGAAGAGAAAGATCTTGTTTCTGATGGCGTCAGTCTTCAGCAACACTAGGAACATAAGAAGTGCTGCGCCTGGTCAGGTTGAGGATATATTTAGCAACTTCTGCTCCGTGCCAGTGATGATTATGGAAGAATTTAATAACATGCCAGGTAAAGAATAATCCTGCCTCCTCCTGGAAATCACCACGAGCAAATTTTATACAGGTTGAACCGTTGCAGGGAAAGCATCGAGACTACGGCCCAGGAGACTTGAAGTTGATCCGAGCTGCTACCACTTCTTCCTCTATTCTCTCTGTGTTCAATTCTGTGCCTCTGCCTGTAGAAGGGTGATAACGACACATCCTATATCCACGTGGTTTTTTCCTATTTCCAGACACAATTCTCAGGTGCCAGTGAATGGAAGCGCCTCGCTCATGGGTCATAGCAGGATACTGGTCGTATTACAACACGGCATCACAATAGCAGCAGCGATACTCATACCTCTTTAAAAAGAAAATATTCACTAAAGACTGAGAGAAACTGCTCATCTTCTCTCCCATCGCTGCTCCATTTCCCTTTTCTTGCTCCCTGTGGCTCCTTTCCCCCCCCACCAGCCCTGCACAATGTGAAATGGGTTTTCCCAGCTCAGACGTGAGCCTCCACCAGTGGATCTTGTCACTGGGTAAGGCTCTTCTTTCGGTGTGTTGACAGGTATTGTAAGACGGAGCTGAGAAAGCGAGTGAATTCCAGATGGAAGAAATTACATGCCTACAGCACATCATACGGTTAATAAAATGGCAAAATTGAAGTACAGGTCCCATAACTTTTCTGTTTCCAAGCACAGACACCTCGGGTTTATGAATTAGTAATCCTTTTTCATTTCATAGTCCATGGGGAGTTGGTCTTTCCTGCCCTGTTCCTCATGGTCCTGCTGTGCTTTCCTGTAGCTTGTTTTAACCTTCTATTCCTTTCATTGCATTTGGAGAAAGACTCTGCCCAGGAGAACGCTGTCTCCCTGCCTGCCTGACAGCCGTTGGCTTCAGGAGAGACAGAAACATCATTAAAAATTAGAATTACTTGCAGTTCACACATTGCTCACTTATAATATTTAAAGCTGGCTCTGTGGCCCCTGAGATGCATCAACAGGGTGTCGACAAGTGCTGTGCTTCTCCTGATCTGAATATCTAAACCTGAGCTACACCTGGGGTTACTCTGCATGCACAACGTGTGCCAGGACTGCAGTTATCGACTCACAACCTGCCATCCAACGTGTAGACAGATGAAGGGAGGTTGTAGACAGGTGGGGGTTGGGCTCTTCTCCCAAGCTACGAGCAATAGGATGAGAGGGCAGAGCCTGAAGCTGCACCAGGGAAGATTTAGGTTGGCTGTTAGGAAGCCCTTCCTCAGGGAAAGGGTGCTCAGAGCCTGGACTGGACTGCCCAGGGCAGTGGGGGAGTCCCTGTGTCTGGAGGTGTTGAAGGACAGCCTGGCTGTGGCCCTGAGTGCCCTGGTCTGGCTGATAGGATGATGTTAGGACTGGCTGAGCTCAGAGGACTTTCCCAACCTCAATCATTCCATGACTCCATGAAGGTCTCCCTGAGCAGAGCAGCTCTAACTCCGTTCCATCACGTGCTCTCATTCCCGAGTAAGTGGCTGGATAAGTAATCTCTCTAATCGGTCTAATAAGAGGCTCTATCAATACTTTCAAAATGACTAATAGCATTTAACTCTCCGATTATATTTATAAATGGTTTCCACTTAACGCATTGTGTAGTTGACTTTAATAAGTACTTAGCGAAGGCTCGAGCAGTACAAACACGTTGCTTAGGCTGTGATAAAATGGTTCTCCTAGGAATACTCGCAACAATGAGCGGTTTGGCTAATGATAGAAAACATACATTTGCCAAGGCTTTATTTACACAGCCCTCTCTAATTTATGTTTTGCTTTCTTGCTGGAGTTGGGTAAAAAGCTTCTTCCAAAACACACAACCCCAGGGCGGGGTGGGAGGGCGAGGAGGGAGGGCAGAGCATATTGAACCCTTCTTTTTCGGGTCCATTATGAACGTGCATTTCTGACTGGGGCTGTTTTAGACACAAACCACATCCCCAGCTCTTTGCTAAGCAAATGAGGCTTTATCTCTCTCTTCTGATCTCATTTGCGGTGAGGAGCATCTCAGCCTGTAGCGCAGGTGAGGTGTTTAACATGTTCTGCGTGTCAGGCGCTCTGGCTTCACCTCCCTTCTTGACATTTGTTTCTTATCTCTGACAATTAGTTGTGCTGAAATCACCTTGTTTGTTTTATTATCACCGAAGGAAGACAGCTCTGCACTCTGAGCACTGTCTGCAGTCTGGCTTTCCATATATTTCATTAACCCTTTGCTCACACACAGCTTTATATGGTAAGAAAACCCTGCTTAATAGAAAGAGGGAGGTGTCTGGGGTGGGATGTTTTGCTTGGCTTTCTTGGGTTTGATTCCTCTACCTGTGGTTTGTAAAGCTGAGGAATCTCTCGAGGCTACACAAATGGAATCTTTACAGAGCCTATATAAATAGAAGACATCTCTGTGGTACCTGAGGTCTAGGTTATTCAGCATTGCTTCACAAAACTGAGATGATTGGAAGGGGACAAAAGGAGAAACCCAGCCAAAATGCAAATCAAATCCATGGAATCACGGCAGGACCATTCCAACCCCCAAAGTTCTAGTCCAACCTTAATCAAAACCAGTATTTTGATTAAATTAGCGGTAACAGCTTTTCTAATGAACACTGCTCATCTTTCGCTTTGAATTTCTTTCCTCTCTGCTTTTCATGATAAATTGGGGCTGATGCTCTGCCTGCACGAGCTCCTCTCTATCACCGCATGTTTGGGGTTTGCAGTGGTTTGGTTTTCTAGCAGTTACGTGAAAACAACCTTTACATGTTTGGATTCAAAAGAATCAAAGAATTGTCCTTCAACACCTCCAGACACAGGGAACCCCCCACTGCCCTGGGCAGTCCAGGCCAGTCTCTGAGCACCCCTTCCCTGAGTAAGGGCTTCCTAACAGCCAACCTAACCCTCCCCTGGCAGCTTCAGGCCCTGTCCTCTCTTTCTATCACTATTAGCTTGAGAGAAGAGCCTGACCCCCACCTTTCTATAACTTCACATCAGGTAGTTAGAGTGGGATGAGGTCCCTCCTGAGTCTCCTCTCCTCCAGGCTCAACACCCCCAGCTCCCTCAGCCTCTCCTCATCAGCCTTTCCCTCCAGTCCCTTCCCCAGCCTTGTTGCTCCTCTGCATCCACTCCAGCCCCTCAATCTCTTCCTTGAAGTGAGGGGCTCACAACAGCCCCCAGGTCTTGAGGAGAGGCCTCCTCAGTGCCATCCCTAGTCCTGCTGGCCACGCTAGTGCTGATCCAAGCCAGGATGCCATGGCCCGTTCAGACTACCTGGCCACCCTGCTGGCCAGTTGTCACCCAGTGCTGCCAGGTCCCTCTCTACCAGGCTGAGATCTGTTTTCTTTAGAAAGATTTAGAAACATGCAACCTTTTCCCTGAGTTTTTGGTTCCTTCAACCAAGGGAGAAGCAAAGAGGAATCACTCTCAACTACAGAAGCGGGTGGATTATTTTCGTCACTCGTGCCGCGCAGCGCTGAGCTCTATTTGTAGAGAAGCAGAACTCTTCTTTGATGCCGGTCCCTTTTAAAGACCTTAATTGCAAGGCAGATGGTAAGAAACACAAGGCAAAAAAAAAAACCAACCCACCCAACAAAACCCTGATGAAACAAAACAAAAAACCCCCAGCAGAAAGGTGGAAAATTGCTTGAGGAATGCTGTGGTCTCACGGGGAGAAGGCTTTCTATTTGTAGCTGGTAACTGCAGACTCTGAGTCTGTGATTAGCCTTTAATGTAGAAGAGGTAACACGATGTAGCTGATGAAAACATGTCAACACAGCATGAGGAAAAGAACAAGGCGGCGACTTTTTGCCTCAAATGAAAAGTTTCAGATCTTCAAACACCTTCTGTTTTCTAGAGCAACAATTGAGGAGGGGAAAAAAAAAAACCCAACCCCAGCACCATCTGTAACAGAAAGCATCCAAATAATGCGGGTCTTATTTCTTTAGGCTTCTGGGCTGTAGGGAATCTAGGGCTTCTGTTAGGTTCCTAATGTTCTGTGCAATGACAGAGCATCAGAGAATCCTTAGGGATTGGAAGGGACCTTGAAAGGTCATCCAGTCCAATTCCCTGTCACAGCAGCATCGCCCAGACCAAGTCACACAGGAACACAGCCAGGCAGGGCTGGAAGTTCTCCAGAGAAGGAGACTCCACAACCCCCCTGGGCAGCCTGTGCCAGTGCTCCGGGACCCTCTCTAGGAAGAAGTTCCTGCTGATACTGAGATGGAACCTCCTCTGTCCCAGCTGGCACCCAGTGCCCCTTGTCCTATCGCCAGAAGACCCCTTGTCCTGTCTCCAGATGACTTTGAGGAGAGCCTGGCTCCATCCTCCTGACACCCACCCCTCACATATTTATAGACATGAATGAGGTCCCCCCTCAGCCTCCTGTTCTCCAAGCTCAATAGACATCATGGGAGAATGTGCTCACAGGATCAAACACAGCTGCTCCATCCCTGGAAGTGTTCAAGGCCAGGGTGGATGGGACTCTGGCCATGGCTGTGGGGTTGGCACTGGGTGATCTGTGAGGTCCCTACCAACCTAAACCATTCTGTTACACCCTGCTCGAGTGGCAGCATGGAGGGGGTCAGATTGTGTTTGTCAGTCTCTCAAGGACTGAGGGGTTGTGTTGGTGTGGGGATGGTTGGACTGGGTGACCTGGGAGGTCCTTTCCAACCAGGACACCACCAAAATCTCTCCAACACGCCAGCGCTCCTGGCTGAAATAACACCTGTCTATAGGCAGCACAAGGATTCTGAAAGGGATAAAAACAACCAAACGAGCTGTGCTACACTGCAGTCAAGAACCACAACCCTGATAGTCCCCGAGGGATTTCACCTCAGCCCAGGCAGGTCACGAGGAGTATATTACCCACAACACATAAAATGGATTGAATCAGTAATCAATAGAAAAGACAAGGCAGTGTGTTTAGTTGACACATCACGGTAATAAAGCACTCCAAGAAAAGTAGTTTTTCTGGGTAATGACTATAAGAGTGAAAAAATATCTGACCTGAAACTAAATTCAGATGTAGGCTCACAAATCTTCCCGGTGACTTCAAAGCTATTAGACCATCTAAGCTGTACACATGTAGAGAAGATAGATACTCTGCTTCTGAGAAGTCCACATTGTCCTAGTAAGGACTTTCCTCTACCTGGACTATTTGCCCTCTGACTCGTCATCTCCCCACTCCCATGGTCTCCAGGCCTTAGTTCTCCCATGATTTGAGATGTTACAACCACCTCTCCCATCCTGTTTCTCATCTCCTGTGAGTAAAGCTGTAAGGACTGTGCACACGTTGCCTGGACACACACACAGTGCATGGGCTGATGCACTCAGGGGCAAGTACTACTGAATCCTGACCATGGCTACAGGAATCATCAAATCATCAGGGATCAGAAGGGACCTGGAAAGATCATCCAGTCCAATCCCCCTGCCACAGCAGGATCACCCAGACCAAGTCCAGGTGGGTTTCAAAAGTCTCCAGAAAAGGAGACTCCACAGACCCCCCAGGCAGTCCCCTGCAGTGCCCCATCACCTTCACTGGGAAGAAGTTATAGATTGGTCAGGGTTGGAAGGGACCACAGGA
>VZRI01005295.1:20840-40604 GCA_013397515.1 Upupa epops
TGCAACTGGATCTAGGGGCTCCTGCTGTGGCAGGGGGATTGGACTGGATGCTTTTTCCAGGTCCCTTCCAATCCCTAACAGTCTGGGATTCTGTGAATGAGGGAAGCAGAGTAATAAGGAGGTAGCAGAAGGAGCAGTAGTACTTGCAGGGCTTTTGGTGCCTTTTGCTAAGGGTAAATACAATTTACTGATCTGGCTGCAGTTTCTATGAACTGCCTCACATCTCTTTTACAAGACATTTCTTTTCTCCATTCAGATGAAGACAGATGCATTTTCTCCCAGCGCACGTTCTTCCAGTGCTGAATTGTGCCAAGAAGAGAGATTAAAACCTTTTCTATGTCATTTCAGGATCCTTTATAAAGAGAAAACAATTTCTGACTTGAAGCCACATTTTTTTCTACCTCTGGGGGAAGTGTGACCCTGATGCAGCATATCTAGATTTTAATTCCTCATACCTCGGTGGTAACGATAACACCGAGTCATTTACCTGGTCGAGTGAACCTACATCATTGTCCCACTTGGACTCATTTTTAACACTCTCCAACCTGCTTCTCCATGTTCAGCAACCACCTGCTTCCCCACTCTCGTGCTCCAGATGGAGAGCAGATAAGCAGATGCTCAGATGAGTATCTTACTGATGATGGATCCCTCACTACACACAGTTAGGGGTCCTTTCCATTTCTTCAGCAATCTTTAGCCTGGACGTCCTGGAAATCAAAGCATCTTCACTATCCTGTAGACTCCTAATGTAAAATAATAGTCTGGATGAGGGGGTTGGTTTGCTTTGGGTTTGGAGGAGCTGGGCTGGTTTTTAACTTCTAGTAAAGGAAATCCAGAGACACGAGAAGGCAGATGCTGGATGTGTGTAGTCAGCTGAACTGGGTTCCAGTGTGATTTTGTTTTCTATCTCTATGATAAGAGCTTAATGGCCAGACCTTTTGAGGGACAGCAGAGCATAGGTTGCATCCAGCAAGTCACAGAAAGACAGATCCACCCAGACTTCACGACACAATCATAGAGTTAAAGAATGATTGAGACTAGCAAAGCCCTCTGAGCTCAGCCAGCCCAGCACCTAATATCACCCCATCAGACACACTAGGACACTCAGGGCCACAGCCAGGCTGTCCTTCAACACTCCCCCACTGCCCTGGGCAGTTCAGTCCAGGCTCTGAGCACCCTTTCCAGGAGGAAGGGCTTCCTAACAGCCAACCTAACCCTCTTCAAGCCCTGCCCTCTTGTCCTATCACTAGTTGCCTGGACTAGTGAGAGAAAAGCAGAAAGCTTTCTCTGACCCCAGCTCTAGACAGAGCACCTGCAGACTTGGGCACTTGCATCCAAGTCCTTTCACCTCCTGTCCACCTCACAACACTCAAGGGGTTTGAGAAAGCTTGAGAACTAAAAAAGGAAGAGATCTGTAATGGACCGTGCATAAACATAAGAGGAGATGCAAAGATGCAGCACAGCAAGCACAGTACATCCTTCCTTAATTTAACCAGCTCTGTGTTACTGTGATCATCTTGGAGGTGTCTTCCAAGTTCAATGATTCTGTGATTCCCCCACTTCAGTAATTCAAGTAGTGCTCGAGATTAGAAGAGAGATGTCTTACAAACATTGTGCTAATGACCAGTAATATAGGGAACGTAAGCTGTGTGATGAAGAAAAGTTAAGCAAGTCTACTCACAGTCCAGAAGTGATCTTTGTAAGAGGGCTTTGAAGAGCGTAGAATCGTTAGGGATTGGAACAGACCTCAAAAGAACATCTAATCCAATCCCCCTGCCACAGCAGCAGCACTCAGATCAAGTTGCACAGGAACACAGCCAGGCGGGGCTGGAACGTCTGCAGAGAAGTAGNTGTCACTTTGTCACCCCAGATGTCTGGTGCTCCAGAAGCTGTAGTATGTGCAAGAAAATGTTGTGTAATAAGAGCCACAAGCATTGGCAGCCCCACCAGGAGCTGGCCTGCTGCTGGCACCAGACATCAGCCTTAAGAGCTGTGTCTGCAGGGGGAAGAGTTAAACGTGACCTCTGAACGTTGGGCTGAGCATCAGATCAGAGACAGCCACCCTTGAAAGGGGCATCGTAGCGTGGAGCTACTCCAGGTTCTATAAACTGAGAGGAATTGTGAATTATTCTATTTTAGCCCAGCTTTCTCTCTCAACTGAATCACCACTTCCAGCTGATACCCGTTATGTGACATCTAGTACCCTGTACTTAGAGCCAGGGACGTCTTCGTAGGCTTCTCCTCCACACAGCACAGACAGTGGACATCGATCCACTGACCGTTTCACTGAGTTGGGAGGTGCAGAAATGCAAGTTCAGTGCAAATCCCAGGCTCCACTCTTCTGTTTTTCTCTCCCTTAAGGAAAATCAATGTGGAAAGCGACCCACTTAGGTGACAACTTCACATCCCACAACGTACAGCCACAGATGCAACCTGAAAAGACTGAGCACACAGCTGGTGTTTTCTCAAGTGGATTTTTCTCACTTCAAAAAGAAACCAAAAAACCTAGAAAAACATCAACACCACAAAAAAAATCCCAATCCTAACCCAAAAATCCTCCACGCAATAAGTCAAACAGAGAGACACTCCCAAATCTCTATTCCAGTAAAGAGTCAGGGTAGAGTCAGCCACAAAGCCATTCTGGGGGCAGTAAAGCATCACTAATATCACAGGATGATTGAGGCTGGCAAAGCCCTCTGAGCTCCTCCAGCCCAGCCCAGCACCTAACATCACCCCAGCAGCCAGACCAGGGCACTCAGGGCCACAGCCAGTCTGTCCTTCAACACCTCCAGACACGAGGACTCCCCCACTGCCCTGGGCAGTCCAATCCAGGCTCTGAGCACCCTTTCCCTGAGGAAGGGCTGCCTAACATCCAATCTTACCACTCCTGACGAAGCTTCAGGTCCTATCCTCTCATCCTTTCACTAACCAGTTGCCTGGAAGAAGAGCCAGACCCCCACCTGACTACAACTTCCTTTCAGGGAGTTGTAGAGAGGGAGAAGATCCCCCCCTGAGTCTCTTCTCCTCCAGGCTCAACACCCCCAGCTCCCTCAGCCTCTCCTCATCAGCCTTTCCCTCCAGTCCCTTCCCCAGCCTCATCACTCCTCTGGACCCACTCCAGCCCCTCAATCTCTTTCTTGAAGTGAGGGGCCCAGCACTGCCCCCAGTAGCTGAGCTGAGTCCTCAGCAGTTCCCAGCACAGCAGGAGAAGGCCATCCCTGGGGCTGCTGGCCACTCTAGTCCTGATACAAGATACTGTTGTTTTCTCAACAGCAAAGGCTGTTCCGCAGTGGCTGCACTTGGCTGTGCTTCCAAAACACAAACCACATTCGACAGCAGCACAGGCCCCATCAAAACCGACTGCAGTAAACCCTTTTTGCTCATACTTTTAAAACCCCCCTGCCCAGTTGTCTCTTATCAGCCCTGACTTTTCAGTCCTGGGGTTAAAGAGCTTCCAGCTCCATTATAGATAAACTTCCAGGTATCGATCCGAGCATCTCCCACCCCCAGTCACATCCAGGTGTTTGTGGAGGATGTGATGCTTGTAAATCTACTGCCACGTGGCATCAGAGATCAACTCTGAGCAAGGGATGGCACAGGAGCCTTCACCTCTATAGGAACCGTCCTGGGTACGAGTTGCTCCTGGGGAGAGTTTGATTGGACTGTCTCTGGTTGGGGTGGTCAGTGGCTCTGTTCAGCCACCATAGAACAGACCCCTAGACAAAACAGGTGAAGGAGTAGAGCAATGAAGATGATGAAGGAAGGAGAGCAGCTCCCTGATGAGGAAAGGCTGAGGGAGCTGGGGCTCTGGAGCTGGGACAAGAGGAGGCTGGGGGGGACCTCATTCCTGTCTCTAGATCTGTGAGGGGTGGGTGTCAGGAGGATGGAGCCAGGCTCTGCTCAAGGGCATCTGGGGACAGGACAAGGGGCACTGGGTGCCAGCTGGAACAGAGGAGGTTCCCTCTCAATCTCAGCAGGACCTTCTATAGGGAGGAAAAGGCTCAAGTTCAGACAGAAGAAGGAAGTTTGTGGAACAGAAACAGGGCCTGAAATGGTTGGATTCTTCAATGCATCTAGAGTGAAAAGGACCAATAGAGTTAATCCTTCTTCTTGTCTCCTTAAGCTCAGCAGAGAAACAGCTAAACACACACCCTGTTCACACTGATTACGTCAAACCTGCACATCCTTTTCAGTTTCACCCCCGTCAAGCAAAACAAAATCCATGGAGGTTACAGAAGAAGTAGCTGTGAGTATTTCTGCATTCAGCATTCTTCTCCAGGACTCCAGCAGCAGAGGTTTTTGGGAGCTCAGGGTACAATAACCCATTTTTCAGCGTGATTTCAAGGCTTCTTTCACGTAAGCACCATTCAACTACCCAGTAGCTCCATTAACTTCATAGTACATGTTAATTTTGACTACAAAGCAAGCCAATCGTTATGAATTTCTGCTCTCAGCTTTGCATTGTCCACATTTCCCAGCGTCTGACAAGGCTTTCAGGACTATGGCAAGACAAAAGGTGGCAGAGCTGCATGCATGTGAAATGATTTCTGTATTAAACTGGGAAGGTGCATTTATCCAGCATTTATTTGGCTATTACTGCATGTTGGAATTTATTTTAGACTCTTTCTAACTGGATTGAGGGGAAACCAAGCCACTAATTCGAGAAGGGCATTATAGCATCATCACAGCATCAGAAGGGACCTCGAAAGACCATCCAGTCCAACCCCCCTGCCACAGCAGGACACCCTGACCAGGTCCAGGCAGGTTTCAAATGTCTCCAGAAAAGGAGACTCCACAAACCCCCCCCCAAGGCAGCCCCCTCCAGTGCCCCATCACCCTCCCTGGGAAGAATCGATCAGAGTTGGAAGGGACCATAGGATCATCCAGTTCCAACCCCTCTGCCATGGACAGGGACACCCCACACCCTACCTGCTGGCAGCACATAGAGATGCTCTGAACTCTTCAAGTAGCTCTAGGTAGTGACTTTCTCTCTGTAGTAGAGCCCCTCGTACCCAAATCTATTGAGTTAGCAACACAACTATTACCTGGGAGTTTTACCTGTGGAATTATTCCCCGTTAAAGCCCTGTAAAACTCACTTTCAATCTTACTTGAGCAGTGCCTACGGGTCCATAAAGATGATCGAAGATTGGAGAGCAACGAAAATCCTACTCACGGAGTAAATGCCAAAGAGCAATTTTAGGGAGCTTAATAGATGAGTTTGGGAGCAGCAGGCAGCACTGCCTGAACGAAGCACCTCCCGGGATGCCATGGCTTGCCTTTGTTCAAAAGGAGTTTCATCTCAGGTCTTAAATATTGCCTTTGTGATCACAGGTCTAGCTCAAGGACAAGTTGTTTCTTGAGCACAGCGGAAAGAGGTTAGATTCTATCAGTCCCTGATCTAATTCACTCTAAAATGCAGCTAAAGACATCTTGGATTTATCTCCTCTGTCTAAGGGAGAGATAGAATAACCGACACAGCCACAAGAAGTCAGTGGTAAGCTGGGAAGCTCCATCTCTTTTGGAGGGTACAGCAACAGCTCTTCCATGAGCCCACGTGTATCAGCTGAAGGCATCTCCAATTTTTACAGAGGAAAGAGAAGAGAAAGTGTCTTCCAGAGATTTCCTCAGCAGAGTTCTTGCAAATCACATCTTACCCCAGCTGCTATTCCATTTCTATCTCACAGCTTACGCTCCAGGCTTTGTCTGCTGTCTAGATCACAGACCACATCCTATCTCCAAGTCATTTCTAGCCTACAGCACTGTCCTGAAAGGTACAAAAGGACTTTGTGCTGTTCACTCCGAGCCAGCAAAGCTTTTGCCACTCTATAACCTAGGGACAGCGTTTTGGGGGACTGGAGTCCAACCCTACACTGCTGGGGTTGTTCAAGCCTCATCCCAGGTTGATTTAGATCCCACTAGCAACTACTTGTGCTCAAAATTCAAACAGGAGTAACAAGAAGCCTCCTTGGTTGGAAAAGTTTGTTCAAGGGGATTCAGGAACCCCAGTAAAGTTACACACGGTAAGTGGAGGGGTTAATCAGTGGGGTTTTACCATAGGATCATTAGGGAGTAGAAGGGAGCTCAAAAGATCATCCAGTCCAATCCCCCTGCCACAGCAGGATCACCCAGACCAAGTCACACAGGAACACAGCCAGATGGGGCTGGAACGTCTGCAGAGAAGGAGACTCCACAACCCCCCTGGGCAGCCTGTGCCAGTGCTCCGGGACCCTCCCTGGGAAGAAGGTCCTGCTGATACTGAGATGGAACCTCCTCTGTTCCAGCTGGCACCCAGTGCCCTTTGTCCGCTCACCAGATGCCCTTGAGCAGAGCCTGGCTCCATCCTCCTGACACCCACCCCTCACAGATCTAGAGACAGGAATGAGGTCCCCCCTCAGCCTCCTCCAACCTCAAGAGCCCCAGCTCCCTCAGCCTTTCCTCATCAGAGCTGCTCTCCTTCCTTCATCATCTTTGTTGCTCTACGCAGACACCCTCCCTGTGTCCTTCTGGACCTGAGGGGCCCAGATCTGGACACAGTCCTCCAGATGGGGTCTCACTGGTGCAGAGTAGAGGGGGAGAAGAACCTCTCTCGATCTGCTAACCACCCCCCTTTTGACTCCTTCCCAGGATGCTGTTGGCCCTCTTGGCCACCAGAGCACATAGCTAGCTCAGCGTCACCCTGCTGGCCACTAGGACCCCCAGGTCCCTCTCTCCTCCCCTGCCCTCCACCAGGTCAGTGCCCACCCTCTCCTGCTCCCTGGGGTTGTTCTTGCCCAGATGCCAGCCTCTCCCTGCCCCTGGTTGTACATCCCCTCTAATAAAACTCAGAGAATCACAGTCAGAACTTCACAAGGTTTAAGAGAAAGACAACTCAGCAGTGAAAATTCAAGCGTTCCAGTCTTTCCTGACTAAACCCACGAGAAACTCCACTGAACCCCTATCTTTAGAAGAGACATTTTCAACTGTTTATTTCCATTCCCAGTTGGAAATGGGAAAGTTTTAACAGCATTAATTTCCTCAGCAACGGAGAACTGGTGTTCCCACACAGTCTTGGTAGACAACCACGTATAACCAAAATACTTTGTTTTGACACCAAAAGGATTAGATTTTAATAAACTTTTTAAAACCCGGCGCTGAGCAGCTCAGATTAATCTGTTTTAAGTAAATATTGATTTATTTAGTCCTGATGCAACTTTGGGGACAACAAAATCAAAAAGCAAGGATGTTATTGAAAAGAAAACCGGGTGCTGAGGAAATACCTAACATTCCAATTCAAATTTGATTCCTAATTAAAAATAGAACTGCTAATTATACTGCTTCTCTACTTTAGAAGGTGCTGCAAGGCTAAATTAATTGATGGTGAAGCTCATTTAGGAAGCTCACACGGTGGGAGTGTGAAATTGTTTATGGTCATCAGACGGACAGCTAGGAGAGCTCTGGAACTGGAGGGCAGTGCTCACCGTACTGGATCCCATAGGGCTGGTGTAGGATGCCTGGCACTTCTTGTAGAGCAGACTAGGACAGCTGAGGTTCTTCTAAGATCATAGTTCCTCCAAGGAGGTTGGATTGCACCCAGATCACTTATATTGGGTTCAGTGAACTGTCCTCCTCTGTAGACGATGGGCAGACACCTCCTCTACTCTTGGGAAGGGGACAACCCCCTCTCCTGCTGCCATTACTTCATCTTTCTTCGAGGATGTCCTAACTCAACAGCCATCTCAAATAAGTAAGATTCTCATCAGTGCCTCTGTGTGAGATGACCACGAGCGCAGTCCCATGGCCACAAGCCACTGCACCTCAACACATCCAACCCATCCAACCCACACTGGGGGGGAATGGGGATCACAGCCAGCGAGCTACCAGGAAACAGCACCAAACTCCTGGTGAAAGCTCTCCAGCTAAGAAACTGCTCTGGAAACTAAGGAGATAGAGGAATGCACTCCCAGTTCACAGGTTGGGAAAGTTCAGACTAAAGAAGTTTCACACTCCTCCCCTTCCAAAGCCTGAGCGATTGGGTTTTGGTCTGCTGAAGGCACCGAGTGCTTTCTCCACCCGACTTCCACATCCTCCTCACTTGCCATCACCCAGGCAGGCAATTAATCCCATTACAACCTCAGGGCTTTACACCGAGCTTCCACTAAAACGTTGTGAAGCAGCTCCCATGACACAGCAGCACTTTTCTTGGCAGAACCATCCCCAAAACCTCCGCTTCTTCCACTTGTATCCCCGCTGAATACAAATAACTTATGCTTACCAACAGCGAGAGGCTCCCCGGGCTGCGCTTTGCATTTGATCTCTGCTCAAGCAACCCCGGGAGGGAAAACGGGAATCTGAGGTTTGAAGTTGATGTGGAATCAGGATTAATGTCTGCTCTGCTTCAGACAAGCGGATCTCTCCCCCCCACCTCAGCCCTGCACACCACACACACGCCTGGGGTTGGTTTTTCACCATAGAAAATACAGGGGGGCAGTTAAAGGGTCCAAGAGGAGTCTCAGTGCTGGGATGCGAGCGGAGTGTCGCCTCGTATCCTACGAGATCAATCTTCCAGAGCTCGGGAAGCGACTGTGGGATGCAGGACCGAACCAAATCATTCCCGTTAGGTTCTAAAGCTGATACCGAGCACTGACCCAGTTTCTGGCGAGGAGAGGTTTGCGATTACCTGACAGGAGTTGCTATTCGGAGGGAAAAGACTAGCGAGAGCAGATTTCATCTCTGCTCGCTGCTGGTCTGACAGCTGCGCTTTGGCTCTCTCCCGGCTTTCCCGAAGGATGATCAGCACGGAGCTGATTCGGATCCCTTCAAGATTTGCAGAGAGGGACTCGCAGGGACTGTAGGGGCTGTTTATCTGATCCGAGAGCTAATTGTGCGGGTCCTCGCATGAGGAACGGCGGGGAGCAGTGTATTTCACGGTTAATACCAGGGACCAGACACGCAACGCTCAGTGGATAAAAGGCTTCTAGTCCCAGCTGGGAAAACAGTTCCATTATCTCCCAGCTGCATAGCCCTGCCGTACAGCTCCGTTCTGCCTCGATGAACACTGTGGCTTGCTGAGAGCTCCAAACAGTTCTGCAGAAAACTGTAAAGATCCTGAGACATCTCCCTGGTCAGAGCTGTAAGTACAGAATGGTGCTGCCTGCTGCAATGGGAAGGATGCTGGGGGAGCTGCGGGTTGAGGGGGGGTGTGGGGGGGTTGCTTTGAGGTTTTGTTTGTTTGTTGGGTTTTCCCCCCCCCTTCCAGCCTCAGTAATTGTCATTAGCAGAAAGGGTAGGGAATGAAGAAAACCCACTGCTTTATTTACGCTCCGTGTCTGCAAATGGCTGATGCTCCAAACGTGTGTGTTCTTGAGGAGGGGGGGGAGTCTATAATGAATTTGTATGCGTGTGAGGTCTGAGTCAAACAGAGCAGGAGCCTGTGCTCGGAGCAGACACCACAGGTATATTGTGTGAGTATATCACAGCTCCGTGCTGCAGTAAAACGGACAACAGAGAGCATGACAGTGCTAATTTTGGCTCTTCCCTATGACTTTCCACAGCACATTAAAAGATGAGGTGGGTAATGAAAGCACAATCTCATTTCTACCAGCTGATGGTGTCAAAGAAATAAACATAAATCTTCGGGAAAAGGCACTTAAGGTCCTAAAAAGAAAGTTCTCCCTGTTGTTGATTGAAGAAGAAATAAATCCAGATCATAACGCACTGAACTTTAGGGTTGCACCCAAAGACCTGAAGGGGTGGGAGTTCTGCTCTTGTCCCTTAGCAGCAGCGAATGACACAGCTCTAGGGGGAATGTAATCCCTTAGAAAAAGTTTTGGAAGCCTGGGGTTGCTGAAGAAAACAACTGCTCGCCTGGTGCTTTGGGTGAGGTGGTGAATTCCCACTGCGCTTTTGAGGGGTGGGGGGTGCGGAACTGGTTCAGACAGTTGTTGCACTTGTAAAGGGTCTCACCAACAGCTTCTGCACAATCAGGTTCAATACTCGCCGTTTCCTGCAGCACTTGTGCATCCCAATGGTTAAATGAGTTGCAAACACTCTGCCCCCCATTAAAGTCCCATTTACTCAGCCTTTTGTTAGCGCTGCAACCCTTTTCAGCTACACGAGATTAAAATCAGATCGTTTCCTTCCCCGAAGCAGCATTTCCCCCTCCCCTCCTTTTATTTACTCCCCTCAAAGAGAGGAGATTTGTCAGCCTACTCCTTCCACACCCAGCATTTGGGAAGTTCTGCAAGTTGGGGAAGTTTTTTGTGCCCCTAAGCCCCGCGGTGTTTGTCATTCCAGGCACCGCATCACCGCACATAACCCAGCTTCATCACCCAGCTTCTACTCTGCTGCTCCACGGCCACTATATCACTGTTTCACATCCCACCAGCCTCTGCTTCAGAGGTTTTATGACACTAAAAAGTCCCAAATCAGTACCTCTAGGAAGTTAGCAACTACCATCCATCACAGATTACGGTGTAAAAAGAAACCACAGTCACGCAGGCAGCTGTAGCTCCCCATCGCTAGAGAGCTACTGGTCACCTTGTGCTAGAGCCACTGCCTTCCACCCCGAGGACAACATTATAATAGTGAAGCCCAACCGAAATGCTTTCAATCAACACCACACGCATTTCTTCTCCTTTTCTTGTAGCTCTATGCTCAGTGCTAACGAATAATTTGCACCTTATTTATGGGGGGAGGCTGAGGTCTCCTCTCCTAGGAGAGTGGCTGCTAGGCTGTGGCTGCAGCGTGGGGCACACTGCATGTGCCAGGGTGGATGCTTACGAAGCATCTCCTACCAGCAGCCTCTGAAAGGAGCTGAGGGTCTTGCCACACATCCCAAACATTTGCTGCCGTTGGAACAGGCTGCCCAGGGGGTTGTGGAGTCTCCTTCTCTGGAGACGTTCCAGACCCACCTGGATGTTGTGAGACTTGGTCTGGGTGACCCTGCTGTGGCAGGGGGTTGGACTGGATGATCTTTGGAGGTCCCTTCCAATCCCTAAGGATTCTATAAGGAGCTTCCCTACAATTAATTTCTTGCCATTGAAGCAAACATTTCCATCACAGAATAAGGCGCCAGCATCCCCCGAGGGGATGTGAAGCACAAAGTTGGGTGTTTGCAGTTGTGTGGGCAGCGAGCACTGTTTGTATTTGAACAGAATGATTTTCATTAGGAGGAGGTTTGTTTCTGACTTCTGAGGCTGTGGAAATATTTCAGCTGCTCACAATGGAATTGGAATTCTTCTTTTCCCTCTATTACACAGAAAGTGCCCTGGGCAGTCCAGTCCAGGCTCTGAGCACCCTTTCCCTGAGGAAGGGCTTCCCAATATCCAACCTAACCCTCCCCTGGCAGCTACAGGCCCTGGTTGCCTGGGAGAAGAGCCTGATCACCACTTCCCTTCAGAGTGTGATACAGTCTCCCCTGAGTCTCCTCTTGTCTAGGCTAGACACCCCCAGCTCCCTCAGCCTCTCCACATCAGCATTTATCTCCAGCCCCTCAGTCTCTTTCTCGAAGTGAGGGGCCCAGAACTTGAGGGGAGGTCTCCCTCGTGCCCAGAAGTCTCTAGCCCTGCCAGCCACACTAGTGCTGATCCTCCTCCTGCCCCACCTGGGCACCCTGCTGGCTCCTGTTCAGCTGGTTGTCCCCCAGTGCTTCCAGGTCCCTCTCTGCCAGGCTGCTCTCCAGCCACTCATCCCCCAGGCTGGAGCTGCAGGGGGTTCTTGCGGCCAAAGGGAAGAGACTCTGCACTTGGCCCTGTTCAGCCTCATCCCGTTGGCCTCTGCCCATTGACCCAGCCTGTCCAGATCGCTCTGCAGCATCTTCCTCCCCTCCAGCAGATGGTACCACAAGGTGATACTCTTTTCCTTCAAAACTGAGTTTATTCCAGAAGGCTGCCCCAGGTTGTCTCCTGCCCAGAGCTCAGCTGGATGCTGCTCACCCTCTTGTCCCAAGGCTTGCTCAGGAGACACAAAACCCACCTAAATTCTACTCTGCTTGTCTCCAGCCTCCTGCTCTGCGCCTGGACCTCTGCAGAGGAGCAGGCATGCAGGGAACGCTCTTACTGAGGAGCAACACCAGAAAGTCTGGATCACAGAGTCCTTCACCCCTTCTACCAAAGGCTGCATTCAACATCCACTACAAATATGAACGAGGACAGATTCTTAGCCCAGTCTAGATGCAAAGTAATGAAGACACAAAGAATTTCAGACACACTCCAGCTCCTTGTGCTGGCAGTTATCTCTAGGACACTAAAACCCCCTCCCCTGTAGGAGCCCACCAGCGTTGAGCTAATTAGATGACCCGATTGCCACTCCTGAACTAGCAGCCTTCAGCAAATCTCTTACTGACACCAAGTGAAACACAGGCAAGAGAAAGCCCCTCATGGTGAAGGGGATCCAAGCCCCTTGGAGTTAGCCCCTGACGGAACAGGTCAGAGCACTGGAGTTACAGCTCTCCATCACTGCTGTGAGACAAAGCACCAGAGATAGGGAAGGACCTGCTTTAATGCCAAGACCATGCCTAAACAGACCAGCTCAGAGCGATGCTTGAGCACAGGGTTTTGCTCGAAACCAACCACAAGGACCAGGCACACAACAGATCCAAAGCTCTGAGGGTCTCCGGGCAGAGACAGAGAGGAAAAGCTTGAGTTTAGCCGTACCTTTCTGCTCCTGGCTCTGTCTCCTCTCCATGCCAGAAGCTCCTGGTGGGTGCCCCAACCAGCTGCAGCCTCTCCAGCCATGACTTTAGCTGATGGGTCAGGTGCAGCTGGTCACCACTTCCTTCTGCTTCTGAGGACAAAAGGAGTTTCCACCCCTTTGTTGAGGGAGTGTCAGGTTAATTGTTCTGTCTTGGGCAGAGCGGTAATTGCAGGCTCTAAACATTTAATCTACACAATGGCTTTTCTGATGTTTTCTCGGTAAGAAAGGTTTTGCTGAGGTCTCACTGCCTCTGTGACCTCCCTGCTGAGCTAACTCGGGTAACTCATCTCCACTCAAGTGATGGTCCCCCTGTACCAGACTCTTGCCTGTAGTTACTGAGCACTGTTACTCGCCCGTGAGAGTGGTTTGCACAGCTGGACACCACAACCCTCTTGCGTTTGCACCCCGGCGATCTGAGCAGCTTCACAAAGTGTGGAGAGAGCAGGACAAAGACCCAGGAGCTCCCCTGAGCCTGAGCAAGCTGCTTCCAGCCTGACTCACTCCATACTTTCCTCCTTCCTCACCAACACACTGATGTCTTCGCTCCCAACATCTCTAGAGCCAGACAGGGCTTGGCATGTGTGCATGGTCCAGAAGGCAACGAGGCAGGACCTGCCTTGAGTCACCCGAGGAAGGAGAAGGACAAAAGCAGTGACTCACTGGTGCACACACAGAAATGAGAGACTCTGCCTTGTTCATGACTGGTTTTCATGAGCAGAGCAGTCTCCATGCTCCGTCTGAGGGCAGGATGCAGGGGATGTCTGTGCTGTGTCGCCATCTAATCAGGTTACGTGGGCTTTGCATTTCCCTGGTGCCTTTTATTGAGGGTTTTTTCCTTATTTTTTGGTGCACAGAGTGACTCAGGACTGCAGAGCATCTCTGTCAGTATCCCTTGGGATGATGCTGGGATGTGATCAGCCTGTTTTCAGTTCAGCATGGCTCTATCCTGATAGTGCATGTTCTAGAGCTGCAGCACCTTCCTCCCACAGCTGGGCTCTGCTGATGGTGGGCAGGAGACTCATCCAACACAGGTGAACATCTCCCTGATCAGGAAAGGCTGAGGGAGCTCCGTCTGTTCAGCTTGGAGAACCCTGAGGGTGGACTCCATGACTGCTGATCAAGATGGAAAGGGTGGGGGGCAGGAGGAAGGAGCCAGGCTCTGCTCAGGGGCACCCAATGCCAGGACAAGGGGCACCGGGTGTCAGCTGGAACAGAGGAGGCTCCACATCAAGAGGAGAAGAAAATTCCTCCCAGTGAGGAAGCCAGAGCCCTGGAAGGGACTGTCCAGGGAGTTGTGGAGTCTCCTTCTCTGGAGATGTTTCAAACCCACCTAGGCTGTTCCTGTGCCACTGGATCTAGGGGCTCCTGCTGTGCCAGGGGGATTGGGCTGGATGATCTTTTGAGATCCCTTCCAATCCCTAACAGTCTGGATCTCTGTGACACCCACTGGTCCTGTTCACCCTCTCCCAGCATCCCATGGCATCTGGGATGGACTCAGCCATGATCTCAGGCACTTTTGGAGCCCAGTGCAGGAGGAAGTAATGGGGACCGACCGATAGTCAGTGTGACTAAGTGTCCAGGTAGCCACGGATACTCCATGGGGTGGTCTTTGCATTTTGGGTTTCCTGCATGAAATAAAACTCCACTCCATGCAGCATTCAGGACAGAGAGGGGTAGGGAGGAGGGAGTGGTGAGTGATCTCCCTCACTTAGACCTTCTCATGTGTTTGTAGCCTATAAAGACAAACAGAAATGGATGGAGATGGTCAGAAAGGCAGTTTGTTTTATTAAAATTCTTGACAGCATCTGCTGTAATGCTCTTGTTAAAAAAGATGGAAAAGAGCAGAAAGATGAGAGAAACAGTGCCGTGTCCTTGCTCTTTACACAACACAGTAGTACGGGAACTAATATAATTGGCTCCCAGATAATGGGTTTCCTTAGCTATAGCCCAACACCAGTGACCCAGGGGCCCAGGTACCTAATAACCCTCCCTGGGCTCTGATCACAACTCCCACCTGAGGCACCTCGAACAAATAAAATAGATGCTACCACATTTTTCTACACTAAATACTCCCTTTTCTTCAGGACACCCTGATGTGATTACCAATAGGATCTGTTTAGAGACTGGATTCCTCGTTACAAACAAGATGAGAACTGTTTCTCATTTAGTAATGAATTAAGTTCTGCTGCAGCTTGAGGATGCCAGGTCCTGGTGGAAGGTGATGCCTTCAAGCGATCTCCTATTAAACTGGTGCCACAGGAGAAGGCTGGCTGGAAAACAAGGATCCTGTGCTGTCAAAAGTGGGGTCATTTTTATTCATTCCCATTCCAGATCCTGCTGGCTAGCAGGAGCTGGTGGTCTGGAGTCAGGGCTATCAGCTCATGTCTCAGGTCTTTTGATGTGCAAGAACAAAAGGAAGGAGAGCTGTGGTTAATTTGCTGCCCTGGATTGGGGAGATTACCCACTGCTGTTCTTGCTGAACCCTCCTCGTTAGGGCTTTTTCCAGGGTCAGAATGATCAAAACCTGGGGCAGCTCTGCCTGCAGCAGCCAAGTGCCTGAGATTAGGATGCTCTCCAGGGGGACAGCCGATCTCTTCTTAGATAGAGGAGAAATTTCATTGCTGCTCATAACCCTGTGCCTCAACCCCTGGCTATTCCAGAGCCTTAACTCCAGCAGCTCTCCCATCTGTTTGAGAAACCTTCCCCCAGAAGATGTTGTCAGAGCTGTTGCACTTGTGCAGAGATTGGGTTGTGAAGAAACAGCATCTTGCAGAGTACTGAGGTGAGAGCTGTTGCTGTCACACTGCACTAAGGACATCATGCTTCCATCCTGCTGTGACAGGGGGATTGGACTGGATGATCTTCCCAAGTCCCTTCCCATCCCTAAGGATTCTATGATCCTCACATTGCCCCAGCCCCACTGATCATGGACCTGCAGAGAGGGAGATGTTAGAGAACGCAGCTAACGAGCAACTCGCTCTGCTCTGAGCAAAGAAGGATGTGCTGGGTGGGTTGTGAACAGGTGTGAGAAGACAACTGCCTCTACCCAGCACCTTTTTAGTCCCACCCTTGCGATTAACACTGGCAGTGACTGGAGAAGCAGTCTGAGCTGCAACCCTGTGCTGAGTTCCCTACAGACAAATAAACTCCCAAATGGTCAAACACATCTTTTGCTTCTGAGCTCTTTAGGTTTCATCCTGACCCGCTGCCTTGTGCTTTGAGAGGCCACCTCACCAAAAAAAGGGGGGGCTAGCTGGACCATGAAGTAGTTGCCTCTCTTTCCCAAAGCCTGGTGCACTCTATACGTCAATTCAAGCCCACTGCTGTCAGCTAAAAGTGGCATCTACAGGGTTTGCAAGGTTCCTTTGCAGAGATAGACAGGGATGAACAGCGCTGAAGTTTCTGCAACTTCACCTCTTCAAGCAGTTTCTGATAATCCTACCATGAAATTACAGAAACAGCAGGACCAGAGCAAACCTCACTCTAAATTGGGCTTCCTCTGCTTGTAAAGGAATCCATGTAAAATGTAGATCTTTATCAGCCTCAGTCAGTCAGCTGTGCCTCAGCATCCTGGAAGGACGCAGAGCTGCTGGAGGGTGTCCAGCACAAAGCAAGGAAGAGGATGAAGGAAGGAGAGCAGCTCCCTGATGAGGAAAGGCTGAGGGAGCTGGGGCTCTTGAGCTGGGAGGAGGGGAGGCTGAGGGGGGACCTCATTCCTGTCTATAAATAGGTGAGGGGTGGGTGTCAGGAGGATGGAGCCAGGCTCTGCTCAAGGGCATCTGGTGACAGGACAAGGGGCACTGGGTGCCAGCTGGAACAGAGGAGGTTCCATCTCAATATCAGCAGGACCTTCTTCCCAGGGAGGGTCCCAGAGCACTGGCACAGGCTGCCCAGGGGGGTTGTGGAGTCTCCTTCTCTGCAGACGTTCCAGCCCCTCCTGGCTGTGTTCCTGTGTGACTTGGTCTGGGTGATCCTGCTGTGGCAGGGGGACTGGACTGGATGATCTTTCCAGGTCCCTTCCAATCCCTAATGGTTCTATGATTCTATGACTCAGTTTCCCAGCCCTGTAAACTTGCAGGCTCATCTGCAGTGACCTGTGCTCTTTCTCAGTATCTCCTGGCTTCTGAGTCATCTGTCTTTGAGCCAAGTGAAGAAAACTAAGCATCTTATTTGCACTCTGGGACTCTTCTCCTAAGAGAAAGCTCTGCCAGCCTCTGGAGAGCCATGCTGTGAGTCCAGGTTGATCTCCAGTGCAGATGCTGGTCATCCTTCCAGTCTTGGTTGCACTTCTCTAGTAGCATCCATATTGAAACAGAGACTCCTGGTGCTTGATCTGGAGGAGCCCTGGGTGCAGAGTGCTGTGCACCGAGTTGTTTTTGTATGTTCTGTTGTAGCTGGTCCCTGGTACCGCAGCCTTTAAACTCTCCTCAAACTGATGACGCTCAGCTAATTTCCTTAACTCAGGCACTTAGCCCCAAATGGTTTCGTTTTTCTTAGGTTGGTAATAGCAGGGAAGCTCTGCAATTGCCAGCAGATCTGGGCACTGAGGAGATTTCTCTCCTAGAAATTGTTTTGTCTGCTGCTTTAGGAAGAGCACTTAGGCTGCACAGCGGGTTAGAGGTTTTACCCCTATTATACTCACTTAAACTGCCACCTTCTTCTCAGCACTGACATCATTAGCTATGACATATTGCTGAAGCCTCTCCACAGAGGTGACCCTGTCCTTCCTGGAGCTATCACACAAAGCTAAAAGACATATAGATATATATTTAACCCTCTTCTTTCGGGTATTGCTCACTCTGTTGCTGCTGGGAGTGCAGGTCTGCTTTCTATAACCCAAATACATCTCTATCCCATCTAATCTGTGAGGCAGGACTGTATGTTCACTCCTGGCTCCCTTTTCCCACCCAAACGTCCATGCTAACCCCCAGTATTTACTAACTGGCTGTGTTCCTGTGCGACTTGGTCTGGGTGATCCTGCTGTGGCAGGGGGATTGGACTGGATGATCTTTTGAGGTCTCTTCTGATCCCTAATGATTCTGTGATTCCAAGAGCTCCAGAAATGTAAATTAGAGTAAGAGGATGGCAGCTAAGTCCTTTTTGTGGCACTGAATAAAGATCAAGTTCAATTATTATTAGAAGGGACCAAGAAAACACCGTAGGCAGAGGAAACACAGTGCCTCACACACTGAGGATAACCACATGCACAATCAGATGGTGCTCAGGCACTGGGAAAGGGTGAGGCTGCTCCATCCCTGGCAGTGTCCAAGGCCAGGTTGGATGGGGCTCCGGGCAACCTGGTCTGCTGAGAGGGGTCACTACCCATGGCAGAGGGTTGGTGCTGGATGATCTTTAAGGTCCCTTCCAACTTAAATCAACCTGTGATTCTATGATCCTATAACCATCTGTTTGCTGAAGGCACAGCCACAAAGACTGGTCAGAGGGATGCACTTTGCTTCCAAGGAAACCTTCACTGCTGAGCTAGGAGCAGTTACTGGTGTGTTTCTGTGCTAAAAGCTTAAAAATCAAATGAAAATAAACACTGCTTCTTCAAACAGAGACTTTTTGTTGGATGAAATGTACTAGAAATATTTGTTATCGCTCCCCTTTAAGTACGATGCAGTGCTGCCCAGGACAAGGTCAGACTGGTTGCTCTGCAAACACTCCCCACAAGTCAACACTGTCAGGACTAAGCTACAGTTGGAAATGGAGCTCTGAGGAGAAAACAGAGCTGTGGGGAGAAATGCATCTTGCCCAGGAGCCCAGAAAGCAGATGATGGAGCTGTGACTGGGTCTACAGCATGTCATAGAATCAAAGGGTTGGAAGGGACCTCCAAAAGGCANTGTACTAGAAATATTTGTTATCGCTCCCCTTTAAGTACGGTGCAGTCCTGCCCAGGACAAGGTCAGGCTGGTAGCTCTGCAAACACTCCCCACAAGTCAACACTGTCAGGACTAAGCTACAGTTGGAAATGGAGCTCTGAGGAGAAAACAGAGCTGTGGGGAGAAATGCATCTTGCTCAGGAGCCCAGAAAGCAGATGACAGAGCTGTGACTGGGTCTATAACATAACATGGAATCATAGAATCATAGGGTTGGAAGGGACCTCCAAAAGGCATCCAGTCCAACTCCTCTAGAACAAGCAGGGATGTCTCTAACTAGAACAGATTGCCCAGAGCCCCATCCAGCCTGAGCTTGAATGGCTCCAGGGATAGGGTCTCCATCCCCTCTCTGGGCAGCCTGGTCCAGCAATCCCCCACTCTCAGATTCCAGACCTTTCTCCTCCTGTCCAGCCTCACTCTGCCCTCTTCCAGCTTCAAACCATGACCCCTCATCCTATCGTTCCCTGCCCTATCGAATAGCTCTTCCCCAGCTGCCTTATAGGACCTTTTCAGGTATCCTCATCCTACTCTTGTTTTCCAACTGCTGAAGGAAGTCTTCTGGCTCCAGCAGCCTCACATCCACATTTGCTGGGTGGGGGGAGCTGTGAGAGCTCCAGGTTCATCACACCATCTGTTAATAGGATCGTTCACCCCCCCCATGCCCCAAACACCAGTGTTTGCTGTGAGGCTGGTCCACAGATGCTTGATGCCCCACTGCTGCACCTCTCTGATTCCATCTCCATCTGAACCACCACCTTGGCTTTTAGTAGCTGCCTGGAGCAAAGGAGAATCCTGGCTTATGAACCCGTGCACAAGTGCTGCAGTTCCAGCCAGGAATAAACTGCTCTTAACCTAAATACTCCTCTGAGGACACTGAGCTTGGGGGAAGAAACATAACTGCGCGCTATCTAGTGCGAGGAGGAATAAGTGAGCCTAGTATATACTGGGTCATGCGAGGGAGACTTTGGGAAAGCAGCTGGAAAGGAAGGGGAGGGAAGGAAGAAGAGCAGTGAGCAGAGCTAAACACCTGTAGCCTCTTTGTGTTGTAGTAACTGCGGTGTTTACCCATAAAACACAGACCGATGCAACCATCAACGCTGTGAAGGCATCTGAAGGCAAAACCACCATCCAAAGGCTGGACCGAGCTCAATACTTCAAGGAAAAGGGGTTGTGGAGTCTCCTTCTCCTGAGATGTTCCAGACCCACCTGG
>VZRI01005295.1:50721-66278 GCA_013397515.1 Upupa epops
CTTGGTTGGATTTAGGTTGGGCTGGATGATCTTTAAGGACCTTTAAGGTCTTTTCCAGCCTCATCATTACCGTGAGACTGTGATAACGCAGGCTCTTCAGTCTGGGTATCTGAGTACCACCTAGGTGTTCACCTTGCGTTTGTGAACACATTAAAAGCAGAGGGATAATGAGTTTACAGGTTCTGTCGTCAGCTTGGGTAACTTTAATGCTTTCAGAAAATGTCTTTCATAAAGGATTGAATTGAAAATTGATCTGCACTTACGCTTCAGCCGAACCTTTCACGTCTTTCATCAGACATCTTCTTCTATCTCTATGTTTGCTCGGTAATTACTGTAGATGGTACGGAGTGATTAGTTGTTGAAAATGATCTGTATCACGAAGACTTCTCGACTAATCCACGCGGAAATTGTTCTCTTCTGCAGTTCACAGAAAGTAGAAGAGGCTGCCCAGGACGATGGTTGAGTCACCACCCCTTGATGTGTTTGAAAATCATATAAATGAGGGGCTTAGAGACCTGTTGTAGGGGTGATAAAGATAAGAGTGGGATTAAAGGTTGGACTTGATCAGCTTCTAGGTCTTTTCCAAGCTAAATGTTTCTGTGATTCTGTGAATCTCTGAAGACTAGGCTGAAGTTTTCAGTTTGCAGGGCTGATTTCATAGAGATGTTTGAACGTCCATTCTCATTTCTATAGACATTAAATGAGAGCAGCACAAAGAACGTGCAGAGCTTTTTCAGTTGGCCCTTGCAGTTCTGTCTGTTATTTGTCAAAGAGCTGGCAATGCTACAACAGAGTGCCCTACAACTGGAATAACTCTAGAGCATCAAAGAACTAGTCCAGGTATGAATCAGAATCCTCATGGCTGGAAAGGACCTCTAAAGTCCAGCACTCATCCCAACAGCTCCCTAACCCCTAGACCATGTGCTCTAGCCACTCTTTTTTAAACCCCTCCAGGTATGGGTGCTCTAGCCACTCGTTTTTAAACCCCTCCAGGTATGGGGACTCCACCCCCTCCCTTGGCACCCTTCCCTGCCTCAACTGCAGAGCAGTGCCCCTGCTTCTGTCAGCAGGCACCAAGGAGCAGAGGCCAACAGCCACCCCTCCACAGCCTCCCTTCAGGGAGCTGGAGAGGGCAGTGAGGTCCCCCCTCAGCCTCCTCCCAACTCACCCTGCCCAGCTCCTTCAGCCTCTCCTCACACGACTGGTTCCCTAAACCCCTCCTGAGCTCGGTAGCTCTGCTCTGGACCTGTTCCAGCATCTCCATGTCTTTGCTATCATGAGGGGCAAGAGCACGAGAACTTCCCTTCAAACTAAAGGAGCATCAGATCTTGTCTCTGCTATCATGAGGAAGGTCACATCCAGAAGGAGCAATGGCTGGAGGATGTGTAGGTCAGTCCAAGCTCTCAGATCTCTCCTGGAGTTAGGTTGCGAGTGGGTTACACAGCTGAACCAAGGACTCAACATATCAAATGAATTTAGCTTCTTCAGCCTTCATACATATTAGAACAGCAGAAGGCTTGAACTGCAAATGCAAAAGGAAGTGAAATGGGAATTGCCTCCAGGACCTGTCTACGTGCAAAGGTACAGAGACAGCGGGTCAACAGCACACGATCCTCTGGCAAAGCACTGCACAGATCACCTACAGAACCTCCTTTGCTTGAATTAGCTTTGCCTCTCCTCGGTTGCTGGGAAGATGGAAGTCATTGCTAAAGGCTTCTATCCCTGCTGCAAAGTTTTCCTTAACGTTATCCACTTCACCCCAGGAAGCTTTTGTGGCTGAGGTTTGTCTTTCTATCAACCTACATAAGGTAAACTGCTACTCTGCTCAACTTCTGCCTCACTCGTGTTTGGTTTAGGTAAAGAGTGGCAGGCTAGAAACCCCCTGTCAAAGGCACCTGTGTTTATCCCAGCTACAAATTTAATGTAGGGAACACAGTTTGCTGAACTCAGAAGCGATAATTTCTGCTCAGAACAGAGAACTCAGCACCGAGACACACGCAGAGCTGAATCTGGAGAGCAATTGTAGTAGCAGGCTATGAGACCTCGTGTTTCCTGATAGCACATTTCAGGATCATAAAGATGAGGAGCTTACTCACTGTAAATGGATGATGATGCTCACTTGAGCCTCCAGGAATATCAGTAATGAATACTAATGCTCGTGCCATATTTCTGAGCTACTTAACCTGACACAATTGCTTCTTCCATTCCATGGGGCAAAGTGGGGTGACTAAGCGAGGCGACCGCTCTATCGCCATCATTCACCGACTATTTTAAGCAGCACGTGCAGCGACGTGCCTCGCTTAGTTAAGTGACAAATACTTTGTGCCAGCCCTCGTTTGGACAGTCTCACATGTAAAATGATGCTGCTAAAGATACTCTTCCATGTAAGAGAGACAACAGGAGAGAGACCACTACGAGCACCGTTTGTAACTGTACGCTGCCTTCAATCGACGTCAGTCACCGCAGGCGTACGTGCAAAGCCAGGCATGATAAGTGGATGTAGAGAGTAAGGAAAAGGGGTTACAAAGGGGAATGTAATTATTGGGGGGTTATTGATGATTAATTGAGGGCCTGTGGTTCTGGTAATGGGGTGAGCAGTTGAACGCCGTTCACCATTCCGGGCAGCGTTAGCCTGGACTGGGGGCATATTTTAGTGTTATTGCTTCCCTGAAAGGGTTGTGTCGCTGGGTCTGGACTGAAGCCAACCCTTGGCACAGCCCAGCACTACTCTTGGAAGGCTGCAGGTGTGAAAACATACCCTGAAGGACAGTGTAGGGGCTGTGCAAGGGCAGTCTAACAAGTCCCACAGAAATGAATGTGGTCTGCAAGTCCCAAATAAGAGACAAATAGATCAGCCTGGATTGATTATAAAAGCATAGAATGCTTTCAGTTGGAAGGGACTGTCAAAGGTCATCAAGTCCACCCTCCCCTGCCATGAGTAGGGATATCTTTAAGTAGAGCAGGTTGAATAGAGAACATTTCACTGCTTTTCCAAGAAAAACAACTACCTGTGCCAGTTGTATTCCCCCACATCACTATGAGATGCCTGTTCTTTATCTGTCACGTAGAATCCCACAAGTATTGAAAATCCTTCTGAGCCAGCCCAGCACCTAACAGCACCCCATCAGCCACGCCAGGGCACTCAGGGCCACAGCCAGGCTGTCCTTCAACACCTCCAGACACAGGGACTCCCCCACTGCCCTGAGCAGTCCAGTCCAGGCTCTGAGCACCCTTTCCCTGAGGAAGGGCTTCCTAACATCCAACCTAACCCTCCCCTGGCAGCTTCAGCCCCTGCCCTCTCATCCTGGTGCTGGTTGCCTGTTAGGAATTGTTCTTTCACAGCTTCCTACCCACGGCACGGTGTAAACGAAGACCACCTCCAGCTGGAAGAAAATGGAGCTATTTTACAGAATCCTAGAATGCTTGAGGCTGGCAAAGCCCTCTGAGCTCAGCCAGCCCAGCACAGCCCCTAACATCCTCCTCTAGCAGTAAATTGTGGCGAGGTTAAGAACGAAAAGCACCTAGAGCATCACTTTTAGGGTCCTGAAACACAACAAGATGTTAAGGTTTAGGAAATGAGTAGAAAACACCAGAGTTTAAACCCTCCCCAAAGGCTTTATGTGCAGATTTTGACTTGCAGATAAGCTACAGTACGTTCTGTTTCCCTAGGAAAAATAAGGAGTAGCAGCCAGGAATGAAAAACAAATGAAAATCCGAGTCCTTTCTGTGGAAAAGGAAAAAGAAGAGCGATCGGTATTGGAAACCTTGGTGAAATTACACAGGGTATTTTCCTCCTTCAAAATATGCTTCGATAATTTTAAATAAGCACTAAGTACTCCAACAGCATCGGTAAATCTTGTTGGGGACTGTAAACCCGGTCTCTTCTGCTGCAGCTCGGGTAGTTACAGGTATTTGCTATTCAGTCTGTTATGGATATCTGGAAAAGAGTTGGAGTGCAGAAAGCGCCTCAGGGATGAAAAGTTTGAAAAGAAAAATGTAGCTGTATAGCATTGGCATTCATGAGCAAATTCACATTAGATGCCTTCAAACCAGCTGCTCAGGAGACAATATAGAGATCAGGAGCCATGGTGTGCCAGGAATGCAAGGCTGCCCGGGACAGACCCCGCTGATTTCCCCGGCAGATGAAGAAGGGGAAAAAGTACATAAGGCCAAATTCAAAAGATGATAGAGATGTGTGGAAGCTGCTGGGAGGCAAAGCTGAGGCTGCAGAATGAAAAGGGCTGTGCGTGGACTCCCTGCATTCCAGCCTCTTCAAGTTTTCTATTCCTTTCCTCCTATAAGAACAGGGGGGAGTGTGGGGTCTCCTCCTCTGGAGATGTTCCAGCCCCGCCTGGCTGTGTTCCTGCATGACTTGGTCTGGGTGATCCTGCTGTGGGAGGGGGATTGGACTGGATGATCTTTTGAGATCCCTCCCCATCCCTGGTGATTCTATGATTCAATAGATTCTATCACAAGTTAGAGCTGCTGCAGTGGAGCTCCTCCAGCCGCAGCACTGTGAAACTCAGCCCCAATTCCCTTGTTGTTAGACGCTGGGTTTTTCCACCAGGTCAGGCAAAGCTGCTATTTCTGCACCGTTTGGCCACGGGTAAAAATGTCAATTTGTTTGAATTTAGCTGAGAGCAAAATCTCATCATTGCTGCCTCCTGACAACCTTTACCTCTGCGAGATGCCAGTTCGCCACCCACACCGGTTCTTTCTTGCTTTTACAAAACTAACAGGCAATTGTGGCAGAACTGGGAAATCATTGAATCATAGAATCATCACAGATCAGAAGGGACTTCAAAAGCCCATCCAGTCCAACCCCCCTGCCATGGGCAGGGACACCCCACCCTAGAGCAGGCTGGCCAGAGCCTCATCCAGCCCGACCTTAAACACCTCCAGGGATGGAGCCCCAACACCCTCCCTGGGCAACCCATGCCAGGCTCTCCCCACTCTCACAGTGAAGAACTTCCTCCTCACATCAAGCCTAAAGGTTGTGTATTGCCCTGAAAACTCAGCTGACACCAGGAGTGCCCTTTCTCCTTCGGCACAGACGTGACCCATGGTTTGTCAGTCAAAGGATAGGCACTCACGGGAAGGACAGGACTGCAAAGGTAAAGCCTGGGCACAGCTCAGGAAAGAACAAAGTATTGGCATTTATGTTAATGCACTAAATGTATGTCAGCCTGCTCTAATTAATAAATGAATCTATAACCCATCTCTCTCTTTCTAAATTGCATTGCCAAGGGCAAACAGCAATACAACTGCAAGCTTCAGGCACACGACAGAAAAATCTTTCCCTCTGTGCTAAGTGCGATGCCACCGAGTCAATGCACCTACTCGTATCCCTTGTTTATACTGAAATGATCAATAGTCCAGATATCCAGATGAAAAATAAAAAAGTTTGATCAAATCAATAGTTTTTGGTACTTTATTTCCACTGATATTAACCCGCAGCATTCTCAAGATGCTCAGTGCTGTGCAGAGGCACAGTTGACCATAGATTAACCCCAGATCACCTTTTTACCACCATTCCATCTCACACATAGAATCACGGAATGACCAAGACTGGCAAAGCCCTCTGAGCTCATCCACCCCAGCTCAGGACTTAGCATCTCCCCATGAGCCAGACCAGGGCACTCAGGGCCACAGCCAGGCTGTCCTTCAACACCTCCAGACACGGGGACTCCCCCACTGCCCTTGGCAGTCCAGTCCAGGCTCTGAGCACCCTTTCCATGAGAAAGGGCTTCCTGACAGCCAACCTAACCCTCCTCTGGCAGCTTCAGACCCTCGCATCCTGGCACTTGGTACCTGGGAGAAGAACCTGACCCCTACCTGACTTCAACCGCCCTTCTGGATGCTGTAGAGAGGGAGAAGGTCCCCCAACCCGAGTCTCTTCTTCTCCAGGCTCAACACCCCCAGCTCCCTCAGCCTCTCCCTCCAGGCTCTTCCCCAGACTGGTTGCTCTCCTGTACCCACTCCTCTTAAAGTGAGGAGCCCACAACTGCCCCCAGTCCTCGAGCTGAGTCACCCCCATACATCCCACACACCACACTTGGGTACCTGAGCAACTGATAACCATCCACCCCTACCGATAAGAAGAAATAAGGAGACAGCTCCAAACAAGCTGAGGATTGAGTCCTTTCCCACGGATTTGTTTTCTCTAATGGGAAAACCACCACCAACAAATGACGCCGACTCCTTCTGCAACAAACAGATCGGTATAAATTACACGCTGCTGACAAACGGACACGCAATCAGTATTTTGAGGGGAAAATGTAATGTTTCCCCCCGTGATCATATTTAACACGCTTTGTTTTCCATCTATCCATCTAGACCGACCGCTCCAACTGTGGCATAACAATTAGAGTAAGTGATAGCGTTACATCCCCAAAACAAAGAGTGTGATGGCACAATTTATCTTGTTGCATTCCTTGATTTAATGCCAGTCGGGGATTTCTAGTCTGAACCAGATTTTTTTTCTTATGCTATAAATATTTCAGGTTTTTTCATTTATTCTTGATTTAGGTTGACAGTAAATAATCCCATGGAAGCTGCTGTTGGAAAGATGTTGTAAAAAATATTAAGTGCCTGCTTGCCAGTTAGGTCCTTGAGTTTGTCAGAGAGAAATAAGTAGAACAGTTGGGTGACTTAAAGGAAATGTGTGTGTCTGTTTGCAATAGTGCCCCATCATCTGCAATCTTAGGAGGGGTATTAATGTTCTGAGCACTGATCAATACTGTGTATGAATACTGGGGCCTTGCCTATATAGTCTGGATATCAGCAGCAGCAAGTTAGAGTCATAGAATCATCAGGGATGGGAAGGGACCGTGAAAGATCATCCAGTCCAATCCCCCTGCCACAGCAGGATCACCCAGAGCAAGTCAGAGAACAGAACAGTATGGATTGGAAGCGACCTGGAAAGATCATCCCTTACAGAAGGTTAAAGGAGATTCTGCTTCTTTCAGCCTCTATTTCTTGTCTTCCAAATCGTAGAGACTTGCCAAGGGTTGATCACTGCTTGCCCAAAGCAACAAGCAGGTTTCTAAATGTCTCCTGAGACCACCTACAACTTTTCAGTGAAGCTCACTGAAGCCTATGAACTGAATTAGGTCCCCTGTAGAAGCAGAATGACACCCAGAAGAGTTGAATTCCATAGTGTTATACAAATCCCTCTCTCTTACAGAATCCTTCAGGTTGGAAAAGACCCTTTGGATCGAGTCCAACCATTAACCCTACTCTCTACTAGTTGACCCCTAAACTCTATCCTCTAACACCACAGCTAAGTGACTCTCAAACACATAAAACCATAGAATCCTTAGGGATTGGAAGGGATCTTGAAAGAGCATCCAGCACCAGTAAATTTCAGGGCAACCCTGTCTGATCTCTTTTCATACCAGAATGAACAACAAGACCAGCGAGAAGAGTAGGGATCCATAACCATGGATCAGAGATGTAATTTCTCAGCGGAAAATTTCCAGCACTTAAAAGGTTTAGAATGATTTTATAAACTCAGTTTATTAAGTGATTTCTTGTTTCAGCCGGCGTACAAACCGATTCCCAACAGTAAATTACACGGTCGCCCTTTGGGAGTAGAGGCCAAACAGATCCTTTCATTTTCACCTGGTTTAATTCATCCTGTGTTGACTGAAATGTCAAAGGAAATCAAAGTAAATTGTTATGTAAATCCTTATGGGTGAGCGCTGCCCTTCCGGAGAACAAACCTCAGCACAAAGAAGTTTGCTGTTGGCTTTGCTGGGTTTTTATACAAAGAGTAGGGGTGACATGGAGTGCCCTCTCCTCCCACAGGACAGCTGCTGTCTGCATCGCTGTGTGCTGACATTACAATGCAGTCACCAAAGGATCCTTTCTGGGAGCAGAAGCCAAACCTCCACAGGGCAGGAGACTTCACAAAATGATAAATACTGGAGGGGAGGAGGATGCTGCAGAGAGATCTGGACAGGCTGAGGCAATGGGCAGAGGCCAAGGGGATGAGGTTGAACAGGGCCAAGGGCAGGGGTCTACACTTTGGACACAAGAACCCCCTGCAGCTACAGCCTGGGGGATGAGTGGCTGGATTGCAGCCTGGCAGAGAGGGACCTGGCAGGACTGGGGGACAACTGCTTGAACAGGAGCCAGCAGGGTGCCCAGGTGGCACAAAAAGCCAATGGCATCCTGGCTGGGATCAGAATTAGAGTGGCCACCAGGACTAGGGATGTCATTCTGCCGCTGTCCTGGGCACTGGGGAGGCCTCTCCTTTAGTACTGGAGGTAGTTCTGAGCCCCTCTCTTCAAGAAAGAGGTTGAGCTGTTGGAGATGGTCCCAAGGAGCAAGGGGTAGGGACTGGAAAGAAAATCTGATGAGGTGAGGCTGAAAGAGCTGGTGATGTCTCCTGGAGGAGACTCATGGGGGACCTTCTCCCTCTCTCCAATGCCTTGAAGGGATGTTGCAGTCAGGTGGGGGTCAATCAAGCTCTTCTCTCAGAAAACCAGCACCAGGATGAGAGGGCAGGGCCTGAAGCTGCCAGAGGAGGGTTAGGATGGATGTTAGGAAGCCCTTCCTCCTGGCAAGGGTGCTCAGAGCCTGGACTGGACTGCCCAGGGCAGTGGGGGAGTCCTTGTGTCTGGTAGTGTTGAAGGACAGCCTTAGTGCCCTGGTGTGGCCAACGTGCTGATGTAAGATGCTGGGCTGGGCTGGCTGAGCTCAGAGGGCTTTTCTAGCCTCAATCAGTCTCTGATTCTGAGTCAAGAGCAGAACACCCTTGCAAACACTTGTTCTTCTAACCCAATGCTGATGCTCAAACGGTGCATGGGGATACTCACTCAAAGCAAGAGATCTCTGTGCAGGTAGATTGAAGAGATGAATCTTTACAAACGATTCCCCTGGATCTCCTTTCCAGCTTTGTGGCATTTGGGGATGATTTCTTTGCTGAGATGATCCTATCATTGCATTTTTTTGTCCCAGCCTTCACCTGGTGCAGCAGAAGATGATTTTGCACAGGGAAAATTGGGGTATTTCTTGCAGATCTCTAATCACCCACTATCTCCTCCTGTTTTTACAGAGCATCAAGGTAGTCACAGGAAGACACACTTTCCTCTCCACTGATTGGATGGGAGGAATTTTTGACCTTGGAAAGTGGAGATGGTGTTGCTATGGAAACTACTAAGTCTGCTGCCATTCATGAGCTGCAGCACAGGTAAGATGTTCCACTATTAGTGTTTGTGATTGATAAATCTGTATCAGTATCATAATTCTTCTAGAAAGGAGAAGCGATTACCCAAACTAACAGTACTTACTCGCACCAACAAGTGACTAAGGAGCTTTTCATTAAGACATCCTTTAATTTTATGCAACACAAGGTGCTGCCTTTGAAGAAGAAACACTTTGCAGGGTTGTAAAGAAGCTCTGCTCCAGGTAACAGCTCAGAAAAAGTACTCTACACCATAGCACTGAGAAAAAAGTACAGTTGTGACTTGGCTAACAACGCACATGGAGAACATTTCTCCCAAGAACCAACTCCCAAGGCAGCAAATGGAGCTGGATTAAACTCCAGAACACTCTAGTGAGGGGTACAGGATGGTTTAGAGTCCACACAGCAAACAGAGCTGGATGAAACCCTAGAACACTCTAGTGAGGAGTATGGGATGGTTTAGAGTCCACACAGCAAATGAAGCTGGGTTAAACCCCAGGACACTCTAGGGAGGAGCACGAGATGGTTTAGACTCCACACCGACTATTAGACCCTTCAAAGCCTCCGTACTAGTCTCGCAATCACATTTAAGGATGGATAAAAGCATTCACTTAGGAAATCCAAACTAGCTAAGAGTCACAAGCATCATCAACCTATAAATATCAAAAATACAAAAGAAACACTTGCTTAATCTCCAAAGCAAATGCTCCTCCTTCTCCTCCATTTGGTACAACAATAGATCCTCAGAGAGTTCACTCTGCCACCCAACCAGGCGCTGGGCATCCCTGCAGCCCTTAGGTTGCACTGGTTGGAGGAAACAACACAGCTTTCCTTGTTCTTCCCTTCTTGACCACCCCTTGTGCTTGCTAAAGTACCAACAGGATGCTAACAGATCGTAAGGTAAAGCGAGTCCTTTCTGCCTGGCCGGGCACTGCTGGCAGGGAGGGTTTGGTATTCGGAGTTCATTCTTGGTTTGAACCTTTCTTCTCATTCAAAGCGTGTCACTTAACAATCCTGCTTCATAAAACCCTATAAATGGGATTAACCCATGTGGCTCATTACAGACTCATCTGAAAACAGACACAAAACGCTAACTGAGCTCCCGGAGTTCATAATGAATTTGGGAATGAACTGACCCTTCACACTTGGCTGTGATAGAAACCATGACAACTGACTTTTGTCTACAATTAATGTATTGAACTCTAAATAGATGGGACGTTACCCATGTACTTACAGGGAAATTGTATTAAAGTAACCTCAGATGATACTTAAATTAATTATGTAGAGCATGAGTCAGCTGCTCTTTGAAATGGAGAAACAGAAGCAGGGCGCAGACTTCAGTAGTATCTTAAAATGCAATTTAAATTAAGCTCCATCAGATTTTATCTCATAGACTCCAGGTAAAAATGTAAATCCCAGGATCAGACTGTCTGTTAAATCAATACTAAGTGCCTATTTCAGTAACAAACAGCCACTTGTTAAGGACTCTCAGATTAAAATAGCAATAGGGATTTCAGACAAAGCTAGATCTCATTTAGACCCAGACATGAGCTGGCAATGTTCGCTTGCAGCTCAGAAAGACAACAGCATCCTGGGCTGCATCAAGAGAATAGTGACCAGTAGGGTGAGGGAGGGGATCCTCCCCCTCTATTCTGGTCTCATGAGACCCCATCTGGAGCACTGCGTCCAGTTCTGGAGCCCCCAACACAGGGCTTGAGCTGTTGGAATGGGTCCAGAGGAGGGCCACGAGGATGAGGGCTGGAGCAGCTCCACTACAGGGACAGGCTGAGAGAGTTGGGGCTGTTCAGCCTGGAGAAGAGCAGACTCTGGGGAGATCTTAGAGCAGCCTTCCAGTCCCTGAAGGGGGCTACAGGAGAGCTGGGGAGGGGCTGTTTCCAAGGGCTGGGAGTGGTAGGAGCAGGGGGAATGGTTTCCAGCTGGAAGAGGGGAGGTTCAGACTGGAAGTCAGGTGGAAGTTCTTCACAGTGAGGGTGCTGAGACCCTGGACCAGGTTGCCCAGGGAGGTTGTGGCTGCCCCCTAGCAACCTGGAAGTGTTCAAACTCAGACTGAATGGTGCCTTGAGCATCCTGGTCTAGTGGGGGGTGTCCCTGCTCATGGCAGTAAGGTTGGAACTGGGTAATCTTTGAGCTTCTTCCAACCTCAACCGTTCCATTAATCTATGACCTAAACACAACCCCCACCTTGTTAGTACCCCGATTTACCCACCACACCTGTCAGCCTTGCTGGTACCTCTTACAGACCATCTCCTTCCTTACTAGTCCACGTAAAGGACTTGTAGCAACCTTCAGGAGTACAGGATGCCCCTGTAATTTCTTGATTGTGGTTTTGAAAGAGGTGGTGATGCTGGAATATAAATCACGGCAGGAGCAGTACAGCTTGGTGATGGACGAGGCACTTCCACAGCCATGTTTTCTCTTTCCAAACAGACCCTTTCCCTCTACTTCTTTCCACAAAGCTTTCATTTTTCAAACTTGCTGTCACCTTCATCTTTCTTGCTAGAGGATTGTCTTTTAATGAGACCAGTATCCTGGGCCAACCGAGTTAAAAGACATACCAGGAGCTCACTTCCACGTTAACACACTGGGTTTTCTGAAGACTTAACAATAGATAAAAAATGTAAATGTTCCACATTCCCAGGCACCAGGAGTAGATCAGAACAGCACCTTTGTCCTGGTCCTGCCATCAATTAAAGGACCAGCAAAAGCTCCCACTGACTGAGATAAGTTAATTTAGACCTGGGTATAAATTACCTCCATTGATTTCAGTCGAGCTATGCTACGTGGCATTCTGAAACCTGCTTGATGGCAACAGTCAAGCCCGTGGTTACGGGCAAAACTACTTTGATTTATTATATGGATGGGTCACAGTCATTTAGGAGTAACAGGACTGAGTAGGGAAATTAGGAACTAGTCACGATGCTGAGCAGAGCAGTCCTGTGGGCCGGGGCTTGAAAGGTAATTTAAGTTGTTAGATGACACTGGTCACTCATTTCTTCCTTGTTTCTACCAGAGGTGCAGGATGGAAATGATGGTGACCTCTAAATGATTTTTAAATCTAAGGATTAAATGTTCTGTACAGCAGAGCCGCATGTTAGTACCCTCCTGAAATGGTAATTCAATTACTCAAGAATCAAGCTACCCTCTAGATTCTCTTGATGTGGAAAGATCATCAGTCCCTTCAACCTGGCTTTTCCCACAGAGCTTTCTCACCTGACTCAAGAAGGGTCTTTGGGGTTCTCTTGCAAGTGATTCTCCTTAGGGGCTAAAAACAGGGCTAAAAACACGTATGGATGCACAGTGACGTGGTGAGGGGAGAGGTTAGACCTGTCATCTCATTTAACTAGCAATGGGTTGTGAAAGAACCTGGTCTAAGCAGAGCACCAGAGGCCAGAAGGGTGATGAAGATCATAGAATCCTTAGGGATTGGAAGGGAGCTCAAAAGATCATCCAGTCAGCAGGAGTAGGGGCATCATTCTCCCATATTATTCTGCCAACTGGGCACAGGGGAGGCCTCCCCTTGAATACTGGGGGCAGTTCTGGGCCTCTCACTTGAGAAAGAGATTGAGGGGCTGGAGTGGGTCCAGAGGAGCAGTGAGGCTGAGGAAGGGACTGGAGNAACCTAGGGATCATTAATTTAATTCTCCATACTTTTATGGGGATGGATGGTAACAGTCTACATGACACTAGTGTTGGAATTTGAGCATTGCTTGGGATTTGTATCAGCAAGAGTGTAGCCAGCAGGAGTAGGGGCATTATTCTCCCATATTATTCTGCCAACTGGGCACAGGGGAGGCCTCCCCTTGAATACTGGGGGCAGTTCTGGGCCTCTCACTTGAGAAAGAGATTGAGGGGCTGGAGTGGGTCCAGAGGAGCAGTGAGGCTGAGGAAGGGANGGGAGGTTGTAGACAGGTGGGGGTCAGGCTCTTCTCCCAGGCAACTAGTGATAGAACAAGAGGACACAGCCTGAAGTTGCATGAAGGGAGGGTTTTCTTGGATGTTAGGAAGTCCTTCCTCGTGGAAAGGGTGCTCAGAGCCTGGACTGGACTGCCCAGGGTAGTGATGGAGTCCCTGTGTCTGGAGATGTGGAAGGACAGCCTGGCTGTGACCCTCGATGTCCTAGTCTAGCTTATTGTATTGATGTCAGGACCTGGGCTGGATGAGCTCAGAGAGGTCTTATCCAGCCTCAATGATTCTGTAATCAGGTACAAAAGAGCACTCAGTCTGCATTAAAGATCCAAACAGGAATCAGAGAAGCTGGTACAAACAGTGAAGAGTCCACAGTGCTCCAGCACTGAAATAACAGCTTCTTCACATCAGAATTATCTCTAGTCTTCCTCCTGTGGCTGCTTCCAGCTCTTGCTCCTTCCTCTGGAGCTACAGTCAATATCAATATGAAAAGCCAACGCAGCCAGGCTGAGCCTCCCTTTTGGGAATGAGGCAGTAACTTGAGTTCTCTCTGTCTCTCACACACACAGACCAACACACATGCACACACACAGAGTCCTGTGGTTTCTCTGGCTTCAATTCCATCCAAGCTGCAACCTCAGCCTCCCGGGCTGTACTTCTGCCCATCCTTTTGAAAACACCACATTAACGAGAGAAATTCCTTGATGCAAAGCATCCTCGATCCTCCTCGGGGTCACAGCGTGATGAATACTGAATGCATCACATCCCACACTCTGTCTGCAGTCTCTTGCAGATTTACTGTGAGCATAGCAGCACCTTTAGGAGCGGCACAGCAGACCCTATATTTTAAGACAAGTGACATCTTTGCTATTTCTAACGGTGAACTGTGGAAACCATCTAGTCCAGCCTGGAAATGTTAAGGTTTCTCTGAACAACCAGAGGCATTCAGAGTCCTGCTGATGAGTCAGAGAACGTTCGTAATTAGGTTTCACTCGGCCAACGTGGAATTTGCCATGACTTTGGGAAACAGTGACCCCGAAAGCTGCTATTTTTGTGACTGACTTTCAAGCATCCGGCAGCAGAGGACGACTGGTAACACCATGACCTTCTCAGGAGAGTGAAGAATGACATTTAAAGGAAAACCTTTGTCTTACGGGGTGGGTTCAGCTCATTTCTCGACATCAGAGAACAACAAATGTAGTCTGGTACAATGAAAACAGAAACAGAGGGTACCTGATGCCCCTAGGGTGGGTACAAGAGTGGGGATGAGACACAGAGACATGGGTAGCCTTTCCCTGCCATTTCAAAGACAGGGTTTTTGGCTGTTGGGAGGTTGTAGGAAGAGCAGCAGTGATTGCATGTGGAAAGGATGGTGTAGGGGATACTGATCTGATTGCCTCTGATGCTGAAAGACTTTGTCTCAAGGAAATGCTTTCCTGATGGAACTAGCTGCTTCCCCAGCACCTGAAAGTCCTGATCCAAACTAGTGTGGACAGTGAGAGGTGAGAGAGAGGAGGTCTCTCGGGTGTTACCTTCACTCTCATCTCCCTCTGGTACCTCATTTGCTTCCCCCAGGTCAGTTGAGTGGCTCTGATGTGGACCAGCAACAAGCCAGCTAGAAGGTGGTTCTCCAGAACAGCCACACACACAAACCCAGGAGCTAATCCTTGTCATGTCAGCAGGAAAAGTACTCATACAAAAAAATGAGATTTGAGGCTGGGGAAAGGACTGGAGGGAAAGGCTGATGAGGAGAGGCTGAGGGAGCTGGGGGGGTTGAGCCTGGAAAAGAGAAGACTCAGGACCTTCTTCATTGAAGGGAGTTTGTAGTCAAGCGGAGGTGTCAGGCTCTTCTCCCAAGCAACCAGTGCCAGGACAAGAGGGCAGGGCCTGAAGCTGCACCAGGGAAGGGTTAGGTTGGCTGTTAGGAAGCCCTTCCTCAGGGAAAGGGTGCTCAGAGCCTGGACTGGACTGCCCAGGGCAGTGGGTGAGTCCCTGTGTCTGGAGGTGTTGAAGGACAGCCTGGCTGTGGCCCTGAGTGCCCTGGTCTGTCTGATGGGGTGATGTCAGGTGCTGGACTGGGCTGGATGAGCTCAGAGGGCTTTTCCAGCCTCAATCATTCTGTGACTCTCTAACTTGATGCTGTTGGTACCCTGAGTGGGCAACAGGGAGCAACACCATCACATTTCCCAAGTACCCATGGAAGCAGGGACTGATGATTCTTTAATATTATGTAACACAGGCTGGGCTCTCCTTCTGGAGGAGTCTGCCTCATTATACTTCATTCCCAAGGAAAATGTCTCTTTTGAAAAGCCATCTGGTGAAGAAGAGGTTAGGGCTCAGATGCTGCTTTGAGGATGCACTCTCAAATTTGAGGCTGCATTGATTTAGCTGTCAGAAAGATGTTATTTACAGTTCCTGATGTGGAACACCCTGGAATTCA
>VZRI01005322.1:8287-18799 GCA_013397515.1 Upupa epops
TAACAGCATCCTGGGAGGCATCAGAAGGGGATGGTTAGCAGATGAGGGAGGTCCTTCTCCCCCTCTACTCTGCACCAGTGAGACCATATCTGGAGTATTGTGTCCAGTTCTAGGCTCTGCAGTTCAAGGAAACAGTGCTGCTGGAGGGTGTCCAGCATAGAGCAACAAAGATGGTGAAGGAAGTAGAGCACCTCCCATATGAAGAAAGGCTGAGGTAGCTGGGTCTCTTTAGCTTGGAGAAGAGAACACTGAGGGATAACCTCATTAATGTTTATGAATATGGGAGGGGTGGGTGTCAGGAGGATGGAGCCAGGCTCTTCTCAAGGTCATCTAGTGATAGGATAAGAGGCAGTGGGTGCAAGCTGGAACGCAGTAGGTTCCATATAAATATCAGAAGGAACTTCTTCCCAGTGGGGTTGTGGAGTCTCCTTCTCTGGAGACATTCAGGACCCGCCTGGATCTGTTCCTGTGTGACTTGTTCTAGGGGATCCTGCTGTGGCAGGGGGATTGGACTAGATAATCTTTTGAGGTCCCTTCTGATCCCTAAAGATTCAATAATTATATGACATTTCCTTAGTTTAGCCAGCTTGATGGTCAGTGTTTTTTCAGGTTCACTGGCACAAAAAAAAAAAAGTAAATACCATTCCCTGCTGCTTTAGAACTGCATAACTGAGGTCTCTTTAAGCTTCAAATTGTTAAGCTATGGATTAAGTGGGATGCTTTGTTGCTGGGAATATTTTAACAAAATTTCCATTTTTCTGCTGTTGCCTTCATTTTGGGCTTCTGTTCCTGGATGATTTTTTCTTTTCCAGTGGTACCAGTTTTACTAGTATTAGTAATATACATCTTATTATTACCAAATTTAATTATGATTCCAGACAAATTGTTCCTTTGACCATATAGTTCTATGTAAATTGTTTGTCATGTGAGAGTCTCTACTCATGCAGCCCAGGAACAAAAAATAGGGTTCCTTTTCCTGCACATCACTTTCAGAGTTAATGTTTCCTTCTATACTTACATCTAGTAAGGTCTAAAGTGAAAGGTGTTACATTGAATGTATTAAATGGTTGACATTTATAAAGATTTCTAGTCCTAAAGTTAACATGCTTAGCTTTCACTTAATCTCTGCCTACTGTTGTTTTTATTCTTCTCTTCAAAAGCATCTCGTCTGGTGCCACTAGAAAAGTACTTTAATTTACTTAGCACTCAATGGCATTACTACCCTTATTTAGTTGACTGTAATTTATTTTTTTTTATTTTATGATTTTTTTTTTAAGTAAATGTATTTTCCACGGTATAGATTGTAGGAGCCATCTACACTGGTTGGAGCTGGAGGGAGGGAAGTGGATAGGGAGGCCAACTCTTTTGTGACCAAGCCCATACATAGAATGGGACAGCATGTTTTTTTATTGAACTGCTGGGCATTTTTTTCATGTCTTAATGGTCCAAGTCTGAAAGTCTGTTGAAATACATGCTGATTCTCAAACTTTAATGAATGAGTCTTATACTTTAAAGTTCAGGAAAATGTTTTTCTATTTTCGTCCAGTGTTTACAGTGCCAAGTATAAAATATGGATGTTTAGTCAGAAAAACTTTAATTTATCTGTTGGAACTTCATGTATTTTAACCTGTCAGAGATAGCAAGGTGTCTTGAAACAAGATGAAAAACAAAAAAGCAAAGCTCTTGTCAACTTCTATTTTTTTTTTCTTTTTTCTTGTTCGCAAGCCCACACCCCCAATGAAATTGTATGTTTTCCTGCACGAGAAGTTTGAACTGTAACTGACTTAGGAAGATTGTACGCTTATCAGCTTGTGCCCTTCAAGCAATCATTCTAAATTAGCAGAACTTGCTGTATTGTTGAATTTGAGTGAAAAACAGTTTGTTGATCAAAATCTCTTCTGAATGCCAACCTGGCAGCCTTTCTTTACAGCCCTCCTTGCTTGCCAGGCCTCTGTGGTTGATAACCAGCTCTTACAGCCTAGTTAGTTGGTTCTCCTCCATGAAGGGAAACAAGCTCTCTCAGAAAAACCATTCTATGTTCCCAGTAATTCACCAGCTGTAACTATTCCTTTGACAACTTTTTTCTTGTTTTTTGAAGACTTTATTAGCTGTGTGATGATGATTGTTGTGAACTCTGTTTTGTCAGGTCCTGAGAAAGTCATCTCCTGATAAAAACCCCTCACTTGAGGGTGTAGTGTGATGTTATGATGTTGGTCTGAAAGCTTGCATCTGCTGAAAATGGTACCTTATCCACCATTTCTCCTACCCGCAGCTGCCTAGTTCCCAGTACTTCTTTAACTATAGTCCCACAGCTTAGCTGGTAAGGTGGCTGAGATTGCCAAACCACCCCTAAACTAAACAAGGTAGTTAGTAGCAAATAGCACTTGCCTTAGCTCCTTGAACCATTCATTCAAGTGAGACATGCCCGTATGCCAGTGGACGGTAAAGTCAGCTAGTGGATGGATATGAGAACTGTGACTTTCAGAGGCAACTGTCTATGAAATCACCTTATCTGCCATGTCATACTATATCCTTATAAAATTTAAATACAACATTTAAAAATTTTAAGACAAGTTCGTTTTTCTTTTGGGGACTTCTTTACTTGCCATGGATAAGGTTACTTTCTCAGTGGCAAGGACCAAGGGGTAAAAAATGGCAGTAAACTCAAACTGAAGAACATCCCTGCTGTCTCGTGGTTGAATTGGAAGAATCTTTTCTTAAATCACTCACTCCTTTTGATTTTTATGAATTCTTTGTGTTCTGTGACTGACTTTTTAATGTATTAGAATATGGCAGAGCAGTGCCCATTGATCTTCCTTTGAAGTACAGTCATTAAAGTGAATATATCTATCTGCTGAGAACAATAACAAACTTGCAGGAGATACCTGTTTCCTTCAATGTTCTTGTGTGTGATTTAGGGTCTAGAGCAGAGCTGAACATGTACCAACTGCAGTGCAGATGCAGATTCAAGGGTCGTTAATTGAGGTTTTATATCGTCTCCTGAAGAGGATCTTGTGGCACTATTGCCCTGCCACATTTTTCTGTCCCTTTTCTCTCTGTACCAGCATTATTGTAATTCTGTGATGAGGTGCTTTGGGGAGCTAATCTAGCAAAAACAATAATTCTGCCAAAAAGAACTGTGTTCTTCTCGTTTAGCCAAGGGAGTGAGGAAGATCAGGAGAAGGGAAGAATGATTTTGTAGCTGATACGTTTTGATCCTGTGATCAGCTTTAGCTGAAGGAAGTTGGCTGGGGTAGAGGGCAGAGACATACATCTGAGGGAGAAAGCGCAGATGAAAGAAGATTTGCAAATCTCCAGAGATGTCTTTGTGCTGAAAGGAAGGAAGTGGAGGGAACAAGTTTAAGTCACTATTTCTTGTCCTGAAGAGTAAACTGAAAGTGAGTTTCTGAGAGGTTTGTTTAATGGTCAGTGACTCTTGGCAGTATGTATTTTTGAATGTCTGGTGTTACTTGCTGTTGAGAGCTTTCAGCTACCTTTTACCTTTGGGTCTTGTCCTGTTGTAAGGACTGAGCAGACTGAGCAGTCCTCAGGAGCAGCTGAGTGACAAGTGAGGACAAGCTTTTTCCTAAATGCCAGATGGGGTGAACATGTGGCCCAGGTGGAAAGGACAATTCTACTTAAGAACCACGGGGATTGGGTGGAGTTTGTTTTTGTCCTGCTGATCACAGAAACACCTAGAGAACAAATGTCGCCGTAAAATCATAAGTTGAATAGAAGCTTTTATTTCACACCCTCACCCACAAAATCTGGATTTTGTGTACTATGAAAGTGTAGTAAACCAGCCCTAGCTTCAACAGCAAAGTCCTTTCCATGTTCCCACTTTAGAAACAAAAGTGCATGTACATCTCCCAGAAAGTCCTAAACAGCTTGGACTTCTCTGTGAAGGAAGCTAGTTCTCTGAAAATGTACTGGAGATATTTATTTCAGTTTGGCTATCATTAAATAAAACCTAAGGGCTCCTGCAGATATGAACTATACAGATATGAACTATGCAGATATGAAAATTCAACACAGAGGAAATGCCTGCTGAATCTGCAATGTTAAATTTACTAGAGCAAGATGCTAGAGAACCATTCTGGGTGTCAGAAAAGCCTCATTTTTACGTGTGAGTAAACTCGCAGTGGAATGTTTGCATGACAGCAGTTATCATAGAATCATTAGGGATTGAAAGGGACCTGGAAAGATCATTTAGTCCAATCCCCCTGCCACAGCAAGTCACACAGGAACACATCCAGGCTGGTTTTGAACGTCTCCAGAGGAGACTCCACAAACCCCCAGGGCAGCCTGTTCCAATGCTTAGTTACCCTCACTGGGAAGAAGTTCCTTCTGATATTTATATGGAACTTCCTGTGTTCCAGCTTGCACCCATTGCCCCTTGTCCTGTCACCGGATGACCTTGAGAAGAGCTTGGCTCCATCCTCCTGACACCCACCCCTCCCATATTCATAAACATTAATGAGGTCATCCCTCAGCGTCCTCTTCTCCAAGCTAAAGAAACCCACTCTCTCAGCCTTTCCTCATAACAGAGGTGTTCTACTTCCTACATCATATTCATTGCTCTATGCTGGGCACCCTCCAGCAGCCCTGCATCCTTCTTGAAGTGAGGGGTCCAGAACTGAACACAGTACTCCAGATGCAGCCTCACTAGTGCAGAGTAGAGGGGGAGAAGGCCCTCCCTCGATGGCCTGGTCTGGCAGATACCCAATCTGCGGTGTTCAAAAATAAACAATACGGGTGAAAGATTAACTTCTTTTCCATCATATCTCAGCATATTGGGAATTATAAATTACCCCATATGAATTGTTGACATCCAGGGTTTGCATACTAACTGTCTGTTTCCTTGGGGAGCGTTATTTGCTCCGGGGGCAGGAACTTTGTTTAATGTGACCCAGGTAATCTCCTGCTCAGCAGTTAGCCAATCTTACAGCTCCCTTATGATACAGAAGTAGAAGAACGTGGCTAGGAAGTAAAAAAATCCAACACAGGACTGGGATTTTTTTCTCACCAGAATACTCATATATTCATATTTCTTTTCCTGTTTCTTTTTCTCTTTAATTTCCTGAAGTGATTATGACACTTCTTTATATGAACTGAGGTTTGAGGTGTGTTTTGGTGGTCACATTTCACGGTTACTGTTTCTCCCACAGTCAGTATTGCTGAATATTGTTCTGTGCACAATTCACTGAAGCAAGTTATGAGAGTATTAAAAACTTTGGAATGTTTAAGTAGTATGAAATTAAATAAAGTGGCCATTCTTCCTGTGGTAAATACATAGTCTGTGTCAGCTAGCAGTGGACTGAAGGAGGAGATGCTGCTGAAATACTGTAACCAGTAAATGGTGTGATGCTGGCCTGAGTTACCATTTATAGAATGTTTGGGGCTTGAGTTCTCTTCCTGTGATCTGGTGATAATTTTTCCTGTGACTCTGCAGAGCCTGTCACTTCTCACATCTTTGCTGAAACGTCTCTGCTTTGGGTTGGAGCTTCCTAGTGCCTCATATTGCAGATTGCTTCAGATGTGAGGGTAGGAAACTTTGTAAATACGGTGGATGTGTCTACCCCAGGAGTGCCCTGTCAGGCAGAAAAAAGCTCTGCCTCAAAGCAGAAGTGATGTAACTGTGTTAGCACAGAATTTCAAACAGGATAATAGGTACTGTAATTCTGCCAGAGTGGATATTAGGACTTGAGAACCTGGCATCTCTGGATCATGGAATATCATGCCTAGCAAGAAATGCAAAGGGATTTGAGATGGCAAAAATAAGAAAGCTGGCATTAACCCTATTAAACAAATAAATTGTAGAATTTGGAGTTTGAAGAGTGTTAAGGATTTGGTGTATTTTTTATTGAAACTCTGGAGATTCAGAGTAATGCACAGCAGCCAGCAAAAGAAGTTTAATGCTTACAATCATGGGGAAATCTTGCTGTATGTTGACCTTTACATCAGAGAGCTTCTCTGATGATGCTGCCTGAACAGATGGCTCATAAAAGTGCTTGCATGATTGATGATAGACTGGTTTCCTTCATGGAATCCCTGCCTTGGACCTAAGAAGAAAGCTGAAAACAAGGCCCTTTTTAGGACCTTGTAAGGCACTTCAGTTGTCAGCCCTTAAGCTGATGACTGCCAGACCACATCCATTTCAGAAAGCAAAATGAGTTCCCTCAGACAGTGTCTTCTGTAATGGAGGGGAAAGTGCCAATCCCATTCTAACGCCACTGGGTAACATTTACCACCCTCTGCAGTTAGTACTGGAGTCACAGCCTTCTCTCTGACCATTGATTTCTTGTTCCTTCAAGCAGTATCAAGTGTAATTTTTCAAGTTCTGTGCTGAATGATCAGTAGATGTCCAGGAAAGACCTTCAGTATACTGGGCACTGAGAGGCTGGCTGTGATCAGTGTTGGCAATTACTGTAGTTCTTTTAGTTGCATGTTGTGACCAAAGAGAGCAACAACCGCTGCCGAATGCCTCATTTTATTAATCCTTTCCAGGAGATGGTTTTTCTGCTGGGCATAGTATTCATTTCTGGCAGTGGCTATCCTGAAGTCACTAGTGCCAAGGAGTTAATGAATTTGGAAAACTTCCCAGATAATACATCTGGCCCTCTTACACTGTGGAGTATGAAGTATGAGATGCAGAAAGAAGAGCACTGAACTAAATGAGCTTCTGGATGAAGAGGGGAGGGGAACATTTTCTGGTTTTTTTAAACTATATAATTTAAAATTTTATAGCCCAACAGAAGATTTAACTGTTGTGGTTTTAGTTGGGATTTTGGTTGGTTGATTTTGGTTTTGTGGGGTTTTTTAAATTTTGTAATACCATCTGTTTGCCAGTTAGGTTACCTTCTGAACCTTGAATGTAGACAGGGAAATATCTGTGATTCTCCACGTTGAATTATTCTTCATATTTTCAAGTCCCATCATGTTGCCATGTGAATAAGAAGGATTTTGAAGGTAGCTACTAGTAATAGATGTTTCTGGTCCAGCTCACATTTGGAATAGTATCTTGTACAGCGTTTGCCTTCCATAACATATAAAATAAGGTTTTGTTGTATAAAATGGGTTGTTGGCACTATTTATTAATACTTATCTTTGTGTAATATAAGCTGTGCATAGCAATATGACTCAGAAATTAACTCTGAAGAACAGAATTGCATTGCAATTCGCATGTCTCATGAAAACTACATTAATTTTAGTGAGTCTTTTCAGTACAGCAGTGCTATTTAATACTTAGATGTATAGCACCCCTAAAGTACACAGAGTATCATCCTTAATGAAGTGTCCTACTGAAATGCTTTTTTCTGACCTAAGAGCAGAGTGATAGAGTTTTTCTGTACCGTAGCAATGGCAACCTAAATGAAAAGGATTTCATGGTAGAGTAGAAAGCACTTCCTTGAGTCACCATCAACTACCAGTAGCTTTTTCCCTCCTATCTCAGATAATGGCATAATCCTGTTCTTTCAAAATGTACAAACTTCTGTAGTGTTTAATCCTTTGTCTTGATAGATGAAACTTATTGACTTTAACTTAGCTGCACAGGGATTGATGTATTTTCCAGTTATTTCATTTTTGTCTACAAGTCAGGATTATATTGATTGGTGTATTAACCCCATGAGTGCACAGAAGATCGCTATTGACTTGTGACTGAACTTGTATATACTTGTTGGGGGTTTTTAAAAGGCACTTAAGTGCTGATTTTTTTTCCCTAAGTAGTCTGACACTTTCACTTGAGGCTGGTTTATATCTGCCCTTTTGATTCTTCACCTTAGATCCGTGCTCTCACAGTTCTTCACCTTCTGTTGTGAAAAGTCTTTCTTTAATACTTCCTACACCTTAGAGCTGGCTCTCTGATCTAAAAGAAACCATTGTGGATCAGTGTGCTGGGAGCAGAGCAAACCTGTGGCCTGAAAGCTTCACCTCTAGGTTTTCAAGGACATTAGCAGACTTAACACCATTATATCTATACAATCTTCATTTCATCAAATTATTTTAGTCATTCTGGTACTAGTTCTTGCAGAACTTTCTGACTACTGGTTCTGCTTTCTGCTAATGGTTCGTTCCCAACTGACCCCCATGGCCAGCAGAGCATATGCAGGACATAGTCAGGCCTTAGAACAGTTGCATGCAAAGCACGTTTCATGTTAGTGTTTTTTTGTCTAGGTGAACATTTCTACCTGTTCTGTTGCTTGCTTGCTAAGTTCATAGGCTGAAGGGACTCGGAGCTATTCGATCTGGTGTGAATAGAGGGGTCAGAAGTAAAGCAGAGAATTCACTGCAGAGAGACAGACCCTAGTTCTGCAGTGTGCCACATTTCAAAATGAGAGTTTTCTTCATGCTTTAAGCATGTTTGCTGTACTGAAAGTTTAAATAGGGATCAGTTCCCTTTCAGTGCTATGGTCAGGACCTGGCAAACAAATGGCACAGAATGTACTTAGCACTAGAAGTTTGCATCAATTACTGAAGGGTGATTACACTTACAAAGGTTGCAAACAAAATTCTCTTGCTATGGCAGTTTTCAAGTCTCTCATTGCAGTAGAACCAGAACAGAGGACTTGGCATTGATTTGTTTGGGGTTTCCATGTAATTACAATTTTTCACACTATGTGCAATTGGCATAAATTTCTGTGTTCAGAAAAGGGGTTGGGTTTTTCTGGTTGCCAGTTGTAATACTGCTGTTGACAAACAGAGATGTTATAAAAGAAAAATCCAATACAGTGTGGTTATTCAGATGCCTCTTATTTTTATTATTGCTTTGTAATCTGCTCAGCTGCTAAATTCTGAAAACAAAATAAAAAATTGTTAGATCAAAGCTTCTAGAGTTTTCTAGAAAAATAGCATGCTGTTTTTAATTTTAAATGTTCAAGAACGAACAAGTATTATACTCAGACTAAATGTTGTCAGCCATTGCATCAAATGGCTCACTACTTCTTACTGCAGTAGACACCACAACACAGGTACAAATAATAATTCTGAGTTTAAATTAGAGGAGCAAATACATTTTAAAAAAAAAGAAACATAACAAAAATATTTCTTACCATCATTCTTTTTTTTCTATCCTGTAGGAAATGTCAATAAATCATTAAGTCTTGGGACAAGTCTTTGGTCTCCCTTACTCACGGTTTGCTTTCTCTTTTTGTGTATAAAGTGTGAGTGTAGGGTGCAGCAGTCACTGTGTTGTCACCTGTTAAGTGTCATGTGTGACACATCCGTTACAGGTTCTGTGAAACTGGAGCCGTTTGAAGTAAAAGTTTCCATTCAAGTGTCAATTGAAGCATGAGGTTTATTTGCTTTTTTTGACAGAGATGTTCATTTGCTGCCTTCTAAAATAATGGATATTTATTTTTATTTAGTGGAGTAAAAGTTAAAAATATATAGTTAGAGGCTGGGAAGAGGCAAGCTAGTAGAGGTGGGGAAGGAACTAGAAAGGGATACTGAGAATGGGGGTAAAAGAGATTGGGCATGTTGCTAGATGAGAAGATGTAGTATAGGGAAGGGTGACTGAGAGAGGGTGATGTAGGAGAGTGGATCCAGAAGAATGGATGGCAGCTAGCTCTGCCGTAAAAACAACCTCTGCTCTCCTTCAAAACAAACCACACTAACTAAAATCAACCAACACTCAAACTATCACACCTCCAATATATGTACAAACTGTATTAAAAGCACATTTTTAAACAGCACTTACTGAGAGCACTCTTGTGGTGAAGGACTTGGGGATGCTGGTAGATGAGAAGCTCAACATGAGCCAGCAATGTGTGAGTGCAAGCCCAGAAGGCCAACCGTATCCTGAGCTGTATCAAACAGAGTATGACCATCAGGTCAAGGTTGCTGATTCTCCCCCTCTACTCTGTTCTTGTGAGGCCTCACCTAGAGCACTGCATCCAGTTTTGGAGATCCAAGTATAAGAAGGATGGGAAACTGTTGGAGCAAGTCCTGAGGCAGGACGTGAGGATGATCAGAGGGCTGGAGCACCTCTTCTAGGAGGACAGACTGAAGGAAATGGGGCTGTTCAACCTGGAGATAAGAAGCTTCAGGGAGACCTTGTAACCTGAAAGGGGCCTACAGGAAATCTGGAGAGCAGCTTGTTATATGAGACTCCAGTGATGGGACAAGGGGGAATGGTTTCAAGCTAGAGGAAGGTTCATTTAGATTAGATCTTAGAAAGAAATTCCTCACTGTGACAATGCTTTTTTCCTTTCACTAGACATTAAATGCTACTTGAATTGTTTTCTAGTAGTGCCAGTTCCTTCAATTTGCTGGAGGTTGGCATTAGTCTTTAAATGATACAAAATGAGACAGTGCATTCCTCAGCTTTGGTGGTGCCTGACTTGTATATGTGTGCTGATGTGCAGAAATGCTAAATGTATTCAGGCTGCAAGCAACATCAGTGACAACAGTGCCTTGAGCCCAGCAAATAATGTTCAGTGTTCAGGAGGTGGAGTGGAAAGCAGTCTTGAGACTCTTCAAATGGGAGCCTGATTCACAGATTCATTGAATGGT
>VZRI01005324.1:0-43045 GCA_013397515.1 Upupa epops
CCCTGATGGGATGCACCTGCAGAAGGAGGCCTCGTTGTGAAAAATCTATGCAAACTAGATTAGTGTGCCCAGTGTGCATCCTGGCCTGCACCAGAAATACTACGGCCAGCAGAATTAGATAGGTGATCATCACCCTGTATTCTGCACTAGTGAGGCCTCAAGTACTGCATCCAGTTTTAGGCACCTCAATACATGACGGACACTGGGGTGCTGGAATGAGTCCAGAGCAACAATGCTGGTGAAGGGTCTGGAGGACAGCTTTCATGAGGAGTGGCTGAGGAAACTGGGTTTGTTTAGCCTGGAGAAAAGGAAGCTCAAGGGAGATGTTATGGCTCTTTTCAACTACCTGAGAGGAGGCTGTAGAGAGGTGGCAGTTGGTCTCTTCTCCCAAGTCACCAGCAATAGAAGAGGAAGAATCAGCCTCAAGTTGTGCCAGGGAATGTTTAGACTGGACATCAGGGAAAATTTCTTCAGAGTACTCAGGGACTGGAATAGGCTGCCCAGGGAGGGGTAGAGTTACTGTCCCCAGAAGGGTTCAAAAAACACACAAATGTGGCACCAAGAAACAAGGTTTAGTGGGTTGGGTGGGGGTGGGTTGATGGTTNGTGGCACCAAGAAACTGGGTTTAGTGGGTTGGGTGGGGTTGGGTTGATGGTTGAACTTTATCTTGTAGGTCTCTTTCAACCTTAATGATTCCATGATATTTGCCATGACTTGCTGAACCAACTCATATAATGTTTATCAAACACCATAAAGAACTGTAAAACATTAGTCCTTTTATGTGCAAGACTCTTCCTGCACAGCAAAAGCAACCAAGACAGCACATTTACAGAGCACAATTTTATTCAGCTCTTCAGGTAATACTCACCATTTCTCCAAGTAGAACTCTACATCCAGCTCTTCATTAGCCTTTGAAAATAAAAGTTGGACACAGGTGACCCGTAATCTTGAATATAATTATGAGCAGTTTTTCCTTTTTTTTTAAGCCTTCCCCCTGTTAGAGACTACAGTAACTATTTTTGTTCCTTTGACAAAAGCTCCAGTTAAAATTTGGAAGATATACCTTTATGGTCCTTGTTTTATGTCCTCCAGACATATCCTATATGACCACAGATATATATGCTTGAGAACACAAGTGAGAGTTGGCTCTCAGATCTATTACTCTGCTAATGAGAAACACAGCCTCTTCTGGCTCAAGTACCACTGCAGCACCATCTCTGCAAATGGCTTCCACATTAAGCTTTGTGCTTCCTTCCATTTATTATTTCAGCAGTTAAACTGCCTCACCGAAGACTCATGATTAACTAAGTAAGACAGTCTGCAGTGCCTACAATGATTTGCTGACTGCAAATGCCTTTTCATTTTAAGCCCAGTTTGTGTCCCTGTGGTCTCCTGAGAAAAAAAAATCCCTTGAAAAGAGTTATAACATCTTCTGAAAGACAGCAATTGGCCCGAGTTTCATTTAGCTGGGCATCCCAAGGGCTGCAGAACACATACTAAAAAAAAACCAACCCACAAAATCACTCTGGATTTCAGAAACATCTCCAACAACAGTACCGCCAGAGATGCTGTCGTCACCTGCGGACAGTTTCCTCTCTGGTTTCCACACCACAGATAAATCAGTCTGTCTGTACTGCCAGATTTCTGTATCCATGAGTTACAGCTATTCACAGCTGAGCTAGGAAGAAGCCATAGACTAACCTCAGGGTTAAACCTGAACGTGCGCAGCAGGGGCTGACCTGGCTTCATACCCCCTACATCGAAGACAATAGATGTGAGCTCATCGCTGACGAGGACATCCTTATCATAGAGTGTCAATTCCAGAATGTTCTAATAATCAAACAGAAACAATCTCGCATGAAGAGTCATTTCCACAAACTTCAGTAACTGTATGTAACAGACAACTGATGCAATAATCAATACTCTTCTCCCTCCCACTCATGAAGACAGTTGACTGTCTCCCACCAGGACTCACAGAATACTTAAGGAGAAGGTATGATTCAGCCCAGGATGCTATATGAACCCATGAATTTCTGTTCAGCGCTGTCTCAGAACAGGTAAGTTCAGCAATAACTAACTGAAAGAGATACAATGAGCAAATCTGGCACCCACAAAATGATCTGGCATCAAGTGGTTCTCAAGAAGATAAGACTGAGCATAAAATAGTGCTGGCACATTCTCACAGCAGTAACCAGACTGAGATATGAGCCTGCAGGGGAAGAAAAATGTTCACATCCTCCAAAGCTTCGCTTGCAATTCTCTTAGCATTTCAGTCAATTCCCATTCTGCCTTTGTGACCAAGCACTGTGGAAAATACTCAGCTCATGTGGAAAGTTTCTCATTAATACACACCTTTCTCCAAAGTGTAGGACATTAGTTTTAGTATAGTGCGGCTGTTTTGAATAATCTGTTCAAGGGTCTTGTATTCAGGCAACAAGAGGTATTAATCCAGGCTAGGGAAGACAGGCTGGTGAGCAGCCCTGTGGAAAAACACCTGGGGGTACTAGTGGATGGAAAGCGAGACATGAACCACCAATGTGTAATGGGAGCCTGGAAGGCCAACCACTTCCTGGGCTGCATCAACAGAAGTGTGGACAGAGGATTGAGAGAGGGGACCCTGACTCTTCGCTCTGCCCTGGTGAAACCTCACATGGAGTCCTACATCCAGCTCTGGAACCCCCAACACATGAAGGATGTGGAGCTCTTGGAGAGCCATGGCAGTAGAGGCCATGAAAATGGTCAGAGGGCTGGAGCACCTCTCGTATGGAGACAGGCTGAAAGATGAGGACTGTTCAGCCTGAAGAGGATAAGGCTCTCGGGAGACATTAGAGTGGCTTTCCAGCGCCTGATGGGAGCTACAGAAAAGCTGGAGAGGGGCTGTTCACAAGGGTGTGTAGTGACAGGATGGGGGGCAGTGGATTTAAACTAAGGCAGGGTTTAAACTAAGGCAAGGTAGATTTAGGTGTTAGAAAGAAGTTCTTTACAGTGACAGTGGTAAAACATTGGAACACGTTGCCCAGAAAGGAGGTAGAAGCTCCATCCCTGGAGACATTCAAGGCCAGTCTGGATGGAACTCTGGAAAAACTGATCATTAGAGCATGCCCTGGTTACTGCAAGGGGGTTGGACTAGGTGNGGGGGCAGTGGATTTAAACTAAGGCAGGGTTTAAACTAAGGCAAGGTAGATTTAGGTGTTAGAAAGAAGTTCTTTACAGTGACAGTGGTAAAACATTGGAACACGTTGCCCAGAAAGGAGGTAGAAGCTCCATCCCTGGAGACATTCAAGGCCAGTCTGGATGGAACTCTGGAAAAACTGATCATTAGAGCAGGCCCTGGTTACTGCAAGGGGGTTGGACTAGGTGACCTTTAAAGGTCCCTTCCAGCCCAACATGTTCTATGATTCTGTAAGTTGAGTGTTTTATCAGGTAGGTTTATGGGGTAGGATGAGAGGAAAGGCAAATAAGGGAGATATTAAGCTAGGAATCTACTACAGACCACCAAATGAAAATGAGCAGGCAGATGAAATACTCTACAAACAGCTGGCTGAAGTCTCACAATCTCCAGCCCTTGTTCTGACTGGGGACTTAAACCTACTAAACATCTGCTGAAATCTAACACATCAAAGAGGAGATAGGCTAGGAGATGTCTTGAGTGTATGAAAGAGAACTTCCTGACACAACTGGTAGATGAGCCTACCAGGGAAGGCACCTTGCTTGACCTACTCTTCACAAATAGTGAAGGACTAATGGGAGATGTGGTGTTCAGAGGCCATCTTGGGCTGAGTGACCACAAACTGGTTGAGTTCTTAGTGATGTAAAGAGGGTGGTTAGTAGAACCTCCACCTTGGATTTCCAGAGGGCAAACTATGATCTGTTTAGAATAGTAGTTGAGAAAGTCCCTTGGGGGACAGTCCTGAAGGGCAAAGGAGACCAGGAAGGTTGGACACTCTTCAAGAAGGTAGTCTCAAAGGCCCAGGAGAACGCTGGCCTTGTCTGTCATAAGATTAAAGGGTGGGGAAAATGGCCATCCCTGGTTGAATAGGGAGCTCTTGATGGGACTTAGGAAGAAAAAAAGGGTTTACCACCACTTTTGGAAGAAGGTCCAGGCAGCTCAGGAGAACAGTGATCTTGTCAGGTTATACAGAGAGAAAATTAGGAATGCAAAAACTCAGCTGGAACTCAACTTGGCCACTGACATGAAGGATGACAAAAAAAGTTTCTGTAGGTACATCAACAATAAAAAGAGAACAAGGAGGAATCTTTATCCCCTACTGCATGTGAGGGGGAACACTGCAACCAATGATGAGGAAAAGGCTGAGATACTTAATGCTGTCTTTGCCTCTGTCTTTAATGGACAGACCAACTGCTCCCAGGATGTTCAGCCTCCTGAGCTTGAGAATAAGGACTGTGAACAGTACAAATCCCCCATGATCCAGGAAGAAGTAGTTAATGATCTGCTTCTGTACCTGGACACTCCTAAGTCTATGGGGCTGGATGGCATTCACCCAAGAGTACTTAGGGAGCTGGCAGGAGAGCTCACCAAGCTTCTCTCCATCATTTTTCAGCAATCCTGGTCAACAGGGGAGGTCCAAGATGATTGGGAGGTTGCTGGTGTGACATTTAACTACAAGAAGGACCACAAGTTGCATCCTGGGAGCTACAGGCCTGTCAGCCTGACTTTGGTACCAGGAAGGATCATGGANTCTGCTGGGACTTTGGGAAGGCTTTTGACACAGTCTCCCACAACATTCTTCTGGAGAAACTGGTGGATCATGAGAGAAATAAATGCACCCTTCACCACATTAAAAATTGGCTAGCTGGCTGTTCTCAGAGAGTTGTGATTAATGGGGTGACATCTAGCTGGCAGCCGGTCACAAGCAGTGCCCCTCAGGGCTCAGCTTTGGGGCCAGCCTTGTTTACTATCTTTATTGATGACCTGAACGTGGGGATTGAGAGCACCCTCAGTAAGTTCGTGAAGGACACCAAATTGTGTGGGCATGTTGATCTGCTTGAGGGCAGGAAGGCTCTACAGAGGGACCCAGACAGGCTGGATCGATGGGCTGAGGTCAATTGTATGAGGTACAATACAGCCAAGTGCCGGGTCCTGCATTTTAGTCACAACAACCACAGCCAACACTACAGGCTCAGGGATTAGTTACTCCAAAGCTGCTAACAGAAAAGGATCTGGGGGTGCTGGTAGACAGCTGGCTTAATATGAATGAGCAGTGTGCTCAGGTGGCCAAGTAGGCCAAAAGGATCCTGGTCTGGATCAGGAATAGAGTGATCAGCAGGAGAAGGGAAGTTATGTCCTTGTACTCAGCCCCCGTGAGGCCTCATCTTCAGTACTGTGTTCAGTTCTGGTCCCCTCGTTACAGAAAAGACATGGAGATGCTGTAACAGGTCCAGAGAGCTACCAAGCTTGTGAGGGGTTTAGAGGATCAGTCATATGCGGAGAAGCTGAGGGAGCTGGAGATGTTTAGTTTGGAGAAGAGGAGGCAGAGGGGGGACTTCACTACCCTCTATAACTACCTGAAGGGAGGTTGTAGAGAGGTGGGTGTTGGCCTCTTCTCAGTGACTAATGACAGAAACGGGAGAAATGGTCTTAAATTGAGGCAGGGGAGGTTTAGAATAGATATTAGGAAGAATTTCAGTACAGAAAGAGTGGTTGGGTACTGGAATGGCCTTCCCAGGGAGGTGGTTGAGTTACCATCCCTGGAGGTATTTAAGAAACTGTAGCCACGGTGTTTTGTGACAGACTATAGCGGCAGGCATGGAGGGAGTTATTTTGTGTTTATCCATCAATCAGGTATTTAGGTATTTGTGGATGTAGGTATGGTTTGACTCAGTGATCTAGTAGATCCTTTCCAATCATGTTTATTCTGAGATTCTGTGAAGTGGCCTCAAAAAGAAACTTGCTTCACTAAGGAGTTTTCTTGAACTACACCAGGTAGTGTCATAACTTCCTTTTCCCAACTTACATGACAAGCACATTTATGGGAAGTTATAACTGCAATTTACATGGGTTTGATCTACTCTGGTTATCACTAGACAGAGCACAGCTCTTTGTACCACCAAAGACATCTGGCACCTTAGAGGAAACACTAGTTTGAAGGGCAATAACATTTCCTCTGTTTCAAATGAAGTAAGCCAGTACACAAATGCAAGTGGCCCAACCATACCTGTAAGATGCACTTCTTACCTTGACAGCACTGTGGATTCGGTAACAGAAAGTTTCATTCCATTCTGGATTATCAGAGTTGTCAACAACCTGGGTTCGGGAGACTACAGGAGAGGCAGTGGGCAGCTTTAGTTCTACATAGCAGTCTGCCTTGGACACTAGAGCAGAGCACAGAGACAGATATCAGAATCATTTCATTCAAAGATACTCTTTCCTATGAGCTCCTCATATTTGAGATCTCATTGCATCACAGAAACACACTGGACTTTCAAAGCCAAAGCCTTTAGTGAAGTAGAAGGGTTTAAACAGCAGCAAAATGAACTTTACATACCTGTATTTCTTCTTTTTTTGCTTCTTTTAAACCATAAAGCCCTTCAGTGAAGGGCTACTACTATTCAAAATTAGGATCAACTTTTCAAAAAAGATTACTGCTAATATGGAGCCCATTACCTCTTGTCCAGTTACTGGGCATGCTGAAAGCATCTGACTCCATCTCATTAACACTCTCTTTTCAGATACTTTCACACCTTGATAAGATCCCACTGAGTCTTCTGTTTTGCACATTAAGCAGCTCCATATCTTTCAGCCTTTCTTCACGTGAGAGATGCTCCAGTCTGTTTAGTCTTTGTGGCCCTTCACTAGACTTTCTTCACTAGCTCCAAAATCTCTTGTAGAGAGCCCAGGACTAGATACAATACACTAGACACAGCCTCCAGATGCAGTGTTGATGAGAGGAAAGACCACTTTACTCACCCTGCTGGCAACACCCCTAATGCAGCCTAGAGCACCGTTAGTCTTCCTTGCAGCAAGGACACACTGCTAGCTTGTGGTCAGTTTGCTGCACACTAAGCTCCCTTTTCTGCAAAGCAGCTTTCCAGTTCATCACCCACTGCATGCACTGGGGTAAAGGGCTGCTCCTCCACAGATGCAGCACTTCTGCTTCCTTTGTTGAAGTGCATTAGGTTCCTGCCAGGCCACCATTCCAGCCTGTCAGGGTTTCCCTGGACAGCAGGGTGGCTCTTTGGTGTACCTGAAACGCTTTCCAGTATTGAACATCAGCAAATTTTGAGGGTACACTTTGCGCATCATCCAAATCACGAATGGAGATGCTGAATATAATGGGGTTCAGAAACTAGCTTATTTCACTAGTAACAGGTTACACTGCCGACCATCACTCTGCGCTCTGCCATTCTGACAGTTTTCAATCTAACTTCTCTGCTCAGTCAACCCACATTTCATCAGCTACTATGAACATGTTAGGGAAGACAGGGTGAAAAACCTTACTAAGTCCGAGTAGATCAAACCCATCCATCACTGCATTACCCTCATCTAGTCTGGCCAGAAGCTGAGCTTTCCATTTCCTCAAAATAATCAGCTGCCTCAGAGTCCTTCCTTCTTCCAGTTAAGGTGCCTTTAACACGGCAAATAGGGGAACCATTCTTCACCCCGCCTGAACACAAAGGCCGTAAAAAGAGCTTCTCTTCATGTGATTCTAGCCCACAGTCTCTCAGTAGGATTTCTCCATTCCCTGATGAGTCATTTAACATTTTGGCAGTTCAGTACTGCATGCCAGCTATAAACTTAAGGCAGACAGACTACCTGACAGTATGAAACCTGAAGCAATTAAAGATCCAAATGCAAGGATGAGTCCCAAGAGCTTTACTCAATACAGATACTCAAGAAGGGACAACACACCACACTATCAAAACCAGGCACAGGTAAAATGCAGTTTGCCTTGGAAGTGATCAACCATCTACCTCCTTAAAAGCCTTCAATGACATAAAAAAACACAATAGGCATGTGAAAGAACAAGTGAGAGAATATTTGTAAACCAATTTGTAAATTGAGAGAATATTTGTAGACCAGACTTGAAGACTGCTACTTCTAGGAGCAAGAGATCTGTTCAGCAGGAACAAAGGTGAAGTTTGTTATGACTGGTGAGCTGAATTCAGATAAAGGAACACAGGATGGGCTGCAGCAGGACAGGTAATAAAGCAAGGAAACAGAATATTACCAGAACTTACATGATCTTGTTTCTGGAGAAGTGTTAAAAAGCAGCTTGGCCTCACATCAAGTTTTTACAAATACATGCAATGCTTTAAAAGAGAAGCCTTTGTTCAGACATAACCCAATACACTATGTGTAGGTATAATGTTCCCATAATGATGGTACCAGTCTTACAGGAATGGACTGACCAAAACAGCAGTTTCAATAAGATCTTGAGTATATACTTACACAAATCTGTACCCTTGATATTTCTGGCTCGGAGAACTTTTACTGTTAGGTTGTAGTAAGGGTGCTTCTCCCACTGTAAAGAGAGGAACAAGCTCAGCATGTAACTCAACTGCAATCCCCATCCTATAACCACACTAGTATTAGTTCAGAGAAACAGATCAGAGACCTGACAGTTCAAAATAAACCATCAGTGAGTCAGTTTGGGAACACAAACTTTCCTGGAGAAAGATTAAAGGAGTCTGCAAGGCAATTTCAGTAGGGCAATGGAGTGATATCTTAGGGTAAGCAGTCACAGACTTCAGAAAGTCAGTGCCTTATTTAGGGTTTCCTCTAATTAAAGACCAATTTTTAATTGCTTCATTAGCCAATTCCTACCGAAGGACAAACAGATACTGAAGTTGTTCAAATAATTTTAATCATTACTTGACTAGCTTGGTTGCCAAGGACACACACACAGCTTGAGCAAGAGCAGACATGGCAAGAATCCTAACAGCATGGTTTAAAGACATAGATGGTTTGTGCTGCTTACAGTGAGAAAACCCCCTGAACACTTGCTTGTAGAAACACACGCTGCATGGCAGCCCAAGCGGTAAAAGACAGAACTTAAATTCCCTTCCATTCTGGTCTCACTGGTATCAGCACTCTGAACACGTGTGCTGCTTCACTAGCATAGAAAGAAATGTAATACCTGCTCTGGAAAGCTTCTGAGAGACTATTTTTGGAAAGTAATATTAATACCTAAAGGCCCAGATGAAAATAATAAATCCTATAAGATCATGAAGGAAAAGTGGGGGGGAGAACAAGGGAAGACAAGAGTAAACAGCTTAAAAAGGGAACTACTGCAGAGACTGCATAGAAGCAGCTAGGTAAGCCTCATTCCCATCAGTTATGACACAATCCTGGCAACCAGATGAGAACCTTTCCTATTCTTAAATCCTATTTCAAAATGCTTTTCACAAGTGATCACTACTTCACATTCACCACTTTCTAAACTGTTGGCTCTAGAGTTTCATTTCAGACAGCCTAGGTATTATCTATAGCTGAATTCAACATATTCACCCACCAGGAAATGATGCAGAATGTCAAATATTATCTAAAAGGTAGGTTCTACATATCATCAGCTAGGAGCTCAAGGAAGCCAATGAAATCTGAACTGCCACACTCTTCTCAAATATCCCTTATCTCAGAAGTGGAGCTGCATGACATTTATTAAGCAGTCACACACCTGTGGATCCTTCCTTATTTCTTATCACTTTGCAAAACAGTTTGAACAACATGATAAATCAAAGTACACGACCTTTGTGCCAAGCTCCAGTCATCATGATCAACAAGGGTAGAACTTACATGTATAATCTAATATATCTGAAATATAGGTGCCAAATGCAACTTGTAACCTTCAGTTACGCTATTACTACTCTTAGAGGGTTCTTATTGGCAGCATCAACATGCTTGAAGACACTCCTTTCCTCACCTATTTTTGGCTACAAGAGATCCCTTCACATTGAATTTCACCGTGTACTCTTCAGAGAGATATTGAGTTTTTTCCTTTTTAAAACCTTTCCTAATCCTCTCTGGTTTGTTCTTTCACTGACACTAGTTTCTCAGGCAAAGCCCAGCCTCTTTACCTCACCCAGTTGGCAAGCAGACTAGAAACAAGGATTCAGGATTGCATGTTAGTCTCACTGACTTCCTAAAATTGTTGCAACTCTTCAGGTCATTGAGAAATGGAGCTACATAATCGCAATCCCACTGCTGTCAAAGCAGTAGTCCCTCACATAGCCTGACTATCACCCGGAACTCTGACACAATCAGTAGAGGAAGCACAGAACACCCTGAAGACAGCACATCACCTGTCAGCATACAGACAGGTGTTCAAAAGAAAGTCCTTTCCAAAAGCCTCCAACAAACTTTGATTTGCCGTCAGTCAATAGGTGTCCCCAACATAAAGAGGGCACAGATGATCCAAGGGCTGCAGCACCTTTGCTGTGAGGACAGGCTGAGGAAGCTGGGGCTGTTCAGCCTAGGGAAGAAAAGATTCTGGGGAGAACTTACAGCTGTCTTCCAGTACCTGAAAAGAACCTACAGGAAGGATGGACAGGGACTTTTCACAAGGAAATCTAGCAATAAGACAAGGGGAAATGGTTTGAAACTGAAGCAGAGAAGAGTTAGACTATTTCTTAGGAAGAAGTTCTTCAGTACAAGGGTGAAGAGACTCTGGAATCAATTGCCTGGAGAGGCTGTGGCTGCCTCCTTGGAGGTGCTCAAGGCTGGGTTGGATGAGGCCTTGAGCAACCAAGCCTGATTGAGAGGAGTCGTTGTCCATGGCAAGGGGTTGGAGTAGATGATCTCTAAAGGTCCCTTCCAACCTGAACCAGTCTATGATCCTATGAATAAACAGGTAAGGATACATTTTCCACATCCAGGTTATAACCGAAGGACATACAACACACCACTGTGCTCCCAAGTCTGGGTTATCAGTTATGCCAGAGCTCTCTCATGTGCCTTTTTGACTTAGGCTTTAGCCAAGACATTACAAGGTCACAACATGTTTCAAGATGAGCCTGCAAAGCAATAAAGCATGACATCATTAGACACTCCTTATCTGAACGTACCAGGGTAAAGGCAAGAAAGAACTCTCTCAGAAATGAGTAACAAATACTGTCCGGTTTGCCCATACCAATCTACCATCTTCACCATCTAATGATTTTTGCAGTGTCATGTGTTTCCCAGAGCTCAGGAAAGAGCATTTGAAACAAAAAACCTTTGAAATCCTTAAATGAGGATACAAGACACTATTTTCACACACCCAACCCTGCTAACAACTGTATCTGTCAGCAACTGCAAAACAGGTTATCCCAGCTACAGGACTCACCAGACTTTACTCCCATTAGCCCAGAACACCTGCCTTTACAAAGTGGGATAAAAGTGCTAGGATCAAGTGCTAGAACCCATCCGATGTCTCTCAGCTTAATCAGAGAAGTGTTGCAAACAGCAAGCAGAAACTTAATTTCTGAGCCGTATTTTCTTGTGTTCACAGCTACCAGGCAACTGGTGTAGCTCAAAGAAATCGGCACTTTATCAAGGAAGCCCCTTCTCCCCATCACATTCCTGCTCCCAAGTAAAAACTGCTGCTACAATTCTCTTCTTACAGCCCAAGAGCCACAAGTTGTTTTAGTTGTTTTTTTAAACAGACAGTTGGTTTTTTAAACCCAAAAGCAGGCATGTTGAACTTTTCCTCCTCTCCCAGAAATGTCATGAGAAGATACTTCAGACCCAGACCAAAGAACAATGGTCTTCTGGAGGCAAGTTTTACCATCAGCCAGGTGATAGCGGCATTGCCAGCAGGTCAACATCACCAGTCAAGTGGCAAACACTGGGCTTCCTCCCAGTGTACTACCATCTTTGGACGTGTGAAACTAAGGCTAAACTTTGGAAAATGAAAGATTATCATATTGAATTCCCCTACAAAGGAAAGAAGGTGATCAGGTTCCCCAGCCCTTGCTCAGCTGCTATTAACTAGATGATATAAAATCTCTCTGTGTCAGCCAGCACCATTTCACTAAGTAATGTTGATTCTAAATTATTTCTGTAGTGAGTACCCAAGAGGAAACATCACATCCTACCAATTATGTGGAAATAACAGCAATAGTCTCTTCTATCATGATTTCCCAAGTACTGAACTTGTGTGAGTATAAAAATAGTCCATGAGATAATTCTTATCACATAGCAAACAGGAGTGTGGAGAAGCACTCGGACAGCAAGCCAGCCTGTGCCGCTTAATGGTCACCTCAATTTAAAGGTTAGATTTTTGTGGGAACAGCCCCCCGATGGGGAATCAGGAGAGAGATTAGATCTCCTAGGCAAAGGTTCCTTCACAAACCTGTACTGTAATTCAAAATTGACGTTACTGGCCAGATCATGCTATAAAAAAGGAATGACGAAAGGACAAATGCATTGAAATCATCGTAGCTAATGTGTTTGTGCTGCATTATGAACAGCAGGTAATCACTGATCTTTGTCTACTTCAGGTTATCACACTGAGAGAAGAGACAGCAGAAAGGAAGGTAATAGTAATAAAAAGTATTTTGCAAGGAAGCATTTAAGGGTTATTTTGGCTCTACTGATGAGCAGCACAAGAATCTGGACTCTCCCAACCTCACCAAAGTAGCTGTCATCAGCTTATAAGGAAACAAGAGACCCGCTCTGCACTGCCCCACACAGCTCCCAAATTTAACAAAAACCTGCAATCTCCAGTAGCATTTATTGTTACCCACAGTTTTGCCCTAATGTTTCTCTGACTTTTTGATTAATTCCCACAGGACTGGTTTCCCCACACATGCAGTAACAAGTCACAGCCCAGCACACCAGCTAAAGAATGCTGTCTTGGAGACAGTGCAGCTGTCTTGTCTTACCTGCCCGTGAGAGAACCCGCTGTCTTTCCTCTCCTTCGTTTGGAAAAGCACAGCTGCCAGAAAAGGCAGCACCCTGCGTGGAAACAGGCTCCGCAGGACTTCAGGGAACATGAGAAAAACCTCCCGTCTTTGCAAAGAACCTGGCAGGGAAACACAGAAAGTTGGAGCTATCAGATGTCCAGCTGGGAAGGGCTGCTAGACGAAGGCTCTGTGCTAATTTTTGCACAGGACTGGGCTGTGTTCCAGCCGTGGGAAGCAGAGGTGTGGCCTGTGCTAGCCAAACAATCCAGTTTGAAACCTTGCAGGCAGGTTTCTCAAATACAGGTACAGGACAAGGGCAGCAGGATGCACCAAGCTCTGGGCAGGAGAAATGGCATTAAGCCACAACATCAAAAGCCCCAGTCCAGATTTTCTTTGAGTTCTAGCAACCTGGTCTAGGACTTGGCCGTTTTAAACACTTTAATAATATTTATTAATATACACTGAAACTTAAGAGAGAAGATTTTTAAATAGATTTTTAAATTTCCCATCTTACAGGCCTGAAGCCAAGTGAAATTTGTCACTATCTGAACAGCTGCAGTCAAACTTCAGGGACACCTAAGCAGACACAACACCTTGGGCTGTGTTACGATGCTTCAACGGATGCTTCACCACCATGTCTCATCTCTCGCTCTGTGAGCAGCCTGCACAGGTCATCCCTCTCCTCTTATTTCCATGTAGACAATCTTGACTCTTCCACCACAGTTGCTTGAAAAATTGTAAAAAAATCTGCCCTATCTGTTGTACCGGTGTATTGTGGCTTAAAAAATATCTTAAGTAGCAAAGGAAATTGTTTTCTGGAAGTGATTAGTTTATTAACAGCCGCTGACTTGATGGCACTTCTGGAACATTTTATCAAATAACTTAAAGCTGAAGTTTAACAAACCTAAGTGATTCAACAATTAGAAAGTGTCTTCAAATGCTTGAAAACCAGTAATGCAGCACAGCACCAGCATCAGACAAACAGGAGAATGTCACACATTCTTAGTTTCACATCATTAGTGCCAGTCACTAGATCATAAATAAAGAAAAGGAGTACAAGCAAACAAAACAATTGCAGTCAGCGATATTTAGCGAATCCAGATTTAGAATCAATGCACATGCAAAATGCAAATATAACACCTTCGCAGAACACATTTACAACTGTTGTGCAGTACTCATGTGGTTACTAAATGGTCTGTTAAGGGCAGACACTGGGATGAGAAAGCCATTTCTGTGCACCAAGTGAAAGATTGTCCTATTAGGGTTTATTGATCTTGGAAAAAAAAAATTCACAGAACCAGAAGTGTGATTGATTTGTATTTAATCTGATACAGCTAAAGTATAAACTCAAGCTTGATGGGGCTCTGAGCAAACTGTTCTAGTCAGAGATGTCCCAGCTTCTTGCATGGGGGGTTGGACTAGGTGGCCTTTGTACTGGGTTGGAAGGACCTCCATTCTATGGCAATGTGATTCTACAAATCAGAGGAACATGACGGCAGTCTCACAACAAACCAGCACAGATGTACCCCACTAATTCTGGGTACAGGCTGCATAGAAACCCTGTATCCCATCATGCAAGTGTCCAAGAGACTGTATTTAAAAAAAATCAGTCTTACTTGCCTTTCCCTGAAGTTGTCTTCCAATGAAATCTCAGCACAGGGATCTTATTTATAGGATTTCTCTTGAAGTTGTCTCCCAAGATGAACTGAAAGCTCTTTAGGACTTCTGCATAAAAGAGTTGTTTCAGAGTCAACAAAAAATCTGTTAGCAAACAGCACTTGCGTGCAGTTTCAGCTCTCGACAGATACTGCTGACAGCTCACTTAGCCAAGGAAGCTAACTTGCTGTTGTCATGTTGTTACAGGCTAAGAAAACAAGCAAAAGAACATCAAAATATGAGGCAACAAAGATGGCCTCAAGGTCCGTAACTTCACTTCTGCTTAGATTAGCATCCCCATAGTGGTCCAACAGATATCTATCTACGTTTGATTCGGTTCTTTTTTGTCAGCACAAAGAGGAGAGCTGAGATGCAGTGCATAATTAGAAAAGATTAAGAACCAAGGTTTTGATTCGGGGCTTTACTGGTGGGTTGATCTACTGCAGAAATAGCAGCATACTTAGCTGTCCAACACAGAGATTAAAGACTCCTCTTTAAATGCTATCTACCAACTCTATAGAAAGGGAAAACTGAAAGTCTACATTCCACTTCCAGCACTCGAATAAACTATGAGCTGTAATTCAGCGAACTGCAAACCCATGGAACAAGCACTGTCTGAGTTAGACATGCAGAGCTTAGCAATCACACCCCATCCCCCCCAAAAGAGCATACCACCACTCAAAAAAAAAGCTGGTAACTGTAATGTTCTCCAAGAAGTAGGTATTTAATGGTGTAAGACTTGCAAAACCTTATTCAAAGAGAAAATACAAAAATAGTTTTAGTAGGATTTTGAGAACATTCACAAGCTTACTAGAAACTTGTAGATTTAACACTCAAAGTGGAGAAGGGATGACAGCTCTCCAGTGACATGCCCTCATGTGAATTACACACATTAAAGCTGAAGTAATTCTGGGAATCCCTGCGTTGGGTCTGACTTCCAAGGAACATAAGGACTACTATACTCTAATAGAGTATAAAATATCTAATAAAATCTGCAGCAGCCCAGAGAAACTTAACTGAACAATGATCAATGCACACATGAGTTCACAAAGTTTATTCCAATCTACTGCTTTAAAAAAACCTGCTGTATGGTTAGAAAACCCAAGCCATGATGCAAGAACCAACAAAAAATTACAGCACAAACCACATCTCTCGCAAAGGTATGCAATGGAACTGAACAGAGGCACAATCTTAACCATGGAAGTAAGAGCATTATGAAGATCCTCATATGTTGATACAGATCTCCTGGCATCAGACGATGAAGGTAAATGAAAGTTAGACACCACAGTACTAAACATAAGATAGGTAAAAAAAAAATTCAGATCAATAGTTGTATCTGTATGTAATGATTAAAGGGGCTTTTTAAATGCCCTTCTTTCATTCTCAACAACTTGTAAACACAACTCTCTCAAACTATCCTCCCTCTGTACCTGAATTAGGATACAAAGAACTGTACAGAATGTGCAAATCCAACAAATATTTTTAGGCTCTATTCTTCAAACGAAAGAAATAAGGTTAAAAGCAGTTACAGCACAGATTACCTCTCCCCAGCCCTTGCAGAAATACATCAGTAGCAATACTGCTGCAAGCATCCAAGTACAGGAGTAGCAAAACAATGGACAAAGTAAGAATGCATGGCATACAAACAATAAATACATGTGGGAAAGGAAAAAAAATGAACAGTTATCAAGCAGAACCATTAACATTGGCAAATGAAAGTGAATTAGGACTCCTGTTAGCCTACCACAGATCTGTTCCTAAACAACACTCATGTGGCAATGGCTTAAGTAAACCTCTAGTGTTAGCTGACATCTGATTACACCTTATACAGACAGGTTTTATTCATCTACTTGACTTGATCATAAAGCAGCATAGTAACATAACATGCCCCACAAAATTTAGTTATTATATAATTATTACTGGACCAGGACTGCTGTGACTTAAATAGCCACTTCATTTTGTTCTTTGCTACTGCTGCCTTTTCACTATTGCTGCCCCAGTCAAACACTGCCATCTGCTACAGATTACACTTTGTGGACAAGTAAGTTAGAGAAAAACATCACAGCCTGCATGGAGTGTGGTTCAATCTAGTTCTTGGTAGTCAAGACTCCTGCCCCAAGAGTAAGTTAACATTACCAGCCTGAACACAGTCCTAGAGCATTTACAATAGATGGTGAAACAGCCTGGATTTTACTTTAATGCTTGAAAGTGACCCAGACACCGAAGAACTTACTCACACAAAACTCCAGCACAGTCTAGAAACTCAAGCTATAGCTATAGTTTATTCACTCTTATCAGCAGTTGCTTGACAGGATGATTTTTCTTTTTTTGGTGCAAGTGCAGATGTGAACTTCCTAGAGCAGTCCCTTTAGCTGCCACTCACGCAAAGAGTGAACACATTCAGAGCAAACAACACAAGTTACTCCAATATACAGCTTTCAGACTACAAAGGAAAAAGTTTACTAATGGTATCTACTGTTTGTCTGAGCATCTGCCGTGGAGCTTCCTGATAACATTGAATATTAATAAAAAGGTACCTCTGGCCAGCACTTAAACATGGCCATTACTGAGATGAAGTAAATTTTATTTTCTAGGTTCAGAAATAAGCACAGCAGCCTTCCCTACACCTGGCAATCTCCACACAACACTGACTGAAGGAATTGTCTTTTTTTCGAAGAACTATTTACAGACAAGGCCAAATCACAACAGCCACTGTAAGGAGATAAGGTTTATAGTAAAACTTGACTCGTAGTCAATGCCCAACAGTTGTCTAACAACTGATCAGTTTTCTATTCTTCATCCAAGGACTGAGAGGTTCAACGTAGTTGCCAGCACTGTAACAACACAGAGTAAGTTTGTAGTAAATCAACATTGCCAGATAGGTACCATCAGTCCATAGATATAAATGACTTCTACCCCGTGTAAGGGAATCTAGTGGCATCAACTTTTGAAGTCATCAGTTCTGAATTTCATACAAATATTTGGATTATTGACCACGACAAGGTCAGGTGTCCAGCGTGTTGACCTCTTTGGAGCAGAAATAATGCACAACTATCGCATTAGGATATCGAGCAAACGCACTGCAAAGAGACAGAATACAAAAGCCAACTGTCAATACAGCTTTCCTTGTTCGAACAAAAACATGCAAGCTGTGCAGAATCAATTTGACACAGAAGTAACACTTAAGTTACAGCCTGACTGCTTTCTTGAACAAACCTTAACAAAATACATAGCATTATTGTGTAAGAGTTTATATAGTTTTGTAAAAAAACCATCTATTTTCATTTCTGTAGGTACACTTTACACGGAAGTGTAACTGTTAACAAGTTAAAGATGGAGTGACACGCTTACTCTTCAAAGCCTTGTTGAGCATAACAGCATTGTGGACAACCAAGACTGCAGTACTGTCAAGAGGAGCAGGGAGGTTATCACTCTCCCTCTACTACTCAGCTTTGGGGAGGCCATACCTTAAGTACTGTATCCAGTCCTCACTACTGAGGACTGAGGGACAGTGAAGGGCCAGAGAGGGGACAGAGGTGGCTACCAAGCTGGTAAAGGATTTGGAACAGGGGTTGTATGAGGAATGGCTAAGGGAGCTGGGAATGTTCAGCCTGGAAAGGAAGAGATTGAGGGGAAACCTTTCTGCTCTCTACAGCTACTTGAAAGGAGGCTGGAGAGAGGCAGGGGTCACTCTGTTCTCTCTNCAGGGGTTGTATGAGGAATGGCTAAGGGAGCTGGGAATGTTCAGCCTGGAAAGGAAGAGATTGAGGGGAAACCTTTCTGCTCTCTACAGCTACTTGAAAGGAGGAGGTAGAGAGGCAGGGGTCACTCTGTTCTCTCTAGTGGCTAGTGACAGGACAAGGGGAAATGGCCTGAAACTGTGCCAGGGGAGGTTCAGGGTGGATGTCAGGAAGAATTTCCTCTGTGTAAGAGTTGTCAGGCACTGGAACAGCCTACCCAGGGAGGGAGCTGAGTCCTGGAGAGGTTTAAGAGAAAGGTAGATGTTGCCTCGGGTGACAGGGTTTAGTGGTACTGGATAAGGCTAGGAAAAATTTGGCCTTGATGATCTTGAAGGTTTCTTCTAGATGAAACTGTTCTATGATTCGATGCTTAAATTTAAACTATGATGCTACATACTAACATCAAAAGATCGTATATGCACAGCAGTAAGTATATTTTTAGATCTTTGCTTTGGAAAAAGAACTTTTCCCTATCATCAGCAACATTTCCAATACTATGACTGTTCCCTACATCTCAGAAGGTTTCCCACCAAGAAAAACAATTAATAAGCTAGTTATGTGGCATTTCACTGGAGTTCAAAGAGAAAAAAGCACAAACAAAATTAGCATTCTCTAGTAACCCACAGTTAACTGCCAAGAACTTTTCCTTTAAAGTTATCATTATCTGTGTATGAAATGAATTATTTCTATCTTTAGGTGTTGTATGATAATTTGGCTATAAAGCTTAAATCAGCCTAGGTAGCACAAAGCCAGCATGTACACAAACAAGTACATAAGTATCTTAGTTTGAGATTCTTTGTAGTAGAAAACAGGTAGGCAGTGTCCTTAAAAATTTTTCTAATTCAGTATGCAAAATGATTTTATGCCTTCTCCAGTTGTGAAGTAACTAGTCTTATGAGTTTCTGATTGGATTTCAATCCGTTTTGTTCAAAGCGGGATTAAACTCTTGCTGTAAATCCCACTCACTAAAGCTTCCGTGTTTTCCCAGCCACCCAGAAGAGCTTGTAATATAAATCACTCAACTGTCTCATACTACTGATCTCTTGTTCTCCCTGTGCACAGCCACATTCCAAGGTTTGCAGTATTTTTATAGTTCAAGTGTACTGGATTCACATTCCACTCAGTTTCCCAAGCTTTAACATATATGCTCTCTCACCTGTTACCTATCTTCTTTTTACATACAGTGCATACTTTCTCCTCTGTAATAATGCACTTTACTTGCTGATGCAAGATTCGCTCCTCCTGGACCTAATGAATTAAAAAAAAGAAGATAATTGCTTACAAAACTACTACAGCACAACTCCCTTCTAGTTTGATGTAACTGAAAAACATGACAGCCCATATCTTACAGCGGCAGTTCCTGCAAGTTGTACATCATAGAAGAAGCAGGTTTGTAGAGCAGATCAGGCAGTCCTGAACACCCAACATCCACACTATAAATGAATTGCAAGATTTCATTTCAACTAGTCTTGTCTGCAGACTTAAGGCATTCTAACCAGTACGGCATGTTCAGGTTAACTATTGAATTGTATCATCTGGTTCTGTTTATTTGGAAGAAATCCAGTCCATGGTCTGCACATGGGACCACTGAGTCCAAAGACTCAGAAAAAGTGCATCATCCAAACTAAATTGAATGTACTCTCCATCTCCTGAAAAAAGGCACAGTCAATCCACTTGATATACATCTACTAATGCCAGGAGCACTGCAGCACCATCTAAAGGACACACATCTCACCCAAGGAACAGCTAAATACTGAACATTTGGTTTAAGCACCCTTTCAATAAGTGAGAGAAAGTGGGATCTTACCCTTAGAAACTCTGCATGGAGAAGATTCTTGAGTACTTGATTATATCTTCTCTTTTGGGCATTTTCTTCAAGAACTTTCTCTAAGAAGATTCGAATCTCACTGATCTGTGTATTTGCTGGGAGTAGGTTTATGGCCTAGAGCAAAAGATACTTACTTAGGAAAAATGAAAAAGGAATAGAGAACTAAATAGAATAGAACTTAACTTGACACTCTCACAGTCTGTTCACTTCTCTACTCTAGCACCTTCCATCCCCTTCCATAAACAGTTCAAAATGAATACTCAGAAGCCTTAACTTTACCTTGGTGGTATCCAGTTTGCCATGATGTAGCTCCAAAACCTGCAAAGCAGCCTGCAGATTGGTTTGAGGCTCCAGCACTTCCATCTTGATTGGTCCCAGACAATGAACACTAGGTGGGGAGAGATACATCCGGAGCAGGGACAGATAGACCTGCAGCACACAGGAGAGCTCTGGAAACATTGCACACACCCACAACTAGCAGTGCTGGCAAAACACAGCAATGGTACCAGTAACTTGTACCCATGTAACACAGCTGCTAGTACTCATGCCATTCAAAATTCATCTCTTACCTTAAACCAACAAAACCTGAAAAGCATCAATGAAGTTCAAGGCCTTCAAGCCTTGTATCCTGAAGTTTTTCTATAAAAATTGTTTTAATCATGCCTCTCTTGTTTACCTTCAGTGATTGTTCTGCTTTGAAAACTGAGCAGGATCTGTAAGATTGTGTGTTTGCTACAGAAAAGTCTGGGTTCAAAAAGTTTGAAAACTTTCTGTGTCCCCCCTCACAACTCCCCTCTCTTCTCACCCCTCTGAGAAAATGTTACCATTTCTGAAGAAAATTTATGCATGGGAGAAAATGTCAAGGTATGCTAATTTATCTGTGTTCAACTACAGAGACTCTGAGGCTTTATAAGGATTGAGACTGAAGTCAGGCAACTGCTGCAGTTTCAGAAAGAAGCACGAACTGTTTACAGTGAAGATGTTCTGGACATTTTATCTCTGTTTGGCACAAGAGCACTCTAACAAAACTCTGTATGTATGTGTTTTGTGCAGGGTTTTTTCCTCAAATGCAGGGTGAAGGGAGTGAATTAAAATGTCTTGGTGCCTTTCTCTAAATTGAGTCAGTCTCATTGTCTGCAGATACATCAGTAGGGGAATTAAACCCTTCCTTTGTGTCTGTTGCTTTAAATAAAAGCTCTTGGTTAAAATAAAGTCAGGGTCTCTGACCCATGACATCAGTGGCAACCCAGGTAAAACACACAGGGATCCAGACAAGGATCCACACTATCACAACAGTGATGAATTTATCTTCAGAAAGCAATACTTCATTGCTTTTTACCATTACCTTTTCTGTAGAAGTATAATACACACAAGGTATTTTGTCTTCTGAATTCCATTAGTACATTAGCTACAGGATATATGCTTAAACTCAGTGATAGGTAAATTACCAACAAATAACACTCAAAACTTAAGTAATCAAAATCCCAAAGCAATAATCTAGTAATTCCTAAATTCCAAGAGTTTATACACAGGTTCCTGTCCACCTACACAAACCCTGAAACAGGGTATGCAGTGCAAAATCTTTAAAATCAACTAACATGGAATGAATAGCCTAATCCATCCACACTGAAAAGGAAGACTGCCAAGACGAAGCTACTTACATCTTTGTTGCCATCCTTGTTTCTGTCATAATGTTTGTGGCAGTAGCTAGAACAGAGAAGAATCAAGTGAAATGTAGGGGCAGTTTGAAGTTTAAAAGCTTTGATTACTGAAGCCATCTGAGTTAGATGACTGTACATCCAATTCCGATTAACCAGGTTGCACAACAAAACACTTAATTTACTCTGCATTACTATACTGAGAACAGTGAGGTTTTGTACAGATCTCCCATTTCCAAGCAACTTCAAAAGTTTTAATGCAGAAGCTACCAACTATTCAACTTGGTAAAAAAGAAGAAAAAAAAGGGGTCTCATATCAAAACACCTTAGCATCACAATATATGTGCAGGTACATCTAATTCCTGGATCTGGTTCAGATACATCTGCTAGTACCAGTTAATTCTATTTTCACTTTAGATTTATTCCAAAGTTCCCTGACATGATACATCTAGCAAAAGCCATCTTGACTACAAAGGCTTCTGTAAAATGAAGTACCTTAACTTTGCATCCGAAGAAAAGGAAACAAAAACAACCTACAGAAGTTCACAAGCTAAGAAAAGATGGAAACAAATAACTCTTGATGACAGTCATATTGCTCTAAAGTGCAATGATGAGAGAGTATGAAAAGGTAAACCTCAAGGGGACAGCATCAACATCTGTAATGAACAGATACCTGAAAAAGCCTCAAAAGTCAAAAACCCATGAAAATTTAGATGAAGACTTACAGCACTCATACTCCAGTACAGCAACATTTCACTACCTGCAATATGCACAGGGGGGCGAGCAAACCAAGTTATAAAAAAAAAAAGTAATGAAAACAAGACACGCTTACTTTTCAGCCATGTTGGTGTCCTTCAAAATATGAACATAAATAAACAGAGCTTGCTCGTGCTTCCCCATACGACCCAAGAGCAGAGCACGTTCTTCTAGGAGACCTAGGAAGAACGTGAAGAATTAATCAATAGCTACACTGAGGAATGACAACTTAAGCTCCATCACTGACCACACGAACAGGTGGAACTACAAACTACAGTCTGAACATGGGTTAGTCACAATTATACTCTTAAGTCTGTTTCGCAGTGGTTTCAGTAACATTTTACAAATTCTTAAGTAACAACAAACTTCAGAATTGTTGAGCCATGCAGACGCATCAATAAGTCAGGCCTAGAGAAGACTCCAGGGGAGACCTTATAGCTACCTTCCAATCCCTGAAGGGAACCTTCAGGAAGGCTACAGAAGGACTTCTGATGAGGGTATCTAGTGATAGGCCAAGGGGAAACAATTTGAAACTGAAGGACAGGTGGGTTAGACTAGATCTTAGAAGAATTTCTTCAGTGCAAGGGCAGAGACACTCTGGAATTGATTGCCTGCAGAGGTTGTGGCTGCCCCCTCCCTGAAGGTGTTCGAGGCCATGTTGGATGGGGCCTTGAGCAACCAAGTCTAGGTGAGAGATGTTACAGCCCATGACAGGGAGGTTGCAGTAGATGGCCTCTAAAGGCCTCTTCCAATGTCTTAGGACAACAGCTACAGCAATCCAGCAGAGACTGGTAAAGCTAACTGTGCCAGCCTGTTAGTCTGCACTAGTATACCACTGGTGTACTAACAACTGTAGATAGAGCCATCTTTTGTGTTTCTAGCTACCACAATTAAGTAAAGAGGCTTTGCTGTACAAAGCAGTAAGCTAGGGTTTAATTAACCAATGTGAACTGAACTCACCGTCAAAGGGAAAGTCACTAATGAGTCGACCAGGTTCATACCAGCTAGACTTCTCCAGAAAAAGCAGCAGCTTTTTCCGGTAATCCCCCAAGTCTCCTCCTTCCTCCCCAGCAGGCACTGGAGCTTTGTCTATAAGGAAGGAAACAAACTATGGCATCATAACTATTTAACTGCACTACCAAACAGAACAAATCATTATGAGGAAGATACAAATGCTGGTAAAACCGTTACATGGGCTGGGATTGTGGAGCACCTGCTGAATTACTTTGGCTTCTCAAAACACGTCAGATGGCTTGTTAAAACAGGCTCCACTATTTAAGACCCTTCCCCACCCTCAATGTGCAGAATTCAGGGAGCAGCATTTCACTGAATCATGAACACACATGCCACTCCACTGAATCACGAACAAAGTGTCACTTGGCCCCTTAAGATCTCTTGTGGGGGCAATGAACTATACTTCCCTAACTATCCCAAAACTTTTGTTGTTCCAGTTCTTTTATTACTCAGGGTGTCTTCTTCTGGACATGAACAGGGAAGGCTTATGATGATACATTGTGAGTTCTTCCCTGTGCTGCCCCACACCCCTCGACTTCCTACCACAAAAGGCTAAACGTACCTGCAGGGAAGGAACTGAGATACTCTTTCATTAAGCCCTGCACTTTCTCACAGTACAGCTGGATCAGACAGTTGTGAAAGTCTGCACCAGTTTCTTCCCAAACATAAATGATGTGCTCCTGTAAATACACATTCAGGCTCAGTTACAGGCAGTTCTTCTGGGAAACACCTTGTTACAAGCAAGCAAAAGTTCCACACCCGCCTTTACCAAGCTTGACTTAAGCACTTCTTATATTTTAATTTCTATTTGCACAGCTTACAGGAAAGCTGCTATTCTCTGAGAGAGCATCAGGCTCCAAAACCTGAAAAACTAAAGCCTCAAACACATTGTACTGAATATAACACACTAGTGAAGATTGAGCACTTACCAGATAAGGAATAGTCAGGCTTTTAAAATTTTCTATCAAGAAACTGAGCACTTTGTCTCGTGGCAATGCTTCCACTTCAGGTAGGTCTTCTGTAAATATCTATTGAAGAAGAATTTATTCACAAAGTGGTTGTTCTTTTAAACTTAAAATTTCTGCGCCACTGAAGCCAAATGTATCTCCACATGTCCAAAGAGCAAGCACAAGGAGTATACAAAAAGAAGTTGAGCAATTTTATTGGGGCACTCAGAAGCTATGTCACATCTGAAAGGACTAACACACATCCCTATTTCTGCCCTAGTTTAGTTAACTCTTCTTTTAGAGCATTCAGCAGAGGGAGCAAATTCTCTATCAAAAAGGGGAAATAAGAAAGGGCAAAGTAACATTTGACATTTAAATAAAGCAGGTTCTCATGTCAAAATCATGGCATCAATGAGATTAAATGTTGCCTCAAAGATTCCTAGCTACTTATCACAAGGTGAAGTATTTCAAGAATGGAAAAGCATTAAGAAAAACACATGGCTGTCCTGCTCTCTCTGTTGCAAATCTTGCCACAGTATTGAACCCAGGAAACAAAGTACAGATTTAATAGGATTTAGCATTAACATACAGCTTCTTGAGTTCCACAGGCTGCATTAAAGATCTCAATGGCAACACATCTGTTTTAACTACACTTACCTTCAGTCCATCTTCAGGAAAATCTCTTAGCACCCAGACAGAGTAGGAAAATACCAAGTGCAAGTTCTCTGTGCCTGGAATACAAAAAGCAGCAGAGATTAACATTAAAATCCTCAAGATCTATCTACTTACAACATGAGCAGATGCTTTCAGAAGCAGCAAAACTTAATCCACATGCAGAATCCGGCTGGGTATTTTCCTCATTCCTGTCAGGTAAATCACACAAACGCTAACGCTAAAATTTCATTTCATCACAGAAGTTATTTCAAACAAAACCAAAAATTTACTCTAAATTCAGGCATCACCAAAAGAAAAAAAAAAATCAGACCAAAAGCAAGCTCAGTTGTCTTAATCACATTCTAAACATCTTCCCAAATAACTGGGTTTTGTTAGGGTAGAAAAAGCACTGTATTTTCAATTATATAACTTCTTTCAGTGAAAGATGTCCCTTCCATGGCAGAGTAGGTCTCTTCCGGCCCAAACTACACTGATTCCATGATTTCCAGCTTGCTAGTTTAAGGACTTCTATAGCAAATGGTCAGATACTTCATAACAAGCAGTAAAGTGAACTAACTGGCATAGAGACTACAGAACAGGTCAGACTTTTCAGCTTCCAAGAAAAATTAGGCCTTGCCTCTTTAAAAGAGCACTTTTACTTGAAGAGTAAGGTTAATGCAGTTTACAAACCATCAGGACAACATTACTCTCCTTGTCTAACATTACTCTCCTTGTCTTCCTGATCAGAAGCAACAAAGGATTTGCTGCTCAAGCAGTGCAACAACAGAAAAAAATGAAAACCACACTAACCCTTTAAAAAAAGCTTTTCTTCATCCCACAATACCATACAAGTTATTTTAAGTATTTAAAACAGATGGCATCTTCATAGCGGCAGTATATTAAACCTGAAGATGAGCACTATGATGTAAAATAAATACAATAGATTCCTAAAAAGACAAAGTCCCAAAAATAAAAATAGCAAATAGCACTAAAGTTTAGGTTGGAAGCGACCTCAGAGACCATTTAGTCTCAACTCTCCTGCCATGGACAGGGACACCTCTCACTAGACCAGGTTGTCCAGAGCCTCACCTGACCTTGCCTTGATCACTTCAGGGATGGAGCAGCCACACTCATTCTGGGCAACCTGTTCTAGTGCCTCAGCACCCTCACAGGGAGGAATTTCTTCCTCAGATCCAATCTAAATCTCCCCTCTTTTAGTTTGAAACCATCCCCCTTGTCCTATCACTAGAGTCCCTGCAAAAAGTGCCTCCCCAAATCTCTTGCATGTACCCTCTAAGTACTCCTTACAGCTGCTGTAAGGTCTCTCTGGAGTATTCTCCAGGCTGAACAGCCCCTGCTTCCTCAGCCTTTCATTACACGAGGTACTCTAGCCCTCTGATCATCCTCATGGCTCTAACACCACTGCCCCTGTCACTGACAAAGATGTTAAGCAGCACCAGACACAAAACAGACCCGAGGAACCCCAGTGGTAACTGATCTCCACTTGGGCATGAAGCTGTTGATCACAGCTCTCCAAGTGTAACCATCCAGCCAACTCCTTATCCACCTACTGGTCCATCCATCAAATCCATACCTCTCTATTTTAGGATGACAGGTGGGTCATGACATCCCTGCAAAAGTCCAGGTAAATGACATCAGCTGCTCTGTCTTTATCCATCAATACTGCAACCCTGTTATAGAAGGCCATCAGGTTTGTCAGGCATGATTTGCCCTTAGTGAACCCACGCTGGCTGTGACCAGTCACCTCCTTGTTTCACCATGTTCCTCAGCAGAATTTCCAGAAGGATCTGCTCTGTGATCTTGCCAGGCTGATACTGACTGGCCTGTAGTTCCCCCAGTCATGTTCTTTCCCTTTTTAAAAAGGTTTCCATTTTTCCAGTCAGTGGAAACTTCACCAGACTGCCATGATTTCTCAGATATGATGGACACTGGAGTAGCAACTTCATCCACTCAGTCTCCTCAGGACCCATGGGTGTATCCCATCAGGCGCACAGACTTGTGAAGCTTCAGGTTCTTTCTATCATCACGAACCTGATCTGTTCTCTAAGGTGAGCAGAACTGGTACTTGAGGGGTTTAGCAACCCTCACATTGATCTCCAACCACAGTGAGTCAACAAAATGTTTGTGAACTACTTGTTGAATTGTACATCAAGCAAAAAAACAGAAGATGATATGGATACCCCTGAGGTTGACAGTTTCTAGAAAGCTGTGGAGTAACGGCCAAGCTCAATAGCAGCACTAAGACCTTCACAAAAACAACTCTTTCACACTCACCCAAATGCTGCAGATACTGTACTGTCCTCTCATGACCCTTCAAAGGAGAGTTGGCTTTCTTTGACTGATCCACCAGAACCTGTAGTGCTTTCAGAACAACAAAAAGGTTCATTCCTTTGCAATGAAAACTATAATTTTAACTTGAACCACAACAAAGCGCATTTTTCCTTTTCTGCTATCAGAGCATCACATTGAGGCTGGAAAAGACCACTAAGATCACCATGTACAGCCTATGACCTGACACCACGACATCGGTCAGACCATGGCACTAAGTACCACATGCAGTTTTTCTTAAAACACCTCCAGGGATGGCAACTCCATCACCAAAGGAAGTTTTGTTTTAAACACAGACCAAATGATTAACAGTAAGGTATACTGAATTACAAGCCAGACCCAGAAACAGTCTCTTCAGAATACTGCCTGCTCGCTGAAGACAAGTAAAGCTCAACCCTAGGAATACATGCCCCTATCCCTTATCCCATGCCCACCCCAATCTTGGGCCTACCTTTCTCATGCAGACCTTTCTTCTCGTATAGTATTATCAGCTCGCTGTATTTGTGTGCTTTCTTTAATACATGCTCGCTCTCCTCAATGTGGCAGTGATTGTTCTCCAGGCGTAGCAATGGTGCCACCAGTGCCACATTTGTCTGCAAACAAAAAGGGAGCACTTAAACACATTTCTAGTGTACACCATCTAAATTTAGAGTTAGAAGAGAAGAAAAAGGAAAATAAGCCTTATAGCATAAGAAATGATGATTTAAAATCTTAGAAGAAAGCACATCTTCATTTCTGTGATTTCTCTGGACAGAAAGAAAACAATATATCAGGTTAACTTTGAAAAACATTGCTGACAGCAAAGATCACACTGTCCTACATTTATCAATACAAGGAAACACAGTATTCACTAGAACCTCAGAAGACATAGGCATGGCCACATTCTTTGTCAGAGGCTGCAACCAGAAACAGACCCAGCTGCTTTATTTTGTAAAGCCACTTCCTGACTGGTGAGCTGACACCAGAGTTTCACATAACATTTTTAAATCAAAAAGACAGTGGTGTGAGAATTTCTAAAGTAATCCGTTATCTTCCTTACACATTTAGACCTGAAGTTAGAGTAAAGGAAAGACCTCTAAGTCAGGAAGAAACTCACATGAAGGTAGCACTTTAACAGGGTGGTATCGATAATTTGTAGCAGCTTCTTTTTGGATTTGATAGTGGGTGTTCCCTCCATGAGGGGTGAAGTGCTGGACTGATGATCAGAGTCATTCAGTTTCTTCACCAGCTGACTTCTTTTCTACAGGACATAAGGAAAATTGTAACAGGAAAAGGCCACAGATATCTTCATCCAACCTCAGCAAATATAATTGAATAAGACTAAATAACCTAACTTGCTTTAATAATTTCCTAATTTTTTTATCATTACTATCTACTCAACGCATCTTCCTTCCAACTACATTCAACTGTTTTGCAAATGTACAGTTCTGCAAGATGCCCAGAGTCTTGAGAAAATTGATAAAAAGAAACACTGTTAACCTGAACAGAGACATTTTAGACAAGTCAGGAGACTTCCAAAATATCTGCAGAAAAATTTTGCTTTTGAACTAGGTACAAAAAGCGATGCTCCTTCCACCACAGGCTTCCTTTATAGGCCAGTGAGGATGGCAACAGAACAATGCAGATTACAGTTAAAGAGTACAGGAAGTTACATTACCCGCTTCCTCCTCTTCCACCGTTAATGCACGTTTTAAACCTGTCTCCTGGAAAAAGTGCTCCTCACAATAGTCACCAAAGATAAAAGATCAAGAGCTCAAGTCCTCTTCAGATGGCTAACACGCAGACAGTAACAGACTCCTAGTCAGATCTGGTCCATAAGTGAATTTTGTCCAGTCCTCACAGACATCACATACGATGTCTCCCACCTACCTGTGGCAGGCTCACATCCTCCAGTTCTCCTTTCTCAGGAGCTGCTGCCACAGTTTCCAACCATGAAGACAGCCCGTTCAGGCTGGCATGACAGGTGGAGTAGGCATACTGCTTCCCACACAAGAAAGTTAACCAACAAAGTACACTAGAACTGAATAACTCTGCTCTAGAAACAGATACAGGAGCACTCACTTGAGTTAAGTAATCTATCAGAGCTAAGTGTGCCTTCTCAAGCTCTGCTCCAGAGAGCCCCGGCAGGGGGTTGGGATACTGTAGCTGTTTCCTGTAATCTGTGGGTAGGAGGTCAGGATACAGACCCATCACATGAGTAGGATCTAAGCAAAAAATATCTAGAATTAGTAATCATTCATAACATTATTTTTGTATGTAGCTGTTGAGCAAGCTCAGCATTACAATACAGCTGTTTGTAGTTAACTCATATCCATAGCATTTTTAATAAACAAATCTATTATCTGAAAAGCTAAAACAAGGCAGAAGCAGCAAGAGAAAGACTGTTTTGAAGTCCAAGCACAAGTCCCAACATACATATTATTATAATCCTCTAAGTTCTCTTCTAGCAGAACTCTAGCATTAACAACTCTGATGGCAGGACAGGATTTATAGGAACTAATAATTGTTATAAGGTTTACTGTGCTTTTGAAACAAGAACCACTGAGAACTAATGAGCACCAGTTTTCATGGAATTTACGCAAATTCACAATTCCTGCACTCTAAGTGTTTTGATGTTTTGGTCCTTTATTTGAGCTGCAGTTTTCCAAATCAAATATGATGTTAAGCATCATTAAAACAAGTAAAAGCTTTAGGTTTAAATGTGCAAGGGATGTGTTGTCACCAATAAAAGGATCTCAGTCTGTTCTATTCCATCATACAGTCCAGTCTTGGTGTGTGCTTCCAAAAATCCTAGTACAAACCAGAGGAACAGCAGGGACTATTCTGACTTCCAAAAGCACAGGGACATCTCCTAGCTTCAGCAATTTGGTCAACTAAACAGGAAACAGTGTTAAGCATTCTCAGCTTGGTGACCAAGCATTTTGCAAGTGTGAAGATGTTCCTTATCTTTTAATCCAAGCAACAAGCTTCTGGCAGCTGCTGAAACCCTCAGTTTCAAGGGTCTGTGTACATGCTGTGCACATGTAGAACAGTCTACAATGCAGACATATTCTGCACAAAGGGAAAATTCATCATTTACTTCACTGATTTAAGCACTACAATCAATTTTATAAAAATAGCTGAGCAGCTGCCTAATCTATTTGGCACCCATAGGAGACTGGTCAGCACAAAACACCACTGTATTAAAACAAAAGCAACACCAAAAAAACTGAACAAAAACCCACACAAAACAATCTCACAATAATATATGAGCTTCGTTTCATTCTTCATATGTTCCTCAATGCCAACCCAAGCATTTACCTGTACCAAGCTTGGCAAAAACTTGCATGGATTCATCAAAGCGCTTCTGGCAGAAGAGGTTGAAGGCAAACAGGTTCTTTATATGGTGAATTTGCTGCCGCTTCTCACTGTCTGAATCATCTTTCATTTCCTATACAAACACAAATTAATGAACATTAAAAAGTCCTGGACCTCATAAAAAGAAGGAAAGAATCTCCAGGAATAATAAAAGTCTTACGTTTTGGACAGCACAAGAAACAAAAAGGTAATGTGAAGTGAATATCTCTGAGGTTAATTCTCAGATGCTGTGTTTACTGTGGAACCTGGAGGGTTTGAAAGCCACCTCTGCTTATCTGTACACTTCATTCACCTTTTCCACTTGTTTTCAAGTTAGCAATACAAAATACATTTAATTAATGCTTATGTAATTGCAGGGATTTTTTGAGAAACTAGAAAACCCTAAAACGTAATAGCTATATAATTACACATACTGCTTCAGTATCTCTATGGAGAAGCAAGAGGGTTGGCCATTACATTAAAAAAACAAAAACAAAAATGGTCACTTGACGAAATAAAACCACAATTCCAAACTGTCTGTAAGTCTAAAATAAGATAACAGTTACACAGCTAAGAAAGATAATCCTTCAGACACAGGGTGGTATCTCCAAATCTAAATCACAATAGGGAGGCACAAAACTCAAATTTAAGACAAAAAAATCTAGCATTTATTAGTTTCTGCAAAGTGGACAGGAGGGACGTTGAACTCCAGACAAGCTAAAGTCAAGCAGACAGCAAACATCCTTTTGCATGCCAATTTTTTGGGGACTTACTGCCAACTGCAGTGCCAACTCAAACTGCTTGTCCTGCAGAAGCTGCTGGATCTGCGTGGCTATGGACACTGGAATGAGTCGCCAAACAAAGTGATTACTTGCTACGTATATAATATTTGTCCTGAAAACAAGACAAAAAGTTCAGTTACTAAGTGGCACCACTGAGAAAGACTCAATAACCTATCTGAAATAAACAATAATGCTTATTCATGCACACATAGATGAACCAGACAGAAGGAGAGGGCAAAAAAACCCCGAGACTAAAAAAACCCCAAGAACAATACTGCAAAGCAGAAAGGAGAACTTATCCCCAGTGATTAGAAACTCCAAAAGATATTCAGCTCTCATCTATTCCTCAAGGTATGGCCTCCAACCATCTGCTTATGGGAAACCTGAACCACTTCAATGCTACTTTTTAAGCTGAAAGTCAGAAAAGCTTTTCCTCTCAACAGTTTTCCAGAGTGCTAATGCACACTCAGCCCAACAAAAGTAATAATCAGTTACACTACAGTACCCTCCAGAGGTGATGAAGCGTGGTCTCTGCAGCTCAATACTTTGCACCAGTAGTCGGGGCTCAAAAGTACGTATCTCCACATACCTTGGCAGAACAGCAATGATGTAGGGAGGCTGGTGTTCTATTAATAAAACAAGAGAAAAAGGAGAGTTGAATGTGTTCAAATCCCTGAAAATAAGTCATGACTCCAAGTAAGGCTTTTCTTGTATTTTTTCATCTCTTGAAATGTGCCCCTTTCGTTAATGCTGTAACAACCAGGATTATGTTCACAGAATCACAGAACAGTTTCAGGTGGAAAAGACCTTCAGGATCATCAAGTCTAACATTTTCCCAGCCCTATTATCACCACTAAATCTATCCCCCAAAGCAATATCTTCCCTTCTCTTTAACACCTCTGGGGATGGGGATTCAACCCTCTCCCTGGTCAGGCTGTTCCAGTGCCTGACAATGCTTTCAGGAAAGAAATTCCTCCTTACATCCAACCTGAACCTCAGCTGGTACAGCTTCAGGCCATTTCCCCTTGTCTTATCACTAGCCACGAGAGAGAACAGACTGATCCCACCTCTCTACAACCTCCTTTCAAGTAGCTGCAGGGAGCAGAAAGTTTCCCCTCAATCTCTTCTCCAGGCTGAACAGCCCCAGATCCCTCAGCTGTTCCTCATACAACCCCTGTTCCAAATCCTTTACCAGCTTGACAGCCACCTCTGTCCCCTGTCCAGTCCTTCAGTGCCCCTCTTGCAGTGAGGGGTCCAAAACATCTTTCAAAACAGCACTAAGGTGCCCAGAACAACTACAGTGCTTTAACTCACTGCCTTCCGTTTGAAATCTTGTCCCTTAAGAAAAGATACACAGTATGCCTGTTCTCTGAGGACATGGCATATAGACTCCAAGTAAAGAAGGGAAAAATGTAACTTCACTAAACCTTCCACAGACTGCAACTTGAAATACTTTAGAAAGTGTCAGACTTCAAAGCTATGTAATTTCTAAATACCAGGAATGTGAGAATTCTGCTATGTACAGAGAGATATAAAAAGATGCAAACATTAAAAGCATTACTGCCTATTCTCACCCATGGCAATAGGGATATCTGTCCAGTTCAGGGCACACTTCTGAGTACAGACCCCTTCTTCATTGAGCACAACTGTTAGATCATCTTGGCCAACTGCAACTTTTCCATCTGCTACAGGAGCTACCAGTGGTTCCAGCTGCTTTCCTGTAGGAAACAGTTCTTTGATGGATCCTTTTCCATCGACCTACAATAAAAGAGTAAAAACAAAGACTTTGAAATAACTGTAATTTTGAAAGTTGCAAAAGAGCAAACCCTAAACCCCCTAGAGTGATTCATAACCGTAGTTTAACAGGACGAGTGCTATCTTAAAGAGTAGCAATAACATTTTCTCCCTATCATCATTTATCTTGCTTACACATAATTTGGAAATAATTAATACTTTTGTGCCTGAGATGATGTGTTTGTAGTACTGTAACAATAGCTGAGCACAGTCCATACAGGTTTATAAAACACACAGTATAGCAGCTCCATCAGTTAAAGTGTCCAAACATTTCTTCGTGTAACCAGAGAATTTCATTTACACCAAACCTTCAGCATGGATTTGCACTGGCATGCTTGAGTTACCATGGGGAAAAACAAACTGAAAGCCTACTGACCCACCCAGCTTTTTTTCCCCTGCTTTAGCCAATTTTTCTGGTGCCCGTGAACTGTGCAAGAAACTGAACACAACCAAAAGAAACAAAAAGAAACCAAAACCATAAAATCCGAAGACTTGTTCCATGAGCACATCTAACAACTCACTGCCACCAAAACAGAGAAACCTTGTCCTTCCTTCAGCTCCATGTTTGTGTTCCTCCTGCTTCCCTTGTATTACAGTTCAAATATTTTTACAAATAAAGATGTAGTCAAAAGAAAACAATACCATTAAAATGTGGTTTTTTGTTTTTTTCTCCTGCCTATTCAGTGAAACAAAGCCATTCAAGGATATGTGAGCCAAGGAACAGAGCCAAACCAAAGCAGATACTTGTTCAGCATGTTTCCACTCATTGCTGGAGCAGCTACACAACTACTTAATGACTCTTGAATCAATTGCCCAGAGAGGCTGTGGCATTTCCTCTCCCTGGATGTGTTCAAGGTTAGGCTGGATGGGGCTCTGGGCAATCTGGTCTAGTTGATAGATGTCACTGCCCATGGCAGAGGGTTGGAGTAGGTAATCTCTAAGGTCTCTTCCAAACCAAGACAGTTTATGATACTCAAATCACTAAAATAACAGGAACTAACAACTATGAGAGCGCTCCTGAAAAGCACCAGTTGTTCTGTGAGCAGTGTCACTTTGAAGTGTCTGTGTGAACTACTACAGTTTTCCTGTGGACTGTGTTGCCACCACATACGTACAGACATGTACACGTGGTGCACCTCATCTTCACTTCACTTGCTTACAGTATCAGAAGCCAATTGCAAAGGCAGAAAAGAGAATCAAACATAGCTGTCAAATGAAGCATAAGTGGAAACTGTAATACTAAATCAACATCAGTAAGTTTAGAGACTTTCAAACTGAAATGACTAGAGTTCAGCAAGAGAATAAACAAAGTCAAACAAAAAACCCAGGCTGAACCCCACCTTCTGTTTTATTTAATTAAATAAAATGCAAAGTCTGCTTACAGAGATTGCTGCCAAAACAAAAGACATCTTTTCCAATCCCTTCTCTCTGCAAGAGCTTCAAACACTAGTTTCAACAGCAATACACAGATAATAACTTTCCCACAAAAGGATCAGACTAAAAAAAACCAGACTAATGACTGCCCTTTCCAAGAATCACATACAGCAAGAGTACCAGATGCTGCTTTCCTTAGTGTCTGTTAGCTAAAATCTCTGTGCACAGGAGCACCTCCCTAGTGGTTATTACTACCCATGTCTTAAAGGCTGTATTTATTCCAAACCTCGGTCTTACCCGTATCAGGTAATAGTCCCTCTTGAAGCCTACACAGATGGAGTTTTCACACCAGGCCATAGACTTGGGTACATCTGGTACACTGAAGTCCCCCTGAAGAAAACGGGTTAAAATGGCTGTTAGGACAGAAAAGCTAAAATGAAATCTTGCAACACAATGTGTAACAAGGCAGCACCTGCTGTTGACACTGTATTTGCAACTGCATGTGTCCAACTTCTGCTGGGCAACAAATGGCAGTATTTAACTAAAAGGCTCAGTAGAGAGTTAGCTGGTATCTTCCTAGAAGAGCACCATACCTGAAAAATCCTGCACCCATTCCTATGGGTTATTTTTTTACCATTCAGGTACTCACAAGATTGGTCCTCTGAGCCTGTTGTCAGGAACCACTTTCTGACTCAATGACATGCCTGGAAAAATCTGAGTAGAAGTAGTCTCACTCTGTATTTATAGTGGTGGCATACTAATATGCTTCACTAACTTACGAGTGTAAAACAATTAGAATTTTAAAATGCATAACAAACCATTTGATTTATTTGTAAGATTTTAACAGTGATTACAACCTTCACTTTTATTTACTGCCTCATTATTACATCACTGCAGAACCTGGAGTCTAGAGAAGAGGAAATTGAGGGGAGACCTTGCTCTCTACAGCTACTTGAAAGGAGGGGGTCCATCTGTTTTCTCTAGTAGAGAGAGATAGACCAAGGGGAAATCGCTTCAAGCTGCGCCAGGGGAGGCTTAGGTTGGATGTCAGGAAGAATTTCTTTCCTGAAAGGGTTGTCAGGCACTGGAACAGCCTGTCCAGGGAGGCGGTTGAGTCCCCATCCCTGGACAGCTGTAAGATAAAGGTAGATGTTGCACTGGAGGAATAGGGTTTAGTGGTGCTGATAGGGCTGGGAAAAGGTTGGACTTTATGATCATGAAGGTCTTCACCAGTCAAAACCAACCACAGTCAATGATCTGGAAGCACCTTGCATTATCGGGGATTGTGTAACAAGCAGTAAAGAGCAACTGCACTCCCTGTTCAGGCATGCCAGACTACAGAAACAACCCAACCCACCTGTAGTTCATGGAACTCTCTGTCCTTCCAAAAATAAAGTTGTAACTTCTTCCGCACTGCCACGCACATTCTCAGCACCTCTTCTCCTGTATCTGACTGCTGTGAAAACAGACAGGCCTAACTCACAGGCACTCGTAAACTAACAGGCAAGTAAGATAACATAAGGCTTATGGAATCCTCAGCCCAATGCAAAGCCATCAGCTGAAGAGCAGCTTTTTTCATCCATACCAGAAGGGTATTCCCTAATGAGGAAGCACAGAGAGAAGGCAGAATGGGATAATCCAAAAAAATGAAGGCAGAATGGGATAATCCAAAAAAATGAAGTTTGGCAGGGATTGTGACACCAAGGAAATCATAAATCAATAAACAGACAAACAAAAGAAGATCAAAGACACAGAGAGACACAAACAGAAGATAAGCACAGAGCTCCAGAATCCAGCCCCCATCAGGACAAACAGCTTGACTCGATGCACTATAAGAGAGGAAGAAATAGAACAATGCAGAGATGCATTCTGCCGACAGCAAAAAAATCCCAAACTGTTTAATGTTCAGGCCTATTGGAAAAGTTTCCTGACTATGAAATATTAGCAAAGCTAAGTGCCTGCACACACAAACAACAAGGCACTTTAGAATAACTGATTTAAAAAGTGCTTTGAAAGAAATCACTAATTTTAACAGCTATTAAACTTACTAAAAAATGTTTAACACTGAGCACCTGTGGGGCAAAGATAAAAAACTATGAAGAGCACCAAGCCAGCCAAGCTCTTCTGGTTGCAAATAAGCTTTCCAAAGAATCTGGGTAGACTGAGAAAGTCACTCGGAAATTTTTAGTCACTTAATACAGCATAGCATATGAACAGAGAATTGCTACACCTTATGGAACTATTTTATGACCCAACTGTATCACCACAACTCTGATTCCTTTAGCCAATACAGTTTAACAAACAAAAATGTTGCCAAAAACAGCAATGGAGATGCTTATTGAAAAGAACCACTATGAAGTACTAGACTGGCAATTTAAGGGAAGTGAACGGTGTTTATACCGACGACAGCCTTTCAGAAAAAGACAACCAAGTTACTACAATACAAAAAAGCCTTGGTGCTTTGCATGAGGAAGTTAAATGTTACAATTACAACAGGAGAAGAGAGATTTCTTCTGAAGCACAGGAAGAAAATCAAGGTGATAACATTAATAACTGTTGCCTTAAGTAGAGCTTCAACATCCTCTAGGTTCGAATTTTAAAATGCAATAGAACCCAAGTAACTGGCACGTAACACAAAACTAACAAATCTAATATATACAGCAACACATGTTCTGTTCTTCCTCTTACCTGAAGATCACACGTGAAGAGAGATGCACCTTTTGCCTTGGACACAGTGGTGATTTGTTGAAATGTCAACAGGTCATGGACATAAATGTTATTTTCTGGTTTAAACAAAGTTTAAATTGTTATTTACTACATAATACATATGTGAATGAGCAGTGAGCTCTATGAGTTATCACGTTATATTTACACCAAAAAAAAAATCAACTTGTGAAACTAAGAGCTGCAAGAGAGGAAAAGGAACATTTTCCCAAAAGCTGAAAAGAAAGTGCTAAAGCACACAGACATGAAACAATAGAAGTGCAGAAAAAACATTGACACCAGCACTAGAACTGAGAAGTGCTCATCTTATACAAATTGGAGTGGAAGGGACAGCTGGCCAGCCAGAGAGCAAGGTCATGCTGGAAAACTCTATGAATAAAAGACCATTTCAACAGGCTCCTGAAATTAGTGGAAAGTAAACGGCTGCAAATGGAAGGTACTATAATAGAGGTCTGGTACGCACGAGGACGCAGGCAGCAGAAATTTACGCATGCTGGAGTTGGAACAGTTGGGACTTGCAGATAATAAAAAACAGTAGCAACATCAGCAAACAAGAAAGGGCATAGGAAGATCAAAAGGTTAAAACAAATGAAGCCACAGACAATCTCAGATCTTCACAAGATGGTAAAAATCACCATCTGCCTATAAACTGGATGCAGTGTACTACATCAACAGCATGCCTCATACATCAAGTTTGGAAAGAAGCTTCAGCTCCTATCATACAGTGAACACACAATCACATGCAGATAAGCACATACGGGTATACACACATGCCAATACAATCACACAACTGTATTAAAAAATATACATGGCTATCAGATAAAACACACACTTTAGCACATGCATTTTTTAATCACAAATTAGCACAACTACTTGGTTCCCCAAGCTGTTTTACTTATAGCAAGCAAAACTGCTTCTCCATTCATGCTGCACAATGTTTCCACTGCAAAGTGAAAAAGCCTAAATCCTAGGAAATGACTTTTCAAAGACTAGTCTGCTAAGCAGGTGTAGGGAAAAAGGGCACTGCTGTGTTGAGAAGAGCTAATCAAATATTGAAGTTTCACTTACCTAACAGACTGACCAGAATTTTAAACTGAGAAACAACATGAATCTGAAAGAAAGAATTCTGTTAGTGACTCCATCCATAAACTAACACCGTGAACAAGGCTTGGTTATAGGGACTCCATGAAAACGCATCTTGGATGCTCTCAAAATAACAAAAACATCAGGGCAGCTATCTGTGCACAGCTTTCCTCCAGCTCATGCATGCTCTTTCACTTTGCTTACAACCAAGCCTGATAAAAAATGTGGTAAGTGGTATATTTCTAGAACAGAAGTACTTCTAAAGGATATACAGAGTTGCTGAAGGCTTTCCCGAGTACCAATACAAACAGTAAGAGAAAACCTTAAAACAAAACCACCAAAACCCAGTAGTAAGACCAGCAATAGATAATTACTTCAGTTCTACATTTTAAACAAGAATTGCATTCTTGTAACACTTGAATCACACTGACTCTTGGATAAAGTGGTACAGGAAACTATATATTGCACGGATTTACATTTCTGTAAATATTTTCGGTTGAAGCAGACAAAGATTTACTGCAACATCAGCATTCCCAAAAAGGCACAAATAATCCTGTAAGATCCAATTCTTTGTTTTCTCCCTTAGCAACCAAGGAAACTTTATTCCTGTTATGACAGCGTGGGCAAAACCAATGGGCTGTGCTGCCTCCACACAGCCAAATCTGTGTATTGGAGGAAATTTTTGTTAAATTTAGCAGAAATTCCTGAGGTAAATTTGATATTTCATTTCTTGGCTGAAAACACTGCAAAACTGTTCCCACATCAAGAACAATCCTACCTGCTGAATCTTTTTGGAGAAGTTCTTGTTGGATTTCTCTAGTGTCACTTCAAACCTATTACAACCTACCAAAAAGATTTGAGAGAGCACGTAAACAGAAGTCACCCTTGAATTTATGGATGAGTATCTTACACTAAATGTATCACAAAGAATTATGAATGCAAACTTGGCCACTCAGCACTAGAATTATCACACATGTGCGAGCTTTTGCTAAATGCATCAGGTGGTGTTCTCACAGTCAAGTGAAAATGTAGGTTACACCTCCTGTACCCATCTGAGGGCATCACCAATAGCTGTATTTTTGCCTAGCCAGAATTTTAGATAATAATAATTATATTTAAGTGTTTCGAAACCCAGAGATACAAAGATACACATAAAGACTTTATGGACAACAATCAGGTATTAGCAATTTAAGTTGCTGAGGAGCACATCACCGCAAAGTAGACAAGAAATAAACACTACACCACAAGGGTTTAAAAGGAGTTTTAGGGATAAACACTTACAGACACTTTCTGATGACATAACCTCTTCTGGCATTGATGCAAAAAAGGGGGAGAAATTTACCATATGAGATAAGGCACTAGCAACTCAAGACTAGCATGTCCTGACTGGAACAGATAGTTTCAGAAAAAGCAAGTCAAATTCAGTCTCTAGTACGCAAGTAGCTATAAATGAACATCAAGACAAGAGCTAATGATCTTGGAAACAGATGCTTAGTTTTTTCTTTCCTATTCTATACCGCACATTACTGTGTTCAATAGCATCAGCGTGTACATATTAGCACACAAAATACTAATCTGCTTGGAACAGTTCTACTGGTGGCATCTCTAAAACAAGCTATGAGCACTTATGACTGTCGAAAAGGCAGGGACAAAACACATGACAGAACTAGAGAGGATTCCTCTTCCTTATCCCTTGATGCTTACAAGCACACAGAATAAAGTTGTTGTTTCCCTAATCCAGTCTTTCAATAACAGAAGGCAAACATCAAACCTCTGAACTAGTGCACTGCATTGTTTTTCCACATGTTTGTGCACCGTATTCTGAAAATTACCTTAATTTAGTATGAATTCAGACTTGAGGACCTGATACAAGCCATACTTCAAACTGGAAAGAAAGGCTGATGCTATTTGCTACCTTTTTTGCTAGTCTGATCCACAATATGAGCACTATTACCGAAAGTCCTGCACAAATATTTATTAAGTCTACATTAATGAAGTGATCGGCAAACAAACTTGTGTTAACAATCACTACATTATCAGCAGGAAATAAAAAGAATGTAAGCAACTTTTGGTGATGTTTTTAAAATCACCTTACCTATATCTTTCTTGATCCTGTAAAGCAGGAGATGCCCTTGTTTGGTACCAACAAGGAGCCATTCTTCTACAAAGACGGAGGAAAAAAGCATCTAATTAGTTTCAGCAAAGACTTGCCAGCTTAGAAACATTTATAGGAATACTTGGAAACTTGTTGCAAATGCCAAAGAGGATTTTCTGTGGCAATTACATGCATGTCTCCTATTATTGCTCCATTGGAAATGCTCGGAAATAGCTTTCATTCTCAGGAGAGAATGGTCAAAGATCAATCAGTAAAACAGCACAGCCTAAGCATGACATCCTAGCTGTTTATACAGAATAGCAAACCACTGCACTCTAAAGTGGCAATAAAGTCATGTTTTTCAGACATGACTACCACCCAGACAAAATAGAGCTAAATAATGGGAAGAATGGTGTTCGCTTGTATTTTTTAAAGTGTTAGAACTCTCTGGAATAGTCAGCTGTGCTTGGAAGGTTAGCAGTAGCTTTGCTCAAGCAGCACTTGAATCAGTTGGATGAAGAACAGTCAATACATGATTTAAAAATAAGTTTGCATCTAACTTTCAGACTCTTCCCAATTACAGTGCACAAAAGGCACAGAATCTTTACTGGGTCATGCAATACAATTGACATTTTTTCTCTGCTGTAGACCATATAGGAAAGCAGCACAACCAAAGGGTGTTTCCTGTGTCCAGTGCTTTCTCCTTAACACAGACACCTGCATTTGAATAAAACCTTGTTTTCTGCAAGACTTTTCCTTCCCCAGTTCAGCAGGGGAGCTGCAGATGCAGACCTACACCTCTTTTTCCACATCCACTCTTTTTGCTATTTCAGCAAAATGCTCTCGGCGAGTTAAAAGATAAAGACCTCAATGAAAGAATAAACCATCACATCTTCCGCACTTTGTAACTTGAACATAAACGAGAGCCACATATAAACAGGCTATAATTACAGGGGTCTCAATCTCAGCGCCCAGCTTTTTCATTCCCCATTTAGTGCGAGAGCAGAAGCTGCCGAAGCAGTCCGAGCAGCCTGACCAAGCCTCATCCTTCGAGATCAGATCAGATCCCAAAGCCAGGACCCAAAAGGCTGTCCAGGACAAACGCTAGCGACTGCAGCAGCGAGAGACCAATGAGCGCTGTGGGGCTGCGATTCATAGCCGCCTCGCACACCTCAGCGCTTCGGGCCCGCTAGGCCCTGCAGATCGCCCCACACCGCGGGCACTAGAGCCACGGCATGAGGCACCACTCGGGCCTCAGCGACCCAGATTCGACCGGCCGGAACCCAGCGCAACTGCCCAGAAGAGAAGCGAGAGCAGCGGCGGCGCCGCGGCCCTCCGGCTCACCCCAAGCCGCCAGACAGTCGATCTGCAGCGGCAACTTCTCCAGGATAGGGACATGCTCGAAGGCGTCGTGCATGGCGGCAGCGGCTCCGCGTGGCCAGCGTCACGGGAATCCCCCCCACCCCGAGGGGACGCTTTGAGGACCAGACCCCACCGAAACAGCGCTGCCGGTCCTGCTGCACCGTTCCCAGCGGTCCGTACGCTCGTCCCGCCTTTTCCGCTCCAAGCACCGCCCTCCGCGGACGGGGATGGCGGGGAGGGCGTGGGAGGCTTCGCCCCACCCCGCAAAGGGCAGCCCGCCCCGACTTGTGGGGCTGGGGCGGGACATGAGGGTGGGTGCTTCACCGGTACCGGAGTGTCTGTGTCCTGGAACACGCGGCTTGTTCCGACACCAACAGCAGACTGGAAACGAGAAAAAATGGGAGTGTAACCTCGGGAAGTGCCGGGGGCCACCGGCAACAGAAGTGTGGGCAGCAGATCGAGAGAGAGGGGATTCTGCCCTGGTGAGATCTCACCTGGAGTCCTGCTCTGGAGCCTCCGTCAAAAAGAAGGATGAGGACCTGTTGGAGCGGGTCCAGAGCAGGCTGTGAAAATGCACAGAGGGCTGGAGCCCTTTTCTTAGAGAGTCAGGCTAACAGCCTAAAGAGGAGAAAACTCGGGAGGGACCTTATAGGGACCTTTCAACCCCAAAAATGGGTCAGAAGGCTGGGGAAGACTCTTCACAAGGGCAGGGAACAGTAGGACGAGGGGGAATAGTTTGAAGCTGGGAAAGGATAGTTGAGGCTGGACAGGAAGACAAAGTTCTTGAATCTGAGGGTGGGGGATCCCTGGAACAGGCTGCCCAGAGAGGTGCTGGAGGCCACATCCCTGGACCATTCAAGGTCAGGCTGGATGGGGCAATCTGTTCTAGTTCGAGATGGCTCTGCTGCTTGTAGGGGGTTAGACTGTATGACCTGTGGAGGTCCCTTACCACCCAATACATTATAAAAACAAGTGAGAACAGCAAAACAGCTCCTACAATTGTCTATTTTTAGATGTGAGGTGTTATACTATGTGTCAAGGTAAAAACAA
>VZRI01005325.1:0-22557 GCA_013397515.1 Upupa epops
CAGTTCCTTCCATCAATGCATTCATCCTCACAAACACAAAAAACGTGTGACCTTGTGACTGCTCACGGTAGTTAGTACTTATTGTTTCCCAATTGATCTGTACTGAGTGTTTTCTTAAGGGCAGTCAAATCCTGCCCTACAAGAAGTCCCTCCTCATCCTTCTTGTAGACTCCCTTTAAGTACTGAAAGGCTAATTAGCTCATCTCAGACCTGCCTTATCTTTAGGGTGAACTACCCCAACTATAGCATTCTATCCTCATAAGAGAGATGCTCCAATCCTCTGATTATTTTTGAGGCCCTTCTCCAGATGTGCATAAAATGGTTAATGTCCTTACATTAAGAATCCCAGCAGGGTCCTCACAGTACTCCTGGTGAGGGTCTCTCCAGAGTGAATTAGAAGGGCAGAATCATCTCCCTCAACATGCTGGCCATACTTCTGATGTAGCCCATAATGTGATTTGCCTTCTGGGCTCCAAAGGTGCATTGTTGGCTCATATTCAGGTCATGGAAGGAGGAGGTGGCAACTTGAGATGATTATAAGGCTCTGGTGAAAGAAGGTAGGGATATAACTAGGAAAGCCAAAGCCTCCTTGGAATTAAACCTTACAAGAGAGGGCAAGGGTAACAGAAAGGGCATCTTCAAATACACTGCAGGTAAAACCAAACCGAGAGGCAATGTGGGACCCCTGATGAATAAGCTGGGTGTCCTGAAGACTTTGCCTCCATCTATACTTCTGAGAGCTGTCTCGATATCAAAGCCCAGGACTGCTGAAGCTCCAGAGGAAGTTGAGGCAAAATAGGAGCCTGCCTTGGTTGGTGAGGACTGGGTTAGGTATATGTTGAGCAAACAGAATGTACATAAATCCATGGGCCCTGATGGAAAGCACCCATGCATGCTACAGGAGATGGCAGAAGACACTGCTAAGCCACTCTCTGTCATCTTTTCTAAGTCATGGGGATCAGGACAGGTGCCTAGAGACTGAAGGTTAGAAAATATCACTCCAGTCTTCAAGAAGGGTAAGAAAGAGGACTCAGGTAGCTGCAGACTGGTCAGCCTCACCTCCATCCCAGGAAAGATGATGGAACAATTTGTCCTAGATACTGTCTCTAGGCACATCAGAGACAAGAGTGTCATTAGGGACAGTCAGTATGGCTTCACAAAGGGGAAGTCATGCTTGAGCAACCTGATAACCTTCTATGAGGGCATAACCAGGTGGACAGATTACGGCAGAGCAGTGGATGTGGTCTATCTTGACTTCAGTAAGGCATTTGGCACTGTCTCACATAGCATCCTCACAGACAAACTGAGAAAGTGTGGACTGGATGATTGGGTAGTGAGGTGGATTGTGAACTGGCTGCAGGATAGAAACCAGAGAGTAGTGGTTAATGGGACAGAGTCTAGTTGGAGGCCTGTATCTAGTGGGATCCCCCCAAGGATTAGTACTGCGACCAGTCCTCTTCAATCTATTAATGAATGACTTGGATGAGGGATTAGGGTGCNTGCATCAGAGGGGGGGTGGTTAGCAGATTGAGGGAAGTTCTTCTCTCCCTCTACTCTGCACTGGTGAGACAGCATCTGGAGTATTGACTCCACTTCTGGGTTCCTCAGTTGAAGAAGGACATAGAGTTGCTATAAGGTGTCCAGCATAGAGCAATAAAGATGATGAAGGAAGTAGAACAGCTACCTTATGAGGAAAGGCTGAGGGAGCTTCGTCTCTCTAGTTTGGTGAAGAGGAGACTGAGTGGTGACCTCATTAATGTGTCTAAATATGTGAGGGGTGGGTGTTAGGAGGATGGAGACAGGTTCTTCTCAATGTCATCTGTTGACAGGACAAGGGGAAATTGGTGCAAGCTGGAACATAGGAAGTTCCATATAAATATCAGAAGGAACTTCTTCACAGTGGGGGTAACGGAGCATTGGAACAGGCTGCCCAGGGATGTTGTGGAGTCTCCTCTGGAGACATTCAAGACCCGCCTGAATCTGTTCTTGTGCAACCTGGTCTAGGTGATCCTGCTGTGGCAGGGGGTTAGACTAGATGATCTTTTGAGGCCCCTTGAGATCCTTACTTATTCTATGATTCTATGTTCAGCCTTTTGTTCACCAGTACCCCCAAGTCCTTCTCTACAGAACTGCTCTCAATGCTGACATGAAAACATGTAAGGATTAAGTGATGCTGCAGAACACCTGCATGGGATCAAAGACAGTGATTAGTCTGCTTCCTCAATTAGAAAGGACAAACAATACAGGGACTGGATGCCTCCATCAGGTATGACTTTCTTTTTTCTGCCTCTAAATAGCATACTAATTCCTTCATCCTCTCAAGGAGCTTCTACCCTTTAAGCCTGATTGTAAGATCCTGGATGTCATTGGATGAGGGACAATCACTCCTTGCAACTCATCTGTAGTGCCTCCTGCCTCCACTTCATCAGCTCATCCAGGCTCAATCCTCACTGCAGCTCTAGGTAGTCTCACAGGCATTCTGGGCACCAGAAGCTCTTGGGTCAATCTGGACGTGTAAATCATGACTGAGATAGGCACTCACAGAAAGGTTCATTAAAGCTAAGAAGACCATCAAAAAAGCAGGATTTAAAGGCCCATTTCTGTCCCTGTCTGTGTATACTGATGCAAACAGCAAAAAAGTGAAAATTCCTCTGCTGTTCTAGCTGGTCAGCCCTTCAGTAGCTTCTCATAGAAGGAATGTTCTCCACTTCCTATCTGTCTTTTTCCTTGCACTTAAGCTGTAAAAAGCTTAATTACCCCACCCTGTATTATGGCAGTAAGCACTGGAAATATTCCTATCCTGCAGATGTATTCAGCAAAGAGGTAAAGGATACTATAGTCTTTTTTATATGAGCTTGGCTTCCTATAAACTAATTTCTCTTTCCTCTTCTGCTACAGAATAACAAACACATTTTCTTAAACATTGTAATTGATATACATTTATCAAGTATTAGTCAACAACAGTTGTCATGAGATAAATCCCTTCCCAAAAGCTTTTACACTCTGGACTGTACTCGTGTACTCATCTGTATAATCAGTGGGCATACTTGGTAGGAAACAGGAATGTTTTGACTTGCTAGTGAGTGTATGAAGTAGCTCAGTGATTACTATTACATGTCATTTAATAATTGTTACAGAGACATCTCTACTGGGAGGCAGCACATGTCAAATTTTGTGGAACAAATTTGTAAAGGAGAAAAAAATCACATAGAGTTTGTGTAAGATCATGTAAGTTATTTTATTTCTGACAGGGTAATAGTATATTCCTCACATAGTTGGAATATATCTCACAGATCACATCCTAAACTGGTCAGTTCCCCAGAATTGACTTTGAATAAACAAAAAAGCACAGAGGATACTAGAACAAGGAAAACTGTAGATATTTTTTTTTTGAGAAGTTGTTACAAAAAAAAAGTAAGAAAAAATATTTTTCTTTCAGAGCTGTATGTACTCTGCTTCCAAGCTAAGAATTTAAGCCTATATATAGGCTTATATCCCATACATCTCCTGGGAAGTTTTACAATAACTGTAAATCCGTTTCTGTAATCTTGATGGGTTGACTGCTATGAATTTACTGCAAACTCCAGAGGCATTATGCAACTTGGCAATGTAGCTAGAACATCCTTCACATAAGACTAAAGGACTAGGACTTGGGCTTTCTCTTTCCCTCCAGTTGTAGGGGACACAGACCTCCAGTGAAATTCAAAAGCAGCCTTCAGTTATGCTTTGTGAGGTGGTAAGATGCAAATATTCCATCACACTATACTAACATCATTGCACCAGTTCTACATCTAGCTTTAATTCTTTCTTCTTTTCAGGAGCCAGCAGCAAACAGGGGCCAGGTTTGCTCAGTAACACAAGCTTGGAAACAGGGCACATATTGTTGGGGGGTCACATAGCAGACACTACTGAAAAAACATCCAAAAATATGATCTCAAAGTAGAGATCCAGCTGTCTGAAAGGAAGATCCATGACTCTGACTGTACCAAGTGAATACATTTTCTAATGCATTACAGTAATATATATATATATATACACACACATGTAATAAATTTTTAACACTACCATGCACTGAAGCAGGGAAAGCAGTAATCACTGACAGCTATGACAGCAGTATGATCTGAAACTATCAAAGGGGTTTGCTGTGTTATGATTCTTAGCTGTCCTGGCTTGACCTCTATTGACCTCTGACCCTTTGATATCCCATGATAGATGGGAGAAACAATGAAAATCCTTCTCTATTACACTATAACTGACTAATGAAGTGGTGGAAGGCCTTTTTCCACTTCTGGCTGGAGCATTGCTAAGGATCCACTACTGATAGCCTTCTACAACAGGATGACCCACTCAGTTGATGCAAGGCAAGCAGTGGACATTGTATATTTGGACTTTACCAAGACTTTTTACACAGTCCCCCACAGCCTCCTCCTTGATAAAATGACATGCTATGACCTGGATAAGTGGTCTGACTGACAGACCATACACACAGAGTGGTTGTAAATAGCTCCTTCTCAAACAGGCAGCTGGTCACTAGTGGGGTCCTCCAGGGATAGATATGGAGCCCAGCACTGTGCTCTGGTCAGCTCCACCATATGGTGCTTCTCTCCTACCCTGAGACAAATCAGCCATCCCATGAACAAGAGTTTATTGCTGTGTGGCATCTGCTTATATACCTACTCTACTTTGTCTACGCGCTTCAGCTAAGCGTCATTCAGAGCAGGGGAGGTGCTGTCGCTTCACATCCCGTATCCTTGTTAACGCCTACTACAACACCTCTACCACAGAGCACCCTGCCAGGGGAGGAAAAATAATGGACAACATTGAATAATCAGCCAGCAAAAATTGATAGTAGATTTGTAGTAAGTTTTTTTCTTAAATTATGTGCCCAGCTTCTCTAACTGAAGGAATCATTTGATTGTGCAACACTCCTACTATGTTTTTTTACTGTAGCAACTTCAAATGATTCACACATACACATATATGTGTGCAAGCACATATACACATACATTTTTTCCAGCTGTTCTTCAATTCAGTTTCTAAACTCTGGCCCAAAGATTCCCCATTATTGTAATTATAGTTATTTCCCACTCTTAAATATCTTTGTTTATTTTTGTAATAATGTCAGGTTTTATATGAATAGAAGGATTGCTGCCTAAAAATGAAGCTAACACTGATTAGTCCATTATCTAGCTCAGTCAGTAATCAACACAGTAACATTAAGCCCACCCAGGAGACACAAGGAAAGAAGTGTCTTACAAATCTGATCCTCACATTCTAACTTCCACCTCTGCTGACCATCAGGTCAAGTATTTTACAATTCAACCCAGATACTCAGGAAATAAGTGTTATTTTCCTCCTGACAAAATGGAAAACTGATCCTCTCCATCCTCCCCTTTGCAACTGCCAGCTCTACATACACAGTGATACAAGAAGGGTGGTCAGAGGCAGCCCTTAGAATCTCATTTCTATGCTGTAGCAGCTGTACACTAGATAATGTTTTCACTAGGGTCAGGGATACCCAGGCCCACTTTGTACCTGCAGCTGAGGTTGCCTGTCCTCATGAGCATCCTGTATTTATCTCATGAGAGGCTGTTAAACAAAGATAAGCATGAGGCAGCAAAATGCAATTTCAGCCCTCAGCTAGGGCTATGTTCAGAGGTGAGGAAGGGCGAGATCAGTGTCTTTAGTTACATGTTCCACTCAGCTCAGCATCCTATGGGGTGTAGGAGATGCCTGTGCCTCTCCTGACAGTGCAGCCCCAGAGTAATTTGCATGGATTGCTTTGTTGCAACCCCACTGATGTACTGCTGACACGTGGAAGACACAGATGCCTGGAGAAATCAGCTCCTCTCCTGACTCACATGGGAGAAAGATTTCATAGTGAGAGTCAGTTGCAGATATGAAAAACAGAAAATTTAAAAAAAATAACACAACTAGGAAAGAAAAACACACCCCAGCACTGCAGGTTGATATGCTAATGATATAAAATGGATGTGTCAAAAATAGAATACACTCACTTAAAATTAGTATCTTCTAAGGAAATAAATGTTCTTTGCAGAATATGAAAGGCTGCACAGAGTAACACATGGAAAAGCAAACACATGAGTAATACCAGGGATGGTAACCATTCCAGTGTGAGAACATTTCCAGTTTTCTACACTGTAGTTGTAAAACTCCTTAGTACAGAGCATATGTGTATTATGTATATTCTAATTTATTTGCTAGGCCACTTGCTAGAGAGACTATGCCTTTGGAGCAGTCTCTGGTCACCCAGACTCATTACCACTGTAAATGCTCAGGAGCAGCTCTGTAGTCTTGGATTCTTTGAATCATAAAATCAAAGAATCATTAGGGATCGGAAGTGACCTCGAAAGCGCATCTAGTCCACCCCCCTGCCACAGCAACTTCACTTAGACCAAGCTGCACAGGAACAGATCCAGGCGAGTCTTGAACTCCAGAGAAAGAAACTCCACAACATCCCTGGGCAGCCTGTTCCAATGCTCCATTACCCTCACTGTGAAGAAAATGTTTCTGATATTCATATGGAACCTTCTGTGTTCCAGATTGAACCCAATGTCTCTTGTCCTATCACCGGATAACCTTGAGAAGAACCTGTCTCCATCCTCCTGACACTCACCCCTCACATATTTATAGGCATTAATGAGGTCACCCCTCAGCCTCCTCTTCTCCAAGCTAAAGAAACCCAGCTCCCTCAGCCTTTCGTCATAAGGGAGCTGTTCTACTTTCTTCATCATCTCTGTTGCTCTATGCTGGACACCCTTCAGCAACTCTATGTCCTTCTTCAACTGAGGAACCCAGAAGTAGACACAATACTCCAGATGCCATCTCACTAGTGCAAAGTAGAAGAGGAGAAAAATATGTCTCAATCTGCTAACCACCCCCGGATGCTGTTGGCCCTCTTGGCCATAAGAACGCATTACTGGCTCATAGTCATCCTACTGACCACTAGGGCCCCGGGTTGCTTTCTCCTGTACTGCTGTCCAACAGCTCAGTGACCAACCTACAGTGGCATCTGGGATTGTTCTTGTCCAGGTGCAAGACTCTACACTTACCCTTGATGTACCTCATTCAGTTTCTCTCTGCCCAGCTCTCTAGACAGTCCAGGTCTTGCTGAATGGCAGCACAGTCTGCTGGGCTGTCAGCAACACAATTTAGCTTCGTGTCACCAGCAAACTTGCTGACAGCGCACCCTAATCCCTCATCCAAGTCATTCATGAATAGATTGAAGAGGACTGGTCACAGTACTAATCCTTGGGGGGATCCCACTAGATACAGGCCTCCAACTAGACTCTGTCCCATTAACCACTACTCTCTGGTTTCTATCCTGCAGCCAGTTCACAATCCACCTCACTACCCAATCATCCAGTCCACACTTTCTCAGTTTGTCTGTGAGGATGCTATGTGAGACAGTGCCAAATGCCTTACTGAAGTCAAGATAGACCACATCCACTGCTTTGCCATGATCTATCCACCTGGCTATGCCTTCATAACAGGTTATCAGCACAGATACAGGCTGGGCAGTGACTGGCTGGAGAGCAGCCCTGAGGAAAGGGACTTAGGGGCGCCTGTGGATGAAAAAGCTCAACATGAGCCAGCAATGTGCACTTGCGGCCCAGAAGGCAAATTGGATGCAGGGCTGCATCAGGAGAAATGTGCCCAGCAGGTTGAGATTCTCCTCATCTACTCCACTCTGATGAGCGGAGTACTGCCTCCAGTGCTGGAACATGTCCAGAGGAGGGCCATGAGGATGATCAGAGGTCTGGAGCACCTTTTCTATGAGGCCAGACTGAGAGAGTTGGGCTGTTCAGTCTGGAGAAGACTCCAAGGTGACCTTATTGTGGCCTTCCAGTATCTGAAGGGAGCTACAAAAAAGCTGGGGAGAGGCTATTTAGGATCTCAAGGAGCGACAGGACTAGGGGGAATGGAGCAAAGCTGGAGATGGGTAGATTTGGACTTGATGTGAGGAGGAAATTCTCCACCGTGAGAGTGGTGAGAGTGTGGTGACCCCATTAGTTGCCCAGGGAGGTGGCTGGGGTCCTGTCCCCGGAGAAGTTTAAGGCTGGGCTGGATAAGGTTCCTGCCAGTCGGACCTAAGGTGGAGTGTCCCTGCCCATGGCAGGGGGCTTGGAACTAGATGATCTTTAAGGTCCTTCCCAACCTGAACCATTCTATGAATCTATGAATCTATTAATTTATTCTTACCCTTTTTGAAGATTGGAGTGACATTTGCTCACCTCCAGTGTCTAGGCAACTCCCCAGATAACCTTGACTTACATAAGAAGATGGAGAGTGGTTTAGCAATGACTTCCACTGTCTCCCTTAGCATGCGCAGATGCATCCCTTTAGGACTTACGTACATCCAGTTTGCTCAACTTACCAATAACCCAGTCCACATCAACCATGGCAGACTCCTATCTTGCCTCAACTTCCTCTAGAGCCTCAGCAGTCTGGGCTATGATATCAGGACAGCTCTCAGAAGTATAGACAGGTGCAAAAAACTAGTTCAGTCTCTCTGGTTTTTCTGCATTCTCTGTCAGTAGGGCACCCAACTCATTCAGCAAGGGGCCTACATTGCCTCTAGGTTTAGTTTTAACTGCAGTGTATTTGAAGTGTATTGCTTGAAATGGCCAAAGTTGGCCCTCATGAAGTCCAGGGTTGTGATTCTGCTAGGTATTCTGTTCCTACCACACAAGATCCTGGACTCCACCATCTCATGGTCACTGCAACCAAGGCTGCCCTCAACCTTCACTGCTTCAGCCAGACTCTCCTTGTTGATAAGTACAAGTTCCAGCAGCGCTCCTCTCCTAGTGGGCTCCTCCACCATTTGCATCAGGAAATTGTCACCACTGCACTGGAGGAACCTCATGGACTGTGGATGGATGGTCTTCCACCAAATAACAGGGTATTTAAAATGTCTCATGAGAAGCAGGGCCTGTAGCTGTGAGGCTGCTGTCAGCTGTCTGTAGAAGACCTCATCAACTTCCCCATTCTGATTTGTTGGCCTGTAATAGACACTCATGACAGTGTCACCCATGCCAGCCTGCCCCTTGATCCACACCTACAAACTCTCAACTCTCTCTTTGTCCGCCCCTGGACACAACTCAAGACATTCCAGGTGCTCTCGCACATAAGGAGCAACTCCACCACCTCTCCATGCTGATCTGTCTCCCTCGAAAAGGACATAGCCGTCCATGACCACATGCCAGTCATACAAGCTGTCCCACCAGGTCTCTGTAATTGCCATCAGATCATAATCACCTGACTGGACACAGATTTCTAACTCCTCCTGCTTAGTCCCCATACTGCATGCATTGGTGAACAGGCATTTTAAGGAGTGAGCTGAGAGGTCTGATTTCACCCTGGGACAGCAAGAGGCCCCCTGTTTTTCATTAAGACCAGAGCTCTGTCCCGCTGGTATGCACCCACCAACTTCAAAACCACCCCCCTTTGAATGTAGTTTAAAGCCCTCTGGGTGAGCCCTGCCAATTCCTGACCCAGAACCCTTTCTCCCCTCTGGGATAAACCTCTTCCATGTGAACTCCCTGCCACCTCCAGGCTCTGCTGAGCTTTCCCATTCAGGGAACCCTCAGATCACCCAGAAACCTTGATAAAACAGCGTTCAGGGATCAGTGCTCTCACTGTCATGTGTGATATGAGCGTGACCATGTAGGTTAATGGTGGAGCAGGTAACCACCCACAGCCTGTGGAGGATCCAACAGCAGAGCAGATGATTGTGCCCAAGGAAGGCTGTGGCCTCAAAGGAAGCACAAGCTGAAAATGTCTGTTACTGGGAGGACTATGCTGGAGCAGTTTGTTAAGAGCATGGGATGAACTTGTATTTCAAAAGTAGAAGGACTGCTTCCCATGGGAAGGACATCACATAGAAGCATGAGAAGAGTATGAGGCTTAACCTTGAAGAGGAAGGAGCAGCAAAGGCAATGCATGGTGAACTGCAACCCTCTTTTTTGTCTTCCTGTGCCACTGTTGAGGGAGAGGCAAGGAATCGGGAGCAAAGTGAACCTGTGCCCTTCCTGGAGAGGTAGGCAAGAGATGTAAGAACAAGAAAGTTTCTAAATTAACATAAATGAGTTACATCTGCTATAATAAGGCTGTCAGGTTGTCCCTGCTTATTTCATTACTGACAAAATAAGACATTTTGTCAAAGGAAACTAAATCTTACTTAGTTTACTTTGCACAATCAATGAAAGACACAGTAATACTGGTAAGTATTCAGTCTGTGTTTGACCGCATATGAAAAACAGGTGAACAGGGCAGTAGCCATGGTATTAGCAGAACAGACAGACTGTAAAAATCCTACCTATTTTACAGGTCATACTAGAAGTGTTTAAAATCAATTCTTGGGCAAACTGACCTAGTTAAAGATGTCCCAGCTCACTGCAGAGGTCAGTGGACTAGATGACCTTTAAAGGTCTCTTCAAACCAAGCCATTCTATGAAAAGATTATTCTAAAATCTGGTTGTGTTTCTTACCATCCTAGTTTGATTTGACTGGTAAATTGTTCATGGTTTGGTTTTTGGTTTGGGTTTTTTTTGTTTGTTTAAATGAAATGAAATTGATGGGTTTTAACCCCCATAGTCGAGCCTGGCTTTTTTGTCCATGATCATAAATGGTGAAATGTGCCCTCCCTGCCCTTACTTCAACTCTTGTTCCAGTTTTGATTTCCCAGGGTCTTAAAAATGCAAAACAGCTGGGGAGAAACCTATATTACATAATTTTTTTAACAAGTTGAATTAGGAAAGAACAGGAATAGAACAAACATCTGTCAGCTTGATCCTACCCCCAGCACATTCTCCAGCTGGGGAGGAAAGTTATAGGTAAGTTATCAAGGAAATAATAGAGGGTGATAATCTTTTCACCAAGCCCACATGGCAGGCTGAAATGGCAGATTACAGCACGTTCTGTGCCCATTGACTCAGGATGGAAAGAGGAAACACAGTCCTCACATTTGCCATTTATAGGGCCATGAAGAAGGCATGTCCATTTGTTCTCACATCAGTCATGTGATGGAATCTGGTTGGTTCCCTAAGCTGTCCATAATGACTCTCCAGCCTTTTATTGTATTTAACCCTTGTCACCCTATGGGATGTCGGTAGGAGTGAGAAGGCAGCTGCCTTGTGCACTGTTGCTGGCTGCTGGCTAGGTCAGACTAGATCACCGTGACTCAAACCAGACGAAGTTACCCATAAGGCCTTAGTGCAATGTGATGGTATTAAATGAGTAAATTAGTTTCCCAGTATACAAATAAAGGAATAGGATTTAGCACTGAGATTGTTGCAGCTCTCTAAACAGAACTTAGGAGTTCAATATCAGAAGACTCTAAATTGTTTAACTGTCTGTGCTTTAAAAGGGGTGTTAAAAATATATTTCTTTATACTTTTAAAGGGTTGTTAAAAATAAATTGTCGTGAGAAAGGAACTTGATGTTTGTGGACAGCCTTATTGTGTAAGTTATTCAAGGACCCTGATCTGCTTACTACCACAAAGAAAATATAGAAGTCTGGGAGATAGAGGGCTAAATTGATTACAGAATACAGACAGATTCACAGAGAGAAAACCACAAATACTAAAGGGATTTTTAACCTGGGTAGAAATTACTTGCATGAACTCACTATCCAGGAGATAATGCCAGACAAATTAGAAACAAGGAGCAATTTGTTACAGTAAGAATGATTAACAATCAGAACAAGTCATTACTGAAAGCAGAGGATTATTTTTTTTTCTTCAAATTCAGAAATAATATTTTCTTGGCAGGGAAGCTTATTCCACAAAAATTCATAGTACTATGGTGAGTTGGGGGTTTTTTGTTGTTTTTTCATTATGTTTTGTTTTTTTCCCCTGGTGGCTGGCAGTCAGCGTCAGGGGCTGCACTCCTTGGCTGTCATGTGAGAACACAGTAGAAGGCAGTGTATTATCTCCTTTTCTGTCCTTGCCTTAGATTTTAATGCTCTGTCTCACTGTGAGATCTTAATTTACAGGGCTTCACTACACTGTATGTTATAACAATATACTTGACAGCAACATTTGCTTGACACAGGGCAGAAAGTGTTCAGAGTCCTGGAGCTCCAGGAATAAGCAAACAGAGCTGATTAAAACTCTTTCTTGGTGGTCTTACAGCAGACTAAAAGCAGTCTCTGGAATCTCCACAGCTGTAGAGGAATTGAGAGTGAAGCAAACTATGCACACAGATCATCTTCAGAGCTGTGCATATTTATGCTCAAATGAGGCTAGCAATCTCGTTAGAAAAAGTGCACCAGATTAACTGGCTGTAAGTAGCATGTAATTTAAAAAAGTTCAGCACCCCATCTAATTAAAACCAGCTTGTTTGCAAGAAATTTGCTAAAGTCAGGGCTCCTCAGTGGAGCTGATTTCCAGCCTCCTACCCTGGCTATTTATTCCAGGGACCTATTAACAAACACAGGAGGATGCTTTGTACAGCTGAAGAGAATGATTTTGTCATTCTCCTTGGAACTGAAGAGAGATGAGCTATACTGAGATTTCAAGAGGTTTTGACCAGACAAATCACATAAATTTGTTTTGGAGAAGTGTTTTGGTTAGTATCAAAGACGAGATCAGGATATTTTTGTTATACCAAGTTACTGTATACACTATCAAAATACTACCTCTACTGTCATGATATGAAACATTGGAGCTATGTCTTAATTGTCATTTCAGACAGATTTTCTCGAAATAAATGTAGTGTGTACTCACTACATTTGCATGTGGGTAGAAATACAAAAGTTTTGACACTATAAGAGAGGATTGAAGCCGTATGACCCAGACATGGTCAAAAAACAAATCTACCTTGCTGAGTTATTGGATACTCAAGCTAACAAGCAGCCTCTGTGGCACCATCATAATGACAAGCCCCCACAGCATGACACAAAGTCCTTGTGACTCTGTGAGGCTTTGTTACAGCTTGCCTAAGATGGATTTTGCTGTGCTGAACCTATTATTTCAATGATTGCTCACTCTTGACTGCTCAAAAACTTGATATGGTCTGCAGTAAACACGCCTCAAAGTAGCTCCGGCTTGGTGTCCTCTTGCAACTCTGGACTCTTGGACCAACTCTGCCCCCACAGCAACTGTCACAAGCACTGATGTGACAAAGAAGACAAGGACAGCTTTCCCTCACAGCAGATTACCTACCTTACCCTCCCAGACCCCTGGAATATTTATTCACCAATCTCTTTAGAAATGTTTTAATGCAGTGGAAAACAAGTTAAAGGCATATTGTCTCATCTTTAGTTTTATATGTCTCAGGAAATTGTGTTATTTCAGTAAGTTCTGATTGCAAATTTTCTCATCTTTAATTGCTTTTTTCCTCCTGTGGACTCTCCAGTTTGTTTTTGATTTCCAAATATGAGAACTCATCAGTGCTGAGTACAGGACAATAATTGCTTTCTCTGCTGTAGACAGAGAACTGATACACTGTTAAATGGGCTAAGTACTGCTGGCACAATAGGAGGGGGAATAGGTCCCTCTGCTTTGCCATCAGCCTCATTCTCATCAGGTGTGAGCCCACAGATGTGGAATCAGAGGACAAAACAGGATTGACAGTAAAAAAGGCTGCTATAGATAAGGGATGAAGTGTTTTGTGATTAAAAGGAAGTGAGAGCATTAAGATGGGAAGCACACAAGTCCAGCCCTAGAATAGGCCTGTCTGCCAGAAAAGAGAGCTGTGAGAAGTTGTCCTGCTTGGAATACCAGAAAGTCAGTAAAGAAAAAGACAGATAAAATCACATTTATCAATTTTAAGTAGTGGTCCATCTATCAGGGTCTCACACCTGTCTGCTTTGGTGATTGGGAGTTTTGTTTGTCATTCTTTTCTGAAGCCACAGACACCATTCTGCTGCCATACCTATCATCCAGATGAATCTTTCTGGTGGGAGACATCATTTTGGTCTTAGTGTGTTTGACAACACAAGAAGGTACCAGAAAGAAAAACAAAATGCTTGCCTTCATGGAGATGTACTTTGGAGGAAGCAGAATGCAAAGAAACAGATTCAAAGCAAAGAAGTAGGAAATATTTATGAGCAAAACTATCTTGCTTAAAGATAAATCTGTGCCAATGAAGGATTAAGAAAGAGGTGAAAGTCCCTTGAACATTCAGAGGATGAAGGACAGAAGAGGAAAAGAGAAAAGAATTATGAGCTTGAGACACAAGTACCCATGCTAGTTCAGAGCCCCAAGCACCACTAGGCAATTGAAATATTAGTGAAGATGGCAAGTGCTAATCTATGAGCATATTTGTATACTTAAGCACTTTTGTATGTCTACATGGAAGATACATTTCTCAGAGACTCTTGATACTTAAGTGTTAAACAGACACTCCTGATTCCACAAGCAAAAACCAAAAGGATATTACTATGAGAAGATCCAACTAATGTTATTAATCTCTGTGAATAAGCATTACTTTTCCTTGGGGGTGAAAGCTGTGAGCAGCAAGGTTGATGAAATAACTGAGTTCTGCCTATGAGCCTCTTGTACTCTCAGTTTGTGTGGGAGTCTCACAATCACTTTGGTTCCATTTTTAGGGTTGCTGTATCTTCAGTATGTCATGCTGTGGCTCAATATGCAGTTTTGCCAGGAAATAATACTGTTTATTATCTTAGAGACTTTGCATGTTCTTCATGTTTCGTAAGCTTCTATTCTGAATCACTGGTACATAAGGAACAAAGAAAAAGGGAATTACATGAGGGAAAAATAAAGACAGTTGCTTGATATTACATTTAGTTAGCAGAAGGAATTATGCTTGACAGTTTAAAGCTACAATTTTTATTTTGTGAACCATTTGAAAGTGTGATTTTTCAGGGCTGCTGAGAAAAACAGAAAATGATACTTTCATATATGTACCAAATTCCCTTCTGCATTAAGGGACAGTTCAATGCTAAGCAGAAACAACACAGCAGATGCTGAAGGTCCAGTGTTAATGACTTGAAAATATGCATCCTTACTTCACCATATTAGGCCATAAACTAGCAACTAAGAAGATGAGTGCAGAGATGCAGGGGTTGTGTGAGGACAAGAATTGTACCATTTTTGTGATGTTTCAGATAAAGATTCACACAGTCCTGATGCTGATAAGGTAAACTTGCCCATTGGCTAATTTGCATACTAGGTAGAAGTGCTCTCAGAAGGTTAATACACCCAAAATTTACAGTGGGTCTCTGAGCAATAGTCAATGTTAAATGCCAAACTGTGACTGATTACACAAATATTCTTACTCAGCTTGAGCCTCCTTGATGTAAACATGACTTTACCTGTTATAGTCCCCATTTCACCATTGCCTCTGGTGTGACTCTTAAATGTTCTGTTTCTTAGGTGCTTCACTGGCCAACGAACTTCTTTTTAGTTACCATATTTACAGAAATACAGAATTATTCAGGCTGGAAAAGACCTCTAAGATCATTAAGTCCAGCCTATGACCTAAGATTACCACAATCAGCTAGACCATGGCACTAAGTGGCCATTCAGGCTTTTCTTAAACAAGTCCAAAGAATGGGACTCCACCACCTCGCTGGGCAGTCCATTCCAATGTATGATAACCCTTTCAATGAGGAAGTTCTTCCTAATACCCAACCTAAACCTCCCCTGGTGAAGGTTCAGAGCCTGCCGTCTTGTCCTGTCACTAGCTGCCTGAGAGAAGTGCTCAACCCCCACCTGTCTATATTTTCCCTTCAGATAGTTGTAAAGCATGAAAAGGTCCCCCCTGAGACTCCTCTGCAGGCTAAACAATCCCAGCTCCCTCAGCCTCTCCTCATAACACTTTCCCTCTAGTCCCTTCACCAGCTTCATCACTGTCCTCTGGACCTGCTCCAGTACCTCAATCTCTTTCTTTAAGTGAGGGGCCCAGAACTGTACACAGAACTCAAGGTGAGGCCTCACCAGTGCCCAGAACAGAGGGACAATGATGTTCCTAGTCCTGCTGGCCACAGTATTCCTGATACAAGCCAGGATGTCATTGGTACTGCTGGCTCATGTTAAACCAGTTGTCAACCAGTACTCCCAGGTCCCTCTCTATCAGGCTGCTCTCTAGGCACTCTTCCCCCAGTCTCTAGCACTGCACAGGGTTATTGTGCTTTGAATATAGGACCTTACACTTGGCCTTGTTAAATCTCATGGTGTTGGTCTCTGCCCATTGACTCACCTGTCCAAGTGCTTCTGCAGCATCTTCCTACCCTCCCACCAGATCAACACTCCCCACAACATGGTGTCATCAGCAAATTTACTAAGGATAGACTTGATCCCCTTATTCAGGTCATCAGTAGAGATGCTGAATAGAACTAGGCCCAGTTCTGACCCCTGTGGGTCATCACTGGCCACCAGACACCACCTGGATGCAGCACCATTCACCATCACTCTCTGGGCCCAGTCATACATCCAGTTTTTAACCTAGCAGAGGGTGCACCTGTCCAAGGCATGGGGTGCCAGCTTTTCCAGGATGATGCTGTGGGAGACTGTGTCAAAGGCTTTGCTGAAGTTTACGTAGACCACCTCCACAGCCATCCCCTCAACCACTTGACTGGTGGGTCACTCAGTCATAGATGGAGATCAGATTGGTCAGGCAGGACTTTCCTTCCCAAACCCATGTTGGCTGGGCCTGATCCCATGGTTGTCTTGTATATGCTGCTTGATGGCACTTAGGATGACCTACTCTGTAACCTTGCCGGGCACCAAGGTCAGGCTGACAGGCCTATAGTTCCCCAGATCCTCCTTCTGTCCCTTCTGCCCATGTGGATGGGACCACATTGGCCAATTTCCAGTCATCTAGGACCTCTCTATTTATTCAGAACCAGTGATAAATGCTGGACAGTGGCTTAGCCAGTATTTGTGCCAATTCCTTAAGCATCCTGGGATAAACCCTACCCAGACCCATAGACTTGTTAGGATCTAAGTGGCAGAGCAGGTCACTAGGTACTACCTCCTGCATTACAGGAGGTAATCCTGTCTACCAACATGGGAGCCCAGTTATCAAATGTAGCCAGTCTTTTTGTTAAATTCTGAGGCAAGTAAGGTATTAAGCAATGTTACCTACTTCATCCAATAAGGTATGGAGATTATTTATAAATGTATTTATAAAAGCAGTTTTTATTATCCTTAACATATTTAGACAGATTAAGTTCTAACTCAGCTTTTGCTTCTCTAATTTTCTTTCTACATGACCTTACAATACCCTTAAACCCTTCCTAATTCACCTGCCCCTCTTTCCAAAGTTGATGCACTGGTTTTTTTTCCCTGAGTTCTTGCAAAAGCTCCCTGCTCAACCAGCCTGGTTGCCTTCCCCACTGGCTCATTTTTTGGCTCACAGGGACAGCCAACTCCTGTGCCTTCCCTCTTGAAGTGTCTCCAGACTTCCTGTACTCCTATATCTTTCTGGGCGGCCTCCCAGGGGACTTTTGTCAGTCAGTATCCTGAACAGGCCAAAGTTCACCCTCCAAAAGTCTAAGGTAGAAGTTTTACTAACCACCCTCCTTTTTTCTAGAAGAATTGGAATCTCAATCATCTCCTGATCACTGTGGCCTAGTCAGATGCTCTATCAGAATCTCCTCCATATCCTGCATAATTTGCTTAATATTTCAAACCTTCGTGCCTAGGAAGATAGTAGAGCAGATCCTCCTGAAGGTTGTGCTAGATAGGGCTTAAGAAGAATGGCTTCACCAGGGACAATTTGTGCCTGATTAATTTAGTGGCCTTTTACATTATTGGTGGATAAGAAAAGAGCAACAGATGTAATCTACCTGAACTTGTGCAAAGTGTTTGACACTGTCCCACATTGACATCCTGGTATCTAAACTGGAAAAATACATGGATGGACCTCTCAATGGATGAGGAAATGAAAGACAGCACAGAAAGAATTGGCTCAGTGCCCAAGTGATAAGTGGCTCTCCAGGGTTCAGTACTAGAACCAGTGTTAACATCCTTGTCAGTGACATGGACAGTGGTATTGAGTGCAGCCTCAGTAAATTTGCCAATAATACCAAGCTGCATGATGCAGTCAACACACTGGAAGGAAGAGAAGGCCATCTAGAGGGATCTTGACATACTTAGAAATGAATAACAGCAATGCCAAGTGCAAGGTCCTGTGCTTGGGTCTGGGTAGTTCCAAGCACAAACACATGCTGGGTAGTGAATGACTTGGAAGCAGCCATGAAGAGAAGGCTTAGGAGATGCTGGGTGATGAAAACTCAACACGAGTGAGCAATGTGTGAGTGCACCTGGAAGCCCAATGGCATCCTGAGCTGCATCAAAAGAAACATGGACAGCAGGTCAAAGGAGTTGATTTTGCCCCTCTGCTCTCTTGAGACCTCAGGTAGAGTATTGCATTCAGTTCTGGAGAACTGATTACATCACAGACATGATGCTGTTCGAATAGGTCCAGAGGATGGCCACAAAGGTGATTAGAAGAATGGAATGTGTCTCATGTGAGGATAGGCTGAGGGAGTTAAGGCTGTTCAGTTTGAGAAAAGAAATCTAAGGGGAAACTCTATTGTAGCCTTCCAGTATCTGAAAGGGGACTACAGGAAAGATGGATAGAGACTTTTACCAGAAGTGATAGGAAAAGAGGCAGTGGTTTTAAATGGAAAGAGTATAAATTATACATAAAGGGAAAGCTCTTCACCCTGAGGGTGGTGAGACATGGGAGCAGGTTGTCCAAGGAAGCTGTGAGTCCTCCATCTCCAGATGTGTTCAAGGAGAGGTTGAATGGGACCTTCAGAAATCTGATCTAGAGGAAGATGTCCCTGCCGGTTGCAATGGAGTTGGAACTAAATGATTGCTAATGTACCTTCCAACCCAACCCCTTCTATTATTATGATTTTTTTTATGGTTAATACTGAGCCACTCGAACTATTTTGTGTTTTAGCACTTTTCCAGAAAAGTCCCCCATGTTCACTCAGGAGCAGCACAAGAGAAACATCCTTTCATGGTTTTGTTCCAACATGGTTAAAAACACATATATCTGCTAGCCTGAAATTTCCATCTGACTTCTATCTATTAGTTCTCTGTATGCCTGCCTATCTTTACTCCAAAGGCACTCTTCTGGTAGTGATTCTCTATTGTCACTTGTGTGACATTACTTTCCAAGCTAACCTGCACAGGGCATATCAGTCAATTAATGTTTGAAGTAATGTTCATTTTGGAAACAGCAGTCAAAGTGGGAGGTACTTCAATTCAATGCTGTTTCCTTTTCTACAGGAAGGAACTATTTTATAATGAAGTAAGGTCACACTTTCTAAAAGAGGATGTGTAAAAGCAACCCAGAGGATGTCACTCAGCCTTTTGAAAATTCAAGCCAGGAGCTAATTCAAACATTATTTTCAATCACTATAACAAAGGCCTAGTTTCTGTGTTTCAAGACAGTTTTTGCCTCTCTTTCTCATTCCAGTCCTATATCCCCCCCAAACATTGTATCTTTTCTGCAGTATTTGCTGTGATCATGGACATGCTGTATTATTGTGCTGAATTTTAGGCATCATAATTCTACTCTTCCTATCTGAATTCCATCTATCTCCCAATATTAGATCCACCTGCTGCTGCATCAATCACATATTCATACATCGACTATGTTACATACTCCGATCCTCAAAACTACTTTTTAACCTGCAAGCCAACTTTCTGCACGTATGGTGACAATTCCCTATCCATACATGCACTGCCACTTGTCTTTAAACAAGGCTTATTGAATAACACTGATTGCTCCTTCAGCAATTTTCTGCCCCTGGTTTTGCAGCCATTGCATGTGCCATTGTGTCCACTGTGTTTCCAGTAAGTGTGTATTTTCCTTCAGATATTGAGAAAGGTATAGAACAGGCTTAGAAGCAATTTTCATAGACCACACTGAAACAGTCTGCATTTGGAATACCTTCATTTAGAAACTGCTAGTGTCAGATATCCAGTTCTGAGTGCCCACAGAGTTCAGTGTCAAATAGCACATGCTTCTGATCAGAAAGATAATGGTAATGGTGTAATATCAAAATCATTGTGAAGAATCTTATACAAAGAATCTTATACCTCAATAGCTGCTTTCAGCATCCGAGTTTATAATCATAAAGAATGAAATTCTATTTGACAAGTCCTATTTTGCATAACACTCTGTAGACTGACTTTAATTATATTCCTGACATTATTTCTCTACTAATTGAATATTATATCAACTTTTGCCAATTTTTTTGTTCAGGAGTGATTTCAAGTCAACTAGTTTAAAATTTTCTGAATCATTTTGTTTACCTAGTAATAGCCACCTTCTAGTCTTCAGATATTTAATCAGTGTTCAAGTATTTTGATAATTATTTAAATGCTATCCACAAAATACTTTCTTTTCCAGTGACAGAGGTAGAATTGCTTCTTTCTTTCTTTTGACATCAAGTGAACAAGATACTTAGACTGTTAGTTGAAAATCCCATTTGATTTATGCTTGGTTTCTAAAAGAGTTAGGAAGCATTTCATGTTGCTTCTTCCATGCAGACAAGATAGAAATAGCTCCAATACTCTTACCTCTCCAGTGTAATCACACCTTAACCAGTCTTATGCAGGTAGGAACTTACTGGCAATATGTGTGACAAAATGCCTTGGTCTTCCAGTGAATGTGAGCTTCTTCATGAATATTTATCTCTCAAAATAGCCAACTTACACAATATTGTGTATCTTTCTCCCTTCTCCATCCATTTTCTGTCTTCTGTGTAATCTACAGCTGTCACTTGTTGCCATCCTGGATTCAGAGAAGAAAACTCAACTATTTTTACTGAGATCACCTCTACTCATTAACTGTTCCCTTCTCAGTCTTGTAATTATTCTTAAATCTGTTCTTAAATTTGCTTTCCTTTTTTCTCTCTTATCCACTAGCACTAAAATACTTTCCATGCAAAATTACTGAATGTTCTTTTCTTTGTTTTTCTCCTCTCTGTGCACATTCTTCCCTGATGCACGCAGCACCCTCTCCCTTGAATATGTTGACATATCTTTGCTGAGTGTTCCTTTCCTGTTGTATTAGGCTTGTGCGGGCTTGCGCAATGTGACGTGGTAGGCCCTCCCCTGCTCTGCCATGTCGGCAAGAAAGGGGGCGTACACGAAGGGCGGGTCAATGGTATATAAGTGTATGCCAAGTGGAAATAAAGGCCATTTGCTGTTCATCATATTGATGTGCACCTTGGTGGATGGTCAAGCTAAGGTCTCCCAGAGGAAAACGAACGAGAGGTGATGTACCGCTGCAACATATGGTGACCCCGACGTGATCCTCTGGGGGTGAGAGAGCTTTCCGCGGGTGGCGCGGGGATCTCCCTGCGGTAGCGGTGCCTGTGGGAGCCACGGAGTGGGGAAAGCCTGGGGCTGGGAGGAGGTGGCTATTGCTCTCAGCAAGCAGGAAATATCCTTCGGAGGATAGTCCGAGGAAGCGCCGGGAACAGTCGGCAGTGTAGTCGACTGGAGGCGAAATGATGCCGTCATAATGGTGCTATTGATATCTTACTTGTGTAAGAACTTTTGCTGTAAAAATGTTCCTTCTAAGAAGGAGGTGGCGGCAGTTTTAACTGCTGCTGCTTGGAAAGGAGGGGCTGCTGATGTCGCTCCATGGAATTTATGATCCCAGGTGTTGGGACTTAATTGCTGCCACGTTGTCCCAGCAGACGCTGGTTACTCAGAAAGCAGCTGAACTTAAAATTTGGGGTTTGATTTTGGAGGCCCTGAAGGCAGCGCTCGAAGAAAAATTAGCTAATGAATGCTTGTACGAATTGTTGGGGCTGGCTGTTGGGGACGATAATGGTGGGGGGCGGAGAGGGTCGGTCTCCTCCGCAGGTTTGGATGGGGACAGGATAGCGCCAACGACATCGATCGCAAGGAAGAGGGAAGGTGGGACCCAACCATCGGCTCTGCTGAGCAGTGGGGGGGGTTGCGCAGCCGTGATTGCACCATCCGCCCCACCCCTTTACCCGGGGCATGTCCCGTATCCTTTGCTAACTCCCCCTAGGGACAAAGGAGGGGGGAGGTGCGGGAGGGTGTGGCCCTGGTGACTGAGAGGGGATGTTTAGGTTTAGGGGCAGCGAGCGAGGGTGGTTTTAGGACACCTGACTGCGCTCACTGCGAACGCTCTCTTGCCTCGCCTCCTTGTGGGTGTGGAATGAGAAGGATGGAGGCTCCGAAGCCCGCCTCGCAGGAGCCCGCCCCGCAGGCGTGGGGCGGGAACAAAGAGACCTCCTACCGTTTGCCCGTGCTCACTGATTGGGCGCGGGTGAGGGAGGATCTGAGGGCTGCCGATCCATCAAGGCCGGCTCTCACCTTTCCAGCGGTAGTCAGGGCGGATGGCCCGGCGTGGGTCCCCCTGGATTCAAAAGCGATTACACGTCTCTCTGAGATTGTTAAGACCAAAGGTCTCCGCTCTCCCATCACCATGGCGGCTATAAAGTCACTCATGGCTTCTAATCTTTTGCCATACTATGTGGTGAATCTCATGGGTATCATTCTCGATCCTGTCTACTATACCCTATGGTATGATGGGTGGAGTGTGTGCAGCTTCAGACCATAG
>VZRI01005326.1:0-23439 GCA_013397515.1 Upupa epops
GTGAGGATAATGGATCATTGGAACAGGTTACTCATGGAGATTGTGGAGTCTTCTCTGGAGATGTTCAAGACCCCACTGGATGTGTTCCTGTACGACTTGGTCTAGGTGGTCCTGCTGTGGCAGGGGGATTGGACTAGATGATTTTTCAAGGTCCTTTCCAATCCCTAATGATTCTATGTATGATTCTATTATTCTAAGTACCTTCCCTTTATGGTCTCTATCCACTAATCACTTTTAGAGTCCACACACTGACGCAGGAGGTCTGCTAGGAAAGCTGCCTCCAGCTTCAAAATAAAATGTTTTTTTGGCATAAAAGAACCACAACTAATACATGAAAAATTGGTAACTTTCAAACCAGAACATTCACATACCTTGCATTTAAAGTGTAGCATTGCTTAGACGTCTCGTCAGCTTTTGCCATGGTAAACCTTGATTTATGTATCTTCCAGAACAATCTTTGACAGGTAAACTGTGCTGAAGTAGCTTGTACATATAGCATTTTTAGCACTGGAGGAGGACTTTGAGGGGAGACCTTATTGCTCTCTAGAGCTACTTGAAAGGAGCTTGTAGAGGGGCAGGTATTGGTCTGTTCTCTCCAGTGGCCAGTGATAGGATGAAGGGAATTGGCCTGAATCTGTGCCAGGGGAGGTTCAGGTAGGATGTCAGGAGGAATTTCTTTACTGAAGGAGTTGTCAAGCATTGGAATGCCCTGCCTAAGGAGGGGGTTGAGTCCCCATCCCTGGAGGTGTTGAGAAGGGTAGATGTTGCATTGGGGGACAGGGTTTAGGGGTGCTGATATGGCTCAGAAAAGGTTGGACTTGTTTTTGAAGGTCTCTTCTAAACGAAAATGTTCTATGGTGCTGAAGGCACAAATGCTGCCTAACTCTGCCTGAAAAACTGGAATCTGTCTTACAATCAGCAGTACTAATGTGAGTTGCAAGCATTTCATCACTTAAAAGGTTTAGTTTGGCTTGCTGGAGTATTCTTAGTGTATAAAAAGACTTCTATGAGCTGTTTACTACACTGCAATGGCTTAATATGCTCATGAGCAAAATCCACTGGATTAAATTCAATCTTGGTGAGGTGTGGAAAAATAACAAATATTCTGGGTGTATAAACAAAATTTCATGCAAAGTCTCCATTCATTCAATACTTGTGAGTATTTATTTCTCTGTAACTACTGTATGTAAAATCTAGACACTTTATGATATTGGGTAGATTGTATTTTTGCTTATTTTCAGGCAAAATAATATTCAATAACCATTTGCAGTAATCAATGTGGATAAAACTGCATCGAGGGAAAAGGAAGAGCGCAAAGACTTTCTAGACAAGTAACCCAATCATGTAAAAACCTGCTTCAAACAGCCTCAGCTTTCCCATTAATATCAAAAAGCAGCAACTTTTCATAAATGTTTGGTTTAATATAGAGGCTAGCAAGAAAGCAACTCTGTTCATAACAGGACATCTTAGAAAGCTGATGATTTTTTCTTTTCCTCAGGAGTCACAGCTGAAAGCTCTGAAGGAGACTGTGCAGCTCTGCTTGTCTTCTGTTCTGCACAATCAGACTCCAGCTACAAACCTAATCCAATCAAGAACAGCACAGAAGCTGACATCCCCCATTACAAAGGGCTCAAAAGTTCCATTTCAAGAGACAAATACCAAGGTATGTGGTTCTTTCATGTTTGCTTTTCTAAAAAACATCTCTGAAAGTTTGTCCTGTACGAGCATCAAACTGGAACCAAGGAAGATTTGAAATTCATTGAAAAAGAGTAGGATGAATTTTGAGGATAATTCTAAGCCTTTTTCTGATGTCAATAAACTGCTTTTTAAAACTGGGAACCAGCTTTTTTTTTTTTTCTGAGGGACAACATTCTGTCTGTCACTTGGTAAACACACCATGTCTGCATAACAAATCTACAAGGAAGATGGATTTGCATCTAAAATGAGTGAGGATGTTAATTTGTAGGTTTATTTACCTGTCAGGAGCTGAGAGTGAGCTTGTAGTAATACAGCACTACACAGTACAACGGGTTTTGCTTATTTTGGTTTGGTTTTTTTTGTGTGTGAAAGAGATTGATATAAAACCAAGTATTCCGGGACACCCAACCAAATTTGCCAGAATGGATATATGGAACTGATAATAGGCCATAGGGAACATCCCAGTCTTGCAAGAGGAGGAGAGTTTAGGAGAAAGCATGAGGCAAAAAATTGATGACAGTTGTTTATATTCAGTACATTGAAGCATTTTAATAGAGTCCGGATTTACTGTGATTAACAACTGTTCTGATAGTTTTCATCTCCAGGGTTTCCTTTTGCTCAGGTATTCAACTCTTTCTAGATCTAGAGGCAATTTGTGATTTCAGTTAATAAGGAAGTTTTGTAGAGGAATGATTGAAGGACACTTTAATGTCCTCCTTAAATTCCAAAACCTTTTCCTGAATTACAATTCAAAAATGCTAACTCATGGCCAGTTATAATTTTAATGGAGCAGTTGTTGATAATTCACTGTTAAGACAGAGATTGATTATGTACATTGGAAATATAATTTCAGACAGCGGAACATAATTGTTAAACTGGATCTCACATTGCAACTCTTGCAATAATCATGGTTGGTTCCTTAATAAATATTTTATGGGAAGAAACCTTTTTTTCCCCAGAGTTATTACTTCTGAGAACAAAGTAGTATTAATTAGTCACTTAGTGCTTATTTAGATTAAGGTCACCAGTTCTCTGGTCTGCAGGAGAGGGGACTCTTCTTTAGCAGTAATGCAGACTGAGCTTCACTTTGGAGTTTCAGAGCATGTTTTTCCTAATTAAAGTGGCTATAGAACCGTCCATCTTGTTCTTGTCCTTTTTAGGTTGAGGTCTTGGTCTCCCTGTCATGAACTCACAGAGGTAGTGAAGGACTAGGTACATCAAGTCACTGTGCCTGTGGTTAGGATTAGCACAGTGTCAGCCTGTGGAGCATTTAAGGTCTCTTTCATTTTACCAATGTTACTGTACTGCAATCAAGGAAATGGGAATACATTGCAGGGATTAGAATGAGATTTGTGATATTTGACTAAAACACAGAATCATCTTCCTTCTTCTTACCACGATCGCATAAATTTTGTGTTTAATGCTCCTGTTTGTAAAACGTAGCATACGTTTTCTTCTCAGAGCCTCTTCTCAGAGGCTCATTTCAGCCTCTGAGAATCACCTTCTAGTCCTCTGTATCCAAAAGCACTTGAATAATTTATACTGCCTCTTTAACAGACATTGCTCACAGTTCTCTGCACTTGGCATATGCCATGAAAATGTCTGGGAAAATAATGGTCTGCAATCATCTTCTTTCCCACAAAAACACCTCATTATTATAAATCTGTGCATTATCTGTGATTATAAACCCACTGAAATACACTACTGTGACATAGGGTTGTCAAAGAATCACAGTCAATCCATAATTACATCCCCTTCACTTGAACTGTATTATAGGAAGCATTTTTTATGGTGATGTCCATTCTTATGATGTATCTTTTCCTTGACTTTTCCTTCTTCAAAAAAATCAACTAAGAATGGGAATCTTGCTTTTATTACTATTTTTTATTAGATTTGCATTAGCATTTTGATGTAGGAGACTGGTGTTCTTAAGTGAATATCAACGCATATGATGTGTTTTCATATGGAACCCTGATAATAGCAGCACTTACGTATCTTGTCATGTCTGATAGGCAACTTTACCTTGAGGAAAGACATGATGGTTTGTCTGATAAATATCTTATTTCAAAGATATTCTCATCCTAAAAATTGCTTTCTAAAAAGTGTCACATTTATTTTAAATCCCTTGGTAGGTCCATTGCCTGGTGTTTTTTTAAAAAAAAAAGTAAATAAATAGGTTTTATATTTGCATTCATGATTGATAATCATAATACTTGAGTGCTTGTTAGAGATTATATTTAACACAAGAACATGGGGTAGACATAATAATTAGGAAATTAAATTGCCAGATTTCTTGAGAAGCTAAGAATTTGTTTCCTAGTAAGGTATTTCAATCCTTCTAGAGAATGTGATATAAAGAAGCCTGAAAACATCAGTGCAAATCAGTGCATGGAAGGTTCTCTATCAGTGCAAAAAAGTTGTTCTGGATAGCTCAGTAAGTTGGAAGAGTGGGTGGCAATGGGAAGTACTTTGCTAGAAATCATAGAAAAAGTTCTCTAAGTGTGAGGGAGGGAGCTGAGGTAAGGTTTGTGACATCTTACATGACTTTAAAGAACTTCAGTTAAAAGAACTTCAGGTACAGAATTTACTACTTGAACTGCCGCTAGTATTTCAGGCTTAAATGAGTTTACCTCTCAGGTACGTGTTGTAACACCAGTACTGACCATTACAAGTGGATTTAGGGCTCTGTAAACATGTGTTCAGTGATGCTAACAACTAAAACCAAGCATGACCAGAAGGCTGACTGGTAATCCTGATCTGAGAGGTCTATAACTTTCTGGTTTGTTGACAATTATTTTGTTATATGTTTTCTTTTGCAGTGTAATGTCACTGCAATAGCCATTCTGTGTTCTGCCAGTTGAAAATTCTTCCAAACTAGTTGAAATCTGTCAGATCTGACCATTACAGAAATTTTCTTACCTCATTGCCATTGCAGAGGTGATGAGGAAAGAGAAACATCTTAAGGTGAGTGTTTAAGGGCCAGGTTACTTAAAGACTGTCGTTGATGGAAACTGCGACATTTACTATGTGAATCAGAGCACTGCTGAAACACTTTCTGCACTTACTGTATCTTGGCATAATAAACAATTCTGAATTTATACAGAACTTAATCCATTTGGTTTAATTCCTTTTTCTGCAAAAGGTTAGAAGAACACCTTGTAAAAATTGTACATTCTAATAATAGCAATTATCATTCAAATATAATTGGCTGTGCAGTGTGAAGGTACCTCCACATGCAACAAAATGAGCTTCAGTAACACTGTGGTAAATCAATGACAAACCAAAAGCGGATGTAAAACAGGAGAAAAAGCAGTTTCCAGGAGCAAGGTGGGATCCACAAATAATGGGAAGTACAGTTATGCAGAGTGACTAGCTTGCTCTCAAATGTTTTTCCTAATGCAAAAGCTTTATTTCATTTAGTCCCCAATTCCTTTGTTAGAGACGCCCTGTGGTTTTGTCTATTTTGTGAAATATTTTACATGCAGAAATACACACAAATTTCAAACCATAAGAAATAACACAACCTCCCATCTTTTACTTAACATAGGTGGAAAGAGCATCCATGAAAGGCATCTCAGTACCTGTCTTGGTGCAGGAAATACAGACTGCATGAGAATGAGAGCTTTTCTTCTGCAGAAATGTGTAGTGCAGACTGAAGGTGAACTACCACTCCATTTTAAAAAGATTAAAAGATCTCACAAGAAAAACGCATCATTTCTGTGGTTAAAAACTGCTGCAAGAAGCCATTGTTTCACAACTATGGTGAATGTTGAGGGACTCCAAGATATACCAATCAGTATAAAAATTGAGAAAAAGTTAAATGTCTTGTGGGCCAGCCCCTTTTTTCAATCTGGAAATCAATGGTTCACTCATTCCCTACCGAAGTCAGCTTGGGGAACTTTATGTCTTTATTTAGCCTAAGGAAATGTTCTTGGAGCAGGAATGAGGAGAGCTTGAGTTCTAGAAGAAGGTACAAGTCTGGAAAGTTTTTCAAGAGCACCATAGGATCTGCAAAGCATTTTGAAATGGCTGTAAAGGAACTGAGAAGCTGAGTTTTCTGTGTTGGTACAGAAATAATGCATTTAGTTTAAATTTAGGCTCACAGTTTCTCAGACCATGTAGATACTGAGCATCTACTACAGACACAGAGCCAAGACTACTGAAAAGATGACACTATGATCACAGTGTCAGGAGTCTTAACTTCTTCACTAATTTGATTAGGGGTTTTGAAGTTGTTTAAAGAATCCTATTTATAAAGGAAATATGATTTATCTGGGAAGTCAGTGTTTATTTGGCACCAGACCTTATCTATTTCATTCTACAAAAGCAGAAATGTTAGACGTATTTATATGAAATGAAAAAATAATGTATTACTCGTACTATATATGTTATACAATAACAGATAATACTGATATTATAATTACATAATAGACTAGAAATTTGAAAAAGAAATATAGTCGGATGTGTACCTTTTCTCAAAATATAAATACATTTTGACAGAATGAAGAAAAGCTGGAATATGTAGGTTGGACTCAATCCATGTTTATGAGGACCAAACAAAGGTCGGATTTTTTCGAGTGTTTCTGTAGATCCTAGAAAACTAGAAGAAGTGCTTCAGATTCCACAAGAATTCTCCAACTGAATGTAGCAGTGTATCACCCCTCCCTAAATCAGAACAAATTACTCAAGGAAAAAATTTCTGTTTGCTAAAATCAGAGCTATTATTGTTCATACAATTTTTCATAGTGTTCCAGTATAAATGAAGGTGCTGAACTTTGGACAAAGCAATTGCAAATTCTTTGGTCAAGAACCTACATAACACAAATATAATTAAGGAATGGGTTTTTTTCTTCAAAGGAAAGAAAGACACTGAAATATTTTCTAATGTATCTATTTTTACTCAGGGTGGCCTGAGTAACATACTACAAACATAATTTGGGAGCTATTTATATTTAGACATTTCATTTCAAACTGACATTGTGGCATTATGCTGGGAAACATCCCAGATCTGTGTGTGATAACCTCACCACACAGGCAGAAAGAAGGGTAAATGGATTTTGAAAATAAGTTCTACTCTGAATTCAAAAAAACATTCAGTGAAATGAGTCAGGTATATGAAATTCACAGTATGAATGTGGGGTTTATTGGGTGATGTAGTGTCTGTTATGTGGATTTGGAAAAACAAAGCTTTAAAATGTAAAATATTTGTGACTCTTTTTCTCTTTTTTTTCCAATTTTCCATTGATTTTTTTTTTCCTGTGCATTTCCTCACTGTTGCGTGAATCATTCTCTGCATCCCTGTGGAATTTGAGGCCATGAGGGCAGATAAAGGCTCTAGTAGTCAGGGTTTTTTGTTATGTAATCCCTGCTTGCTTTCTTTCTCCTGTTCTTTGTTGCCAAACACTCCCCATCATGTACCAGGGGAAGTTTAGGTTGGACATGAGGAAATAGTTCTTCATGGAAAAGGTCATTGAGCATTGGAACAGGCTGCCCAGAGAGACAGTTGATTCATCATCCTTGGATGTGTTTAAAAGTCATGTAGATGTGGTGCTCAAGGACATGGTTTAGCAGTGGGCATGGAGTTGATTTTGAAGGTCATTTCCAATATAAAAAAATCTGTTGTTCTTTGATTTTTCTTAGCTTATTTATTTTCAGCATTATTTTCTCATTCTGTCTAGCTAAGTGCTCTCTCCTGACATCTATTTCTTTCTTAAACACAAAACAATATACCTCATCATGCTCTTTCTTTTCTTGTAGAATGAAATTGCAGAGAGAAGCAGCTTCAGTATTTTCTAAGGCAACTTTTTTAAATAGTCTGTTTGAAAAAGATTACAAAATACAAGGTCAGATCTGAAAAAATGACAGGTTTTAAACAAAAATAAAGCCTTTATTGTTGCTTGCTATGGTAAATGAAAATTATGGCTAACTGTGAAAAACACATAGAGAAAAATCTTTCCTTTAGTGGTGCTCCAGAAAAAGACAAACTTATACAGCTGTAGCATGATGTGCTCAGATTTGTTTGGAAATTAATTGTATGATCACAATTAGGGAAAAAACCACTGTGTGTCTGCACCACTTTATCAGATGAAACATGTTGAATCTAGAGGCAGAAATCATAATAGTATCTGTGGTCAGCCATAAGTTAGTAGTAAGAGCATAGAGGGTAGTGAACAGATTTGTGCTCCAGTAAAGCCTTAGGAAGTCGTCTTCTGTGATACCTCAGTGTTTTTCTACTTGTTTTGCATCAAACTTTGTCTGCGCCAGAGTTGAGATGTCACTGACACCTGCAGTTCCANATTACTTGTTTTGCCTCAAACTTGAGTTGAAATGTCACTGACACCTGCAGTTCCAGTGACCTAGAGATCATCACATTCAGTGCAGAGACTGGAAAACCAAAATTAAAAGAAAGAAAAAGGCAATTACTAAAAGCAGAGTCAGCCACATTTTCTATTACACAGTAATCACATACAATCATATAACCCTTTCCTAATGCATAAATATTATGCTGATAAAATACGACTGAAAAATGACAGTACTTATTGTTTCAGAGTCTAATTTCAAAGAGAGTAAGTAGTATGGATAGTCTTCTTAGGTACTTGCCATAGAAATCTCAAGTACAATGGGTATCTGCAAGGTTAATGTAGTACCACAATTGTAAAAAAAGATATAACAGTTTAATTGCAGAAACATGGCTAGCATGGCCTCTTTCTTCACATAAGTCTCTCCTCTTCTGCTTCTTACAGATCTCTTTGGGCTTATAGACTTTACATTGTGATCAGATAAATGCCAGTTATACTCTTGTATTTTTTGTTAATGATGATTCATAAGAGTACAGCAAGTTTCCCATCTATCTTTTATTTCCAGAACTTGCTTCAGATTGAGTATATTTTTGCTGTTGCCTCAGAAAGTTCCCACAAAACCTTTTCTACAGCTCTTTTTCTTCAGTGACTGATTTTTAATAAAATGTTATTGGGTGCTGGAAAAATTTACCAGAGGTCATTAAATTGAAAGTTAAAGCTCTTTGCTTTTATTACTTACTTTAAGGGAGTCTTCATTATTAGCACATTGTCTTCATAGTAAATTAGTTTTAGAGTTGTTTTCTCTTTCAAGAGAAAATGAGGGAAAAAACCAAACAAAACCCAAAGCACCTGGCATCTCTTAGTCCAAATGCAATATCATTGACCTTCAAGTTTCAGTGACATAATCTTGGTAATTATATTCATTTCATTAACCATTTGACCTCACTCCTCTTTGTTGCAGAGTATAAGTATCTGGACTGGCCCATTACCCTGATGTTCATCTGTGAAATAAGCAAAGGGCCATTTGGCTAAAGAGGTAGTTGCTAACCATGTATTACTGTTTTTTGGGGGTTTTTTTTGGGTTTTTTTTTTTGGGGGGGAGTCTATTAAATTCAGGTCAGATTGCTTCTGTAGGAAAAAATGCTCCAAACAGCCTCTTGTTTAGTTACAGAATCAGACAATCATCCAGATTGGAAAGTCCTAGAAATTAACCTAACACTGACAAGTCCTCAACTCAACCATATCCTTCAGCACCTACATGACTCTTAAACACCTCCATGGATGAGGACTCCTCCACTACCCTGGGAAAGCTGTTCCAGTGCCTTTCAGTTAAGAAATTCTTCCTAATATCTAACCTAAACTTCCCTTGGTGCAACTTAAGACCCTTTCCTTTTGTTCTATCACTTGGTACTCAATTGAACAGATTGATCACTACCTCACTAGAACCTCCTTTCAGGTAGTTGCAGACAGCCTCCTTTTTGCTAAACAACCCAAGTTCTCTCAGCCACTGCTCGTAAGATTTATTCTCCAGACCCTTCACAAGCTTTGTTGCCCTCCTTTGGACACACTTTAGCACCTCAATGTCTTTGCAGCGAGGGGTGCAAAACTGAACACAATGCTCAAAATGTGGCCTCACCTGGATGGATCTTCATCCACATCTTCTTTTGCCTGGTCCTACAGTTCCACAGCCTGTTCTGTAAAGGCAACTGGAAACGTGAGGGTCCCAAAGGAGGTTTGCCTGCCTCCCCAAGCAGGTGTTTCCACTCTCCCTATCTTTCCTGCATTCTGGACAGACTTGCTTGTGTTTCCCTATCAAAACCAAGCAAGAGAGCATCCCCTTAATTACTTTTCAGGTGTTATTATTTTAGAGGTATCTTTCTTTCCCCACTCACGTATCAACTGATTTTTTTTAAGTATTCCCCTCTCTCCTTTGCTCCAGTGACAGTGGAGTTGACTTGGGAAGCACACAGTTCTAATTTTAGTTAAAGGTTGGAATAGCAGAACACCAGTAACTCATGGGTTTGTGTTGTAACTTTCCTAGCTGGGATTTGTGTGTTACACATTTCATTAAAAACACTCTCACGTGAACACTGGAAATGGAGCTGAATTTTGCCTTTGCAGTTTACTTTGCATCAGCAAACCTGTGTTAAAACTTTCTGTTATTGGCACTTCTTTCTGCCATGTTATGTGTAACATGAATGTGCAGAGGATCTTGTAAGTGCATAACAAACTTGAATGTAATTGTGAAGGCACTCCCAAGAGAATTTTGCTACCCAAGGATAGATTAAAGATTCATTTGGATATTATTAACGTGAGTGTCCTGTTTATAATATGTATTATTAATCCACTCACAGAATTTCAGTTGATCCGTGTACAGGGACCCAAGTGGGAAATCTCAGAGATAGTTAAGTGATGTTTTGATTTGAGGAAAGATGTGATTTGTACAATATTTACAAAAAATTTTTGATTGACCCTGTGTATTTTGGCCATTAATTGGAATTTTCTACCAATTCGATTAAAAACATTGCATTGAGTCTAAAAGCCATAGAAATCATGAATGGACTGGTATTGTACCTAAGGTGTTCAAGTTCAGTTTAGTAATAAGAAATCGCCTACTGGGCTACAGCAGAAGTCTTTTCTTCAAAAATCATTAACTCCCTCTTATTCTAAATCTAGATTTAATGTTTAATGTTTAAATACTAATCAATAAAATGTGAGATTAAAAAAAAGTTACTCTATTGTCAATAGGAAAGCAGCATAAACTGGATATGATGCTACGTAATGGAAAAGCAGACATTCGGATAAAAGGAAAAGCTTTTTATTATGAAGCCAATATTTGTTCAAATCCTTGAAAGTTAAATGAATGGTGCTCACATTGAATGTCTGAAGCAGTGAATAATGGAACTATATAACAAATTACTATTGAATCTATTTATTACTAAATATTTTTATGGACTCAAATTTTCTTGAACCTTTTGGAAAATAATAGTCCTTATCTCTGTTGATGGAACCATGGTCATGATGGTAATCATATTGCCAGGTATTTTTTTACAGGAATAACCGTCTTATAAGTAGGTACTTAAAGAGACAGAGATGTCTGTGTGTGACTGTAACTTCAGCAGCTGCTTTGTTCATCTGGCAATGCTGCAATTGCCTATACAGCGTGCTTTAGGGTGTTTATTATTGCTGATCTCAAGTACAAGGAGTGTTATACAGTGTTCATTATCCCACAAGTAATTGCATCTTCCTTTGTGATGTTGGTAGAAAATCAAGACTGTTACTGAGTTTCTTTTTATTTGATCAGTTCAGATTCTTACCACATTTCAGAAAAAAAGCACCTTCAGATGCTGAGGTATTTTAGTAGTTCATGTATTTCTCTATGTGTAGTTTTACCCTTGCATTTATATCCATTTCTCTAGCCATCCTTGAACTTTGCAGTCAAACTTTCCCATTTTGAGGATAAAATGTAGCTGTTATTAAGGGAATGTGAAATCACCAGTTTGGATGTCATGTGCTAGAGGTAACATACTTGTCTAAGCATATTTTTTTTCTCTAGTGATAATTAGTGTATGTGTGGTGATCCAACAAAACCTTCTGTTTTTCAAATTCTAGTTCATTTTTGTGTTGTTCTAGCTACAATTACTTTTACAATAGACATCTAGAGTTACTGCTAAACATGTGGTTATTAAAAGGTTTAAATTAAATGATCTGCACCAAGTGAACTAATTGCATTTTGGCACTGGACATAAGCGTTCATGGGTAACTAGGCCAGTCAGAAATCTTACCTCTGCTGTCTACCCTGTCTCTGATACCACATTGGAGTAATCCTTTAGCATCAGTGAAAGTTGCTGTGTGGCTGTGAATTTGTTATATTGTTCTACTTGCTAAGGACAGAAGAAAGGTTTTTGGATATACAGTTCCACCTGTCCGAACATTTGTGACAGAAATTTCCATTAAAGCATTGATGTATACCTTGAAAACTTTATTCTACCGGTTTATTACTTGTATAAAAACTCCTTAGCGACCATTTCATCCCTGTTGTCAGCACCAGAAATTCAGCAAGATTAGAATCATAGAATCACATGATTGGAAGGGATCTCCAAAGGTCATCTAATCCCTCCTCCCTATAAGAAGCAGACCAGACTGCCCAGAGCCCCATCCCATCCAACCTGACCTTGAAGGACTCCAGGGATATACCCTCCATCACCTCTCTAGGCAGCCTGTTCCAGGGATCCATCAGCCTCAGACTAAAGAACTTTCTCCAGATGTCTAATCTAAATCTACCCTTTTCTAACTTAATACCGTGACTCCTCACCCTATCATTCCATGCCCTATTGAATAGTCCTTTCCCAGCCTTCTGATAGGCCTTTTCAGGAATTCGAAGGTTGCTAAATGAGATACAGACACGTAACTCAGACCTCCTTTCCTGTCTTTCTTGTTGTGATCCTATACCAATCACAACTCTGTAAGCACAGAGTCTGCCTGTTTTCATAGGGATGTTCATTAGGGAAAAAAAATAGCCAGCTAGGAAACTCTCCCCCTGTAATCCAGTTCAGCCAGTCAGAATTATGACCACTCTTAATTCTCTATTACCCTTAAAAGTCTTTTGGCTTTCAGACCATGGAGACCAGGACAGTAAATTTGATTAGAACATAATTCAGCATCAAACATACTGTGTCATCATTGCTTAGCACTCCTAGAAGCATCCTACTATGCTGAGGAAAATGCCACCTGACTTTGCTGCCCAGCCCTTTATTATTTAAATTGTAGTGGTGGGAGTTAGAGTCATAGAATCATTAGGGATTGGAAGGGACTTTGAAAGCATTTTCCAAATAGATGGAGTGATATCATTTAGACATCATGTTAACATGGCTGTGTAACAGTCTGGAAGTGTGTGACTGCATTCTAGCAGGAATGCAGTTTTTGCAGTTTCACTGTAAATACTGAATAGAAAGGGACTAAAATGTATAATTTTTAGTGTGGTTACATAACTGTAAAGAGTAGCGAGGGCCTTACATTTTTCTCTTGATAAACACGTGTTCTCATTAAAGTAATAAAATACAAACAGTAACCCCAGCTGTCTCAAGTTTAGCTGCCCTGAGCATCCAAAGCTGTCAGAAAGCCACCAGGAAGCACTGAAGGAAAACTCACAGCCTAGCTGGAATCCTTTGGGCTTTGTTTTTATAAAGAACTGTTGTAGATTATTCCACAGTTGGGTATTTGATTAGAAAAGTTCTCAACAAGAATGGAGAGGAATGTCTGTGATACTAGCAGACCTGTGAGGGACATACAGCTCCATTTACTGTGCACAGAAGATGCTCTATGTGGATAAATACAACAGGTAGCTTACAGGCAGAGAAGGGGTTTGTTCCTTTTAGATAAAAAAGCTTCCTTAAATTTTAAACAAACGGCACAATAAAAAAAACTGGATACATTTCTAATATGTACATGGTTTTACAGAAGCACATGTGTCTAGCAGAGCTGGAAGCTATAATGCCAAAAAACCAAGAGAGCATCCTTTTTTTCTTGTTCCCTTGTTGTGGTAATTAGCAGTTTTCCGGTACCTGAAGGGGCTTGTAAGAAAGCTGGGTATGGGCTTTTTTCAAGCGTTTGTAGTGATAGGACAGGGGGAAATGGCCTTAAGTTAGAAGTTAGAGACTTAGATCTTGGAAAGAAATTCCTCCCTATAAGGGAGCTGAGGCACTGGAACAGGTTGCCCAGGGAGGTTGTGGCTGCTTCATCTCTGGCAGTGTTCAAGGCCAGGTTGGACAGGGTTCTGGGAAACCTGGTCTGGTGACAGGTGAGAAGTGTCCCTGCCTGCATGGGGTTTGAACTTGGTGGTCTTTAATGTCATTTGCAACCCAAACCATTCTGTGATTTCTATGATTATTTTCCATGCACCTGCTATGTCACAATGACTATTAATGCTTCTGCTTTCTTTAAAGAATTGAAATGAAGCTACTGCTGCAAAGCTCATTATAGCCTCTACACCCATCCCTGTCACTAGACATCTGTAGAGTACGTGAAAAGATTTCTGTCAAATACTTTTTTTCATGTTACACCAGCTGTCTTTTTTCTTAGGTCGCTTGTCCTTAATTTCTGGCTTTGGAAAGAGGGCATGGTTTAGGATTTTAGAGTGAGGGTTTGCTTTCACTTGATCATGAGCATTGCTACCTAGGTGGTGAATTATCAGCTCCCCAAAGGTGCTGATTGTGTGTCTCTGTATTTGTAATCCTCAACTACTCTATTTACTAAATTGCCTATGAACATGGGTTCAGTTTTGCAGGGGACAGGACACGTAGGTAGGGAACAGAATCTCCAAGAATGGATTTCAAAAATGAGGTCTGAAGGACACCTTTGCTGGTGTAAGGCAGCAAAACACAGTAGAGCTAATCCTGCCTTTTAAGAAGTTAGTAGAAAAATATTCATTTCTAATTGCTTTGCATAGCTCTGTAGCATAGGTAGTGTCCTACAGAGCTGATCTATGAATAATTACAGGGTATGAAAAATAGGTACAATTTTACTGTGTCCAAACCATTGTTTCTCAAGATGCCCTGAATTCTTTTTCTTGACTCACAGAAACAACAAACTAAAAATTTATAATTCAAATAAAAATTATTAATTACATGGATGCCAGAAGTCCCTTAACAGCATATTTTAAGAAAGTCTTGATGTGTTACATGGCAAACCCAGACATAATTCTAGGCCAACTGCACAGTGTGTGGACTGGATGATTGGGTAGTGAGGTGGATTGTGAACTGGCTGCAGGATAGAAGCCCGAGAGTAGTGGTTAATGGGACAGAGTCTAGTTGGAGGTCTGTATCTAGTGGAGTCCCCCAAGGATGGGTACTGGGAGCATTCCTCTTCAATCTATTCATTAATGACTTGGATGAGGGATTAGGGTGCACTGTCAGCAATTTTGCCAATGACACAAAGCCGGGGGGTGTCGCTAACACCCCAGCAGACTGTGCTGCCATTCACTGAGACCTGGACAGGCTAGAGAGCTGGACAGAGAAATTTAATGAAGTACAAGGCGAAGTGTAGAGTCTTGCACCTGGGCATGAACATCCCCAGCTACCAGTCTAGGTTGGGGCCTGACCTGTTGGTGAGCAGTGTAGGAGAAAGGGACAGCAAGATGACTATGAGCCAGCAATGTGCCCTTGTGGCCAAGAGGGCCAACAGCATCCTGTGGTGCATCAGAAGCGGGGTGGTTAGCAGATCAAGGGCAGTTGTCCCTCTCTTCTCTGTACTGGTGAGGCTGCATCCGGAGTATTGTGTCCAGTTCTAGGCCCCTCAGTTCAAGAAGGACACAGACCTGCTAGAGGGTGTCCAGCATAGCACAATGAAGACGATGAAGGAAGTAGAACACCTTCCTTATGAGGAAAGGCTGAGGGAGCTGGGTCTCTTGATCTTGGAGAAGAGGAGGCTGAGGGGTGACCTCATGAATGTCTATAAATATGTGAGTGGTGGGTGTCAGGAGGATGGATCCAGGCTCTTCTCAAGGTCATCTGGTGATAGGACAAGGGGCAATGGGTGCAAGCTGGAACAAAGAAGGTTTCATATAAATATCAGAAGAAACTTCTTCACAGTGAGGATGATGGAACGATAGAGCAGGCTGCCTGGGGAGGGTGGTGGAATCTCCTTCTCTGGAGGTGTTCAAGAATCCCCTGGATGTGTCCCTGTGCTACTTGACCTAGGTAATCCTGCTGTGGGAGGGGGATTGGACTAGATGATCTTTCAAGGTCCCTTCCGATCCCTTATGATTATATGATTCTAATTATTTCTTTGGCAATTTCAAAGCTTATTCTACTTGTGCTTTTATCTAGGTGATACAGATTTAGGTGTTTTGGGTGCAATTGAAAGCCATTTAGCACTAGTATTGTTTTGCTGTTAAATATAACCATCAAACTATGTATGCCTATATGGTAGAACTAAAGAGCTTAGGATCCACTTCTCTTGAGGTATTTATGCAAAGGCTGCCTGTGGACCTTAACACCACATTGTCAGGTGAATTATAAAGATGTGTGCAGCATGGCTTTGTGGTAACCCAGTGACCTAACTGTAATGCCATGAGATCTGAACGTTGCGACTGAAATCCTCTAGTACTATACAAACATCTTACTTAAAATCTGTGACTGAATAATAAATTAATCTAAGGGAAACCTTTGAACAGACATGTCACAGAGGGTCAGCATATGGAGATTTAAAAAAAAAAAGCAAGGGATGTTGTATTGGAATCATTGGAATCCCACTGTGTTTTGTAAGCACTAGACCTGCTCAGCATCCACTGATGCTACTCTAGTGATGCAGGAGAAAACCCTTATCAACAGCAGTCCTCCAACTACACCTCATATCTGCAGCTCGTGTTTCACTCCAGCATTAGAGACAGCATTAACCTTCAGAACATTTGTGTAATTAGCCCGGTGGACTTCAAAATAAACAAATTATGCAGTGAGATCACTCCACCTCAACAGGAAGAACTTCTTTACTGTAAGGGTTATAGATTAGCAATAGATTATATGTTATATAGATTATATTCCACCTCCCCGGAAGGAGGGAGATTGTGGAGTCATCTTCTCTGGAGACCCATCTGGATGCATTTCTGAGTGATCTGCCCTAGTTTGGGTCCTGCTCTGGCAGGGAAGTTGGACTCAATGACCTTTGGAGGTCCTTTCCAACTCCTGACATTCTCTGATTCTGTGATTGCTGCTCCTTTAGTCAAAATCAGGAAAAGATCTGGCAACAGATGGGGAACAAGAGGTCTAATGGGATTGTTAAATTTCCTGACTGGATTATATGAAATGCAATGTAGTTTTCATTCTTTAAAACACAAACTTTCAAATGCTAGTATTCATTTATAAAATGGATGTTTTTTGAATTTTTTGTCCTCTTTACATACTAGCCAAATGATTAAAGTGAGACAGAAGCTGTAGACAGCTGTGGGAACTCCTACCCAGTTAGAAACAAAATACCAGCAAATGATCATATATGGCAAATATTTCACTAATACCACTGGCTTCTCTGTGGAATGCAGCATTCCTTGTTGATATTAATCCTGAAATGTTGTGTTGCTTTTTACAGACACACTGTCACTGCCATTTCCATGGGGTCACAGCAGTGTTCCAGTACATAAAGGGGACCTACAAGAAAAATGGAGAGGGACATGTAATGATATGACAACAAATTATGGTTTAAAACAGAATGACTGTGGATTTAGCCTAGAAGTAAACAATTCCTGTTTATGGGAAGGGTGGTGAGACACTGTAACAGATGGCACAGAGAGAATGTGGGAGTTCCCTCCCTGGAGATCTTCAAAGCCAGGTTGTGCAGAGCTTTGAACAACCTGGTCTAGTAGGGAGTGACACTGACAGTGGTAGAAGAGTTGGACCTAGATGACAGTTAAGGTCTCTTCCAGCCCAAAGCATTGTATGATTTTAGGGCTGCTTGCATATATACAAATTTTAGCCTGATATTCATTTTTGCCTACAAAATACTACAGGTATTTTTAGCAAAGTCCTGTTTGGTTATGGTAGAATGTAGGCTAAATAAAATTCACTTTGCAATTATGGCCTCTACTAAAAGAGAGCAGGTAAGCAATAGGCTAAATTATAATAGGCAATAAATGAGAAATTATGTAGATTCATGATACTAAATGAGTTGCATTTTTCATTGGATTAGCTTCAAATTACTGGGCCAGGTGCTTTTGCAACTCATTTGGAAAATGTTAGCATTCACTGATCCTTAAAGTTGAATAGCTGCTTTTGGTGGTGCTATTATGATGCAGTGCCATTTCAAGTAATGTCAGAATGCCATCTGTCCTCACTTTCAACAGTTTTTCTTAAGTTTCAGAAGACATCCATGTGCATTTAGCTGTTGAGTTCTATGTTCTGCTCTTTGCTGAAAATACTGATGTCTTTTTAAGAGGCTTTCTTGCTAACTGCACAAGTTCTCATTACCCAAATGTGTGTGACAGTAGAATTGCCCCGTAGGCTGAATGTGCTTGACTGCCCTCCACACTAAATGATTAGGAAACTTCATGCTCATGTTGTTTTAATTTTTTTGTTTAATTTTTCTGTTTGCTTAGTTTTGTTACAAGTCCTAAGCAAGCACACAGAGAAAAAAAAAAGCAAGCTAGAAAACACTGGCAGCCAAAATGAGCTCATAGAGCAAATTTTATTTGTCAGAGTGTATCCAAACTGAAATTGTTCTGTGCTGTTACTTGGTCTTGCATAGATCTAGCGGGAGTGATTTCCATGGCTGAAAGACTACCCAGCAGGGAAGAACGGGTTGGCTGAACAGCCTAGGAGTTCTATGATTCTGTGATTTAAATTGGCATCCACCTGACCTCCAGCTGTTTCTGTAGAAGAAAACTGTTCTCATTTTTTACCAGCCTTTTGCAGAATGTCTTGGAGACATTCAGGTATCATCTTGAACACTGCAAGCATGAGCATAGTTAATGCAGTTCAGCTCTGTCCTGTAATTGCAAATACAATTAGTATATTACCAGAGGAAGATAACATATTCCTGTTTTCATTGTCTCTTTCGATGCTGCTTTAAGCATGTTTGTGTGTTTATAACATGCACGTCGTGTTGGAATCCTCTGGAGTGGGTGCTTTGTTCATGTCTTTGTACACTCACACTCAGCATTCTGGAATTCAGGGAGCACTGCACTGCCTCTCCTGAAGAACAAGATGTTCACTTAAAGATGGGTTCTGTTGACTGGATTTGGTTAGTAACTAGTTCTTTTCTTGAGAAGCCAACCACAACAATTATGGAGTATGAAGTAGTACTCCCTTATGAAGAGAAGAAGGGAAAATAGAGCCCCAACTCTATCATCCCCACAGCTCTTGCCATGTGACACGGCAGTTTGTGTTTCTGCACAGAAGCAGATGAACACGTAGATTGTGGGAGCAAGATAGGGAGAGTGGGGCAGAAGGAGGAGGATTTGAATATGCAAGACTGAGAAAGGCTGGGAGAGGAAAAGAGAGAGAGAAGGCACTTTAGAATAGCAGAATCTGTCAACCCTCTTGGGAAGGGAAGGGCTTTTGAGGTGAGTTCCGTCTCACTTCACCTACTGCTAGGTACCCACAGACTGTAGGGGAACTGGAGAACTTGTCCAGCCAATCAGTACAAGGTGTCTGCTGAGGGGTGTCCCGTTTAAGAGACACGAGTCCTGTCCAATGGGTAAGAAAGTTGTGTTATGGAACAATACATGTATCAGCAAAAAGTAAAAGCATGACACAAATGTGATATTCTGCTGGAGGGAGGCTGTGTGGGATAAGATCACAGTCATGGTGAAGTTGTGAAAATACCTCTACATTCAAAGACATGACAAAGTATGACAAGGATGATTCAGGAAGTCAACATCTAAATATGTCATCCATAATCCCAAATGATCACTGGAATAGAAATAATCAGGGAAATTACAGTTATTAGAATTGGACTTCGCATTTATTTCTGTGTGTGAGTTACTCTGTGGAAGATTTTAAAGTCAGGATGTAAAGGAATGCAATACAATGATTTCCTTTAGACTACATATACAGTAATGTATGTTTCAGTGTGATTTCTGTGGTAGAAATAAACTAATATATTAACTAATTAAACTAAAATTGCTAAAAAAGCTCTGAAATGCGTCAGAAACCCATCATATAGTCCAAATCCCTGCTGTGAACTTCTGTAACTGCAAATGGTGCTGCTCACAAAAAGCAGGAAATAGATGGTAGAATTGGCACTTTTTCTTGATCAAAAATTGTATGTGAGACATTACCTGGCAGCGAGCATGTGTGTATGTGTGATATACAAAGTCTCTGGTTTCCAGGCATACACAGAACTGACTTTGGAAAGGAAATATTTCTGGCTCTTGCTCTATACACCTTGCCCAGGACAGCCCTGACAACTTCATCCACCTACTGCACATCAAACTGTTCTTGATTTTTCACAGTACTAGTCCTTGAACCATTATGGAATTTCTGGACGGAATAGGAAGGCATATCCATCCCAAAGGAGCAAGATGTGTCCTAAAAGACTGCAAGCTGTTGGAGTGTGTTGAGAAACAGAGGTGACTCAAGCCTTGGTTGTTTTCTTATTTGTACACCATCTAATGTTCAGTAACATCAGTGTTACTGAAGAGTGGAGGCAGGTGAATAGAAGCATTCTCCAGCCCAGGAGGGACTCTGAGAGTGGCCTTAATGTCCCAGGCATGTCAAAACCAGACTAACAAGTCCTTGCTGTAGGTAGTCTTTGAATGTTTGAAGATTGGAACAGCCCTTTGCATCAGTATAAGTTAGAGGCAGACCTGTTGAAAAGTAGCCCTGAAGAGTCTTCGAGTCATGGTGAGTGATTAGGTCACCATGGGCAGACAGTGTGCCCTTGTTGCCAAGAAGGCCAATGGTATTCTGTGATGCATGAAGAAGTGTGTGGTAGTAGGTCTAGAGTGGTCATCTTCCCCCCCTTGCCTTGCTCTGGTGAGGCCACATCTGGAGTAATGTAAACAGTTCTGGACTTCCAGTTTAAGAGAGACAGAGAACTGCTGGGGAAAATTTAAATTGAGGGTGTTAAGAACATCTGATTGCAAGAGTTGGGTCTGTTTAGCCTGCAGAGAAGACTGAGAGGAAACCTGATCCATAGTCACCCACTCTTCAGGTGGCTCTAGGGATGCAGCCCTGTGCAGTGTGCTCTGGGCAGTCCTGCTTTGGCAGGGGACTTGGACTATATGATCTCTACAGGTCCCTTCCAGCTCCAACATTTCTGTGATGCTAATAACAGTAAACATGTTGAGAAGAAAATTTGTTTCCTGTAACAAAAATGTATCTAAACTCTTAAGTGAAGACGTTTTCAAAGACTTGGAAGACTGGGCTCTGTCATTTATTCCAGTGCAAACCTGGGAAAGAAATAATGAATTTGGCTTGTTTTGTCCCTTGTTTGCTTCTCACCAAGGGAGCCTGGTTTCATCTGCAAGCATATCTGTTAAATGCCCTGTAAACAATTCTGCTTGGTTTTGGTATTTGAAATGTAAACAAGCTTGTGAGGTCTTGCCAGGAAGATGCAGTAATTTCTGAATTATTTCAAAGGGCAGATTATTTTCTATAACAAAAGATCTTGCTTGTAAATTCTATTTTTAAGTATCCTACATCATCAACAAACAGATAAACCTTCAAAAATATTAATTTTGGGGTTTTTATTTAATTTTAAGCAGCCCTTCTGAATCTCAAATTGTTATAGATTAAAAGTTACCTGAATAAGATGCAAGAAAGCTCTGTGACCCTCTGACCATAAAGACAGACATCTGGCTCCACTGTACTCCTTTGGCCACTTCAAGAAGCAGGGTAAGATGTTGAACTCAGGATGTGCAGATCAGTGTGAGCTAAGGGTAGCAATATGAAAAGCAGTTTGAGGAGCTGGTTGTATAATAATTGAAGGGATGTGATGTTTATTCAGTATAAACCAGGTAGGGAGTGAAGCAGACCCATTGCTGCTCCCTAGCTTAGCTGGTGTCTGAGCTGTGTGTCCGTGACAACTCTGATCCTACTGGTTAACCAGTTTTTCCTACAAAAATGGAAACAACTCAAAAAAAAAGTATTTAGTTTTGGGAGAGAAAAAAGAGGAAGACTTCTAGGATATAGTATTGGCCTTTACTCTTTTCAGTGTTAGAGGATTAAAATGGAAATGTTCCTGGTTTTCCCTTTCCTCAGGTAGGAAATGCTGTAAACTTCTGGAGAGGTGACACTGAGGAAGTGCTTTTATGATGGGCTTCACCTAAATGTCACAAACCTTACCCTGTGCTGTAGGAATGGGGACAAGATGCTTTATGTACTGCACACAGAATTTGCTATGGTGCAATCTTAAGCAGAAATCAAATTCTGGGACCATAGGAACTAAGCACAGATAGATACTCTTCTGAACAAGGAAGGCTTAGAGCTGGCTGGTTTTCCTGACATCCCCTGTGGCCATCAATTTGGGTGTCTTCTGCTGTTAGAGTTTGAATTTTTTTTTCCTTGGGTGGTATGGTTGTTTAGCGAAGGTATATTTTGGACACGCTTCTATGTTGTTTCCATTCCTCTCATGAGTTTCATGGAAGAAAGAACTGCTTTTTAAAGAAATAATTCCACACAACCAAGAATTAACAAGGTGGGGATCATAGCAACCACCTCCTGACTACTACATTTTGGCATCTTCAGTTGTTTTAATTACTTTCTGGCTCAGCACAGTCTGCAGTCATGATGTACAGGCAATGGTGTATCAGGATATCCAGTTAATTTAGCAATATGCTTTCTAGGTTTTATGGGTCGTTTCTTTTTTTAACAATTCCTTGTGATGTTTTGCCATGGTCTCGTGTTTGAGGCTGCAAAATGGTGATGTTTTTAAGGTAAATTAAAAAATACTGAAGTATAAATATTGTGCAAATAAAGAACCAGTGTGTATTCCTGTCCCTTTGCATCTGAAAAAGTTGCAGGAAGTATAGAAAAGCAGACTGAACATGGCCAGTTTTTTCAGTGGAAGGAAGTTCACAGCTTATATAAAATGATAGCCTGGACTGAGCTGTCCCAAATTGCTGTCCATGACGAAAATGAGGAGATAAATGAGCAGGCATGAAATGATACTTGCTTTGCCAGGGCACCTATGACATGAGGTCTCAGCAGAGACAGCCTGTAAGACAGCTCATAAACGGCTTCAACTCAGGACCTAAATCTTACTGAGAATCCAAAAGAATCAAAGAAGTATGAGTTTGGAATTTATTTTTCTTTCCCTTCATTTACTGCTCTCTCATCCAAATGTTAGCACAAAAGAAAAAGCAGATTAACTTGTAGTTCATTATGATCTTGCTTACCAAAATAAGAAAGCCTCACAATTATCTCTCTAGATATTATAAACATTGCTTTGGTGTGGTCAGTTTTCATATTAAAAATGTTGATTACTTATATGGAAGTAATTCTTACAATTCTTTAAGAGAATGTGTGTTAAAGCATTCATAGAATCATTAGGGATCAGAAAGGAATTTGAAAGATCATCTAGACCAAGTTGCACAGGAACACATCCAGGGGGGTCTTGAACGTCTCCAGAGAAGGAGACCACAATACTACTGGGTAGCCTGTTTCAGTGCTCCATTACCCTCACTTTGAAGAAGTTTCTTCTGATATATATATATGTATGAAACCTCCTCTGTTCCAGCTTGCACCCATTCCCCCTTGTCCTATCACTAGATGACGTTGAGAAGAGCCTAGCTCCATCCTCCTGACATCCACCCCTCACATATTTATAGACATTCATGAGGACACCCCTCAGCCTCCTCTTCTCCAAGCTAAAGAGACTCAGCTCCCTCAGCGTTTTCTCATAAATGAGGTGTTCTACTTCCTTCATCGTCTTCATTGTGCTATGCTGGACACCCTCTAGCAGCTCTGTGTTCTTCTTGAACTGAGGGGCCTAGAACTGGACACAATACTCC